>JABMCL010000522.1:480000-507500 GCA_018857735.1 Alviniconcha marisindica | reverse complement strand
ATATATGTTGGATTAGGTTACAATTATATATGCGGGATTAGGTTACAATTCCATGTGTGGGATTAGGTTACAATTATATATGTGGGATTAGATTGCAATTATATCTGTAGGATTAGGTTACAAATATATTTGTGGGATTAGATTACAATTATATATGCCGGATTAGGTTAAAATTATATGTATGTCGCATTAGGTTACAATTATAGAGCCGAGCCCCATTTCGTGATATCTTCGTTGACAACTTCACTACTTCTGCTTCATTCATAACTTTTCCCGGTGAAGTTCAGCGACTGCTGCGGTCCAAAAACTCGTGGGTTAAGCGCTTCAAGGGCGTGTTTGTAATCAAATGTTTTTGCGTAATAGCACGGCGAAGACGAAATCCATTCTGCTTTGTTTGCCGTCTCTGTCGTTTGTTTGTCTGTCTTTGTTACAATGCTGTTGTTATTCTTGTGTGGGTGCGTAGACAGACGGACTGATTCCTAATTTCAAACAAAACGATAGGTTAAGAGTGAATGTGTTTTAAGAGGACAAGACAAGACAATGGGCGACTTTTGTCTTGTTGTGACTGTTGCTTGTTGATGCTGCAAAAATGCTACTTTTGTCAAAGATCGAGGAACACGAAAGGTTAAGAAGAACGGTTATTTTGATCGGACAATGCAAAAATATGTACAGAAACTGAGCAGGACGCTTGGCTGTTCAAGCGACATTCGATCAGCAAAGCCTTGTGCTCACATTCTTCTGCAAGCGAAGCAGCTGAAAGCTAAATTATTTCATTTACTTCCTCATTTGTTTGTAGGTTACCTATCTGTTGCTTAAAAATTGGTCGTACTGATCTCACAACATTCACCGTTTGTAGCTTGCTTACCGGATAAACCTCATCAATACTACCGACATCGCTTCATTTTCGTTACAATCCAGGCATGAATATGCGGACGGAAGTTTCTGAACCAAAAGACACCATTTGGAATAGCGAAACGAAAGTAAATCTGGATATGCAGTCAAGAACTCTTTAGTTAAAAGAGTCTGCCGAGTCTCTTTCGACGAAGATGCCATTTTTCAGACAACAAAAAGGAGAAGAAGAAGAAGAAGAAGAAGAAGAAGAAGAAGAAGACGAAAAGAAATGAAATGAAATCACACATGTAGGGGGGGAAAAAAATATGGAAAAGAAAGGTTCACGAAGGTGATCACATGGCAGAAACATTGATACTGTAGTATGTTAAACTCGTTTGTGATATGACGGTTTGAGACCGCCAGGACCGCCGCCGACACAGCGCCCTCTGCTGGGGGTTGGAGTCAGTCGCCTTATAGTTCCACGGTTAGTTTTCTGGTTCACGTCACCTAAGAAAGCACCAAATGTCATGCATGATAGGCGAAAGGTGGCATCAACAGGATCATTGATTTATTTTATTTTGGGGGGCAAAATTATAAAGAAACCATTGTCACTGTTATCACCATCGTCATTGACGTTGTCATCGTCACCACCATAACATGTAACAAGAAGCGGCCATGAAGGGTATGGCTACTCATGCCGGATGATAATTATGAAATAATTTATAGAGAGAAGAAATAAAACTCAATTATGCTTCCCAGAAGCCGGAAAAAGCGATACATATATATCCTAGTATAAAGTTATTGACGACAAGTTCTTAATAATTAACTTGAGCTTGAAATAGTCACTGTTATTTCACGCGAGGCGCATTTGATGCTGAGTTATCTCCGGAGATGTACTGGCGGGGACCGAGTTGTCTCCTCAGATGTACTGGCGGGGACCGAGTTGTCTCCTCAGATGTACTGGCGGGGACCGAGTTGTCTCCTCAGATGTACTGGCGGGGACCGAGATCCCAGGAGGTGGGGGAGGGAGAAGCATACCTGACGCTAAGGCTTCACCACCAGAATGAGTTCTGCATTAAGATGGGCAGCGGTGAGAGCCATTTCAATGTCTCATTAATTGTAAGAGGCAAAGTCACAAGACTGTGTCCAAATACCACAACATTTAAAGCGAATGGAGAACCGAAGGCGCGGAATCACACCGACCTCGTCAGCTTACCGCGAGGACAAAACGGCTCACTATTGATAGCAGCAATTCCTGAAACACCTTGCTGCTAGGCCAGTTAACTAGCTCACTCTTGAAAACACACACACACACACACACACACACACACACACACACACACACACCACAACACACACACACACACACACACACACACACTTTCCGGAAACTCCTAACCGGTAGACCAATAAGCAAGTGCATCTTGAGAACAGCAATTTCCGGAAACACCTTACCGCTAGGCCAGTCAGTAAATTCACTCTTAAGAACAGCGATTTCCGGAAACATCTTACAGCTAGGCCAGCTATTACGTTCAGTCTTGAGAACAGTGATTTCTAGAAACACCTTACCGCTAGGTCAGTCAATACGTTCACTCTTGAGAAAAGTGATTTCCGGAAACACTTTACCGCTAGGCCAATCAGTAAATACACTCTTGAGAACAGCTACATCCGGAAACACCTTACCGCTAAAAAGGCCCCAGTCCCCCCCCTAGGATTCGCCCTTTTCCCTTAAAAGAAACATTTCGACATCCGGAAACACCTTACCGCTAGGCCAGTCACTAGATTCACTCTTAAGAACATCGATTTCCGGAAACACCTTACCGCTAAACCAGTCAGTACGTTCAGTCTTGAGAACAACGATATCCGGAAACACCTTACCGCTAGGCCAAGTCCACTCTTGACTGTCTCTTTGTTTTTCGGGTGTTTGTTTTTCTTCCGGAAACACCTTACAATGAGGTCAGTCAGCAAGCACCCTTGAAAATAGCAATTATATTCCGGCAACACCTTGCCGCCAAGCCAATCAACTAGCGCACTTCTGAAAAACGGAGAGAGAGAGAGAGAGAGAGAGAGAGAGAGAGAGAGAGAGAGAGAGAAGAGAGAGAGAGAGAGAGAAGTTTCCGGAAACACCTTACAGCCAGGCCAGTCAGCTAGCTCTCTCTTGAGAACAGCAGTTTCCGGATAAACCTTAGCAAGCTCATTCTTAAAAACGTCAGTTTACGGAAAGACAGACAGGCCTAAGTGACATGGCGGTAAGTGGACGGAAAGACACGCCCCAGCCTAGTCCGCTCGGCCACAGAGGCCCGTGCAGGTGGCGCAGCGAAGGGAAATGGTTGACGACAGGTGTCGAGCTCGGAGGGGCTGCCAGCGCGACTGAAGGGGGCAGAACAAACAGCTCGACACGTGCCACACGACACGAGAGCAACCACCACTGGAGCCTGCCGTCCCGCCGATCAGGGGAGACACTGCGCCTGGCAGACGACCGCTTACCCTTCCCCCCCCCCCCCCCCCCCCCAACTCCCCACCCCGCTCCCCGCCCCCCCTTGGAGAGTTGCCTAGTTAACCCCTTCACTGCCCCAGCCTGTAAAATATCCTGGGTGAAAGCTGCACGGACGTGCCTATAAAGTTAACAGTATATTTTCCGGTCCTGTAACATCTAAATCCTTTCACATGCCAGTGCGAAAAAGAAGACAGAAAGGCTTAATGGTTTCAAATTTAACACTTTTATTAGTTGTTTTCAAGTGACACCATGGTAGTGAAGGGGTTAAAATGTCTCGCGTCCTCTTTGGGAGCAGGGGCTCAATTGCATGATGAAACGAATCTACGTGGTGTGGGGTTGAGGGTTACATTAACTTTTCTTCGTTTTGTTTTTGTTTTGCTTCTGTTTTGTCCAACAGTAATTAACTCAAGTAAATAATTATTGTAAAACGATAACATGCCGAACCTTGAGGATATGGGGGTTCTTCCTTGTACGCTATCAGTTTCTTCTGTCTGTCTCTGTCTGTCTGTCTGTCTCTCTCTCTGCTTCTCTCTCTCTCTCTCTCTCTCTCTCTCTCTCTCTCTCTCTC
Organism: Alviniconcha marisindica; assembly: GCA_018857735.1. NCBI lineage: Eukaryota > Metazoa > Mollusca > Gastropoda > Provannidae > Alviniconcha > Alviniconcha marisindica. Next base: position 503,604 of record JABMCL010000522.1, on the reverse strand, counting down.
TCTCTCTGTGCTCGTGTGCGTGCGTGCATGCATGCGTGCGCGCGGGTGTGTGTGTGCCGTGTGTGTGTGTGTGTCTGTGTGTGCGCGTGTCTGTCTGTCTGTCTGTCTATATATAATTATGTTGTTGTTTTCCTCTCGTTTTTGTTCTTTTTGTTCCTGCTCACACGGCAGCCTTGTGTCAGACTTTCTCTTCCTGTTCTTGCTCTCCTGTCATCAGCCAAGGCCCAAAACGGGCAGTAGTTGACATGCAAAACAAGGGTGTCGAGAACACCGGAAGAGATAAATCAAACAGAAACAAAAACACAAGATTTTGAGGTCACGAAGTGCTCTCGGGGTCTGAGACACCATGGTTCAAAATAACCCAATAAACCACTCTCACCTGACAGTGCTATAATCATTATCGGAGAGCAAGGTGGGCCCTTTGCACTTTACAGGCGAGTCTTGGGGAACAGACAGCTGTAGTGACATTTGGTAAGTGAGTGAAGTCCATCCATGTTTTAGCAGGCAATCCTGCAAATACTTACAAACACAAGGAAATAAAGACATTGCGCTGCATATTACGCAAACTATATTTACCCACCTTTTGCGACCAACAACCGTCTGTTTACCAACACGAGGTAATGGTGATACTGCTAATTTTTGCCTTTTCATAATCGTCTTCGTATATTACTCACGTCGCCAGAAGGTGGTGTGTGTGTGTGTGTGTGTGTGTGTGTGTGTGTGTGTGTGTGTGTGTGTGTGTGTGTGTGTGTGTGTGTGTGTGTGTGTGTGTGTGTGTGTGTGTGTGTTGTGTGTGTGTGTGTTGTGTATGTGTGTGTGTGTGTGTGTGTGTGTGTGTCCTCTCTCTCTCCCCCCCCCTCCCCCCCTCCCCCCCCCCCCACCCCCCGAGGCACATGAATCAGCAAAAGTGAAGTATTTTCGAAGGCGCCGACTTATTGCCTACATGAGCAGTCATTGCGACGGCACTTACAATGACACTGCACAGTTACAGGTACATTATCATAAATCCATTCATAGAAAAGTCAAAGGCGTATACATATTAAAGTTATGGTAAGACCCAGTAACATATTTAAAATGTACAATAGCAGATGATAAAAAAGAAAAGAAACAACAATAACAACAACAAATATCGCAAAACACAGGAACCGTGTACCTACAAACAGGAAGAACAGTGTTAAAAAATAGAAATGCTTCATAGTGTGACAGGCAGTTTGTGGGAGGAAGAAGTAACTGACACTTTAATATCACGCAACCAAGAGTTTGACACTACAGATCCGTAGACGGACCCATTGAAAACTAGATCAGATAAGATAAATTTCGTGGCTCTACGTTTCAGCCGTTTTAAAGCTGTTGGCACTCGGGAGAAATACAGGGTTCCACTCACGACCAGTATTCCACGGGTGAAAGCTCAAACATTTCTGCGGACTTGTGTGTGTGTGTGTGTGTGTGTGTGTGTGTGTGTGTGTGTGTGTGTGTGTGTGTGTGTGTGTGGTGTGTGTGTGTGTGTGTGTGTGTGTCACGCACGTGCGTGTGCGTGCGTGCGTGCGTGTGGTGGTGGTGTGTGTGTGTGTGGTTGGTGTGTGGTGCGTGTGCGTGCGTGCGTGGTGTGTGTGTGTGTGTGTGTGTGTGTGTGTGTGTGTGTGTGTGTGTGTGTGTGTGTGTGTGTGTGTGTGTGTGTGCGTGCGTGGGTGCGCGTGTGTGCGTGCGTGTGCGTTGTGTGCGTATGCGCGTGCGTGGCGTACGTGTGCGTGCGTGCGTGCGTGCGTGTGGTGTGTGTGTGTGTGTGTGTGTGTGTGTGTGTGTGTGTGTGTGTGTGTGTGTGTGTGTGTGTGTGTGTGTGTGTGTGTGTGTGTGTGTGTGTGTGTGTGTGTGTGTGTGGTGTGTGTGTGTGTGTGTGTGTGTGTGTGCTGTGTGTGTGTGTGTGTGTGTGTTGCTGTTGTGTGTGTGTGTGTGGCTGTGTGTGTGTGTGTATGGCTGTGTGTGTGTGTGTGTGTGTGTGTGTGTGTGTGTGTTGTGTGTGTGTGTGTGTGTGTGTGTGTGTGTGTGTGTGTGTGGTTGGCAGGTGGCAGTGGGGAGGTAGTCACAAATTGTCTCAGCTGACGCAGAGAGCAAAGCTATACTATTCTGATCCATTCTGGTTTTAAAGACATCGAGACCCTACGCAAGCCTAACCTCAGGATTTGCATTCTAACATGTTTACTGCTTACTTGTTCAGTTGCTTGATTCGGCGTAAAACACCAACATACTTACTTACTTACTTACTTACTTACTTACTTACTTACTTACTTACTTACTTACTTACTTACTTACTTACTTACTTACTTACTTGTTTAGTTCAGTGGTGCTTTACGTCACACTGAGAGACCATACGGACTATTAGGAACGGGGAGCCCAGGACGGCCACCTCGACCTTTACACAGCTCCTGAGCTCTGACTCCTTGATGGCTTGTTTTGTTTCAGTGTTGCTTTACGTCCACAGAAACCATCCCGTTTATTAGGGACGGGGAGCCCAGGACGGCCATCTCGGCTTTTACACAGCTCCTGAGCTCTGAGCTTGGTGGTTCGAGCTCAATATGTTGCTTTACGTCCACAGAGACCGTACGGACTATTAGGGACACCCAGGACGTCCACCTCGACTTTCACACAGCTCCTAAGCTCTGTCTCTCTCCACTGTGTTCAAAGTTCAATGTTGCTTTACGTCCACAGAGACCGTACGGACTAATAGGGACGGGGAACCCAGGAAGACCATCTCGACTTTCACACAGCTCCTGAACTCTGGCTGCTTCATGGTAAGTATATAAACATGGTGCATAACGTCCACAGAAACCATAAGGCTTATTAAGGATGGGAAGGGGAGGGGGGGGGGGGGGGGTTGGAGGTGTGGGCAGAGGGAGATTATATACCTATCGCCACGTTGTCACCACCGGAATGACTCCTGCAATTAAGATGGGCAGCGATGAGAATCATTTTCATGTTTTATTAATTATGAGGGACAAAGTCACAATTAGACAGTGTCCACAAAGCACAACCTTTTTGAATGAAGAAAAAGGAGAGCCGGAGCGGAAGCGAGTCGAGGTCCTTCTGCTTACCAGTCCAGAGACACTACACTATATTGCAGTAGTATCTCTGACCAGACTAAAGCCCCCTTCTTAATTGGGCAAATGTTTGTTCGCGAACCTAGTTGGGAGTATTCGGCGAACCTAGTTGGTTCTTAATTGGGCGAACTTTTGCTTCGCGAACCTAGTTGGGAGTATTCGTCGAACTGCGACGAAGCTATATTCGGGGTCCAAAAAGCTTCGCTCAACATGTTCTGGGAATATTCACCCTGTTCGACGAACATTGCCTCTGATTGGCTGAGTGCAGAGCTCTCCTGTGGATGAAGAAAAAATAAAAATAAAAATGGATGACTGTGTCGCTAGGTTCTTCACTCGCTTCGGAGGGCAATTCTTTTATTTGTTGACTTGTGGGAGGCGCAGCCTTGTCTCGGGGACCCATAGTAAAATAGTAGTTAGTTGAATTACCCTGTGAGGGATGATTAAAGTATATTAACTTGACTTTAGCCTACATTTTCGATCATGCTGCCTGCTGCGCGTCTGCCGCAAGTTCGGACCGAAGCTTGCATCTCATTACAAGCCAGTTGAGAACGAAGTAAAGTTCGTCGAACTGTCCGAACCATGTTCGGCGAACTAAAAGTTCAATTAAGAAACGAATCATAGTTCGTCGAACTGTCCGATGTATGTTCGGCGAACAAACATTCGCCCAGTTAAGAACGGGCTTAACGCCTTGCCGCTGGGCCAAACCGGCTCACGTGCTTGATGGTTGGTATATATATATGTAGCTAAAGGTTTTGTAGCCCGAGCAGTGTAGTGTGGCTGAGCCCCCAGTCGCCTATAAGCAATGTGGATTGCTCCTGCAGCCCAGTGAGCCGGTTTGCCTAGCGGTAAGGCCTTGGTTAGGCTGGTAAGCAGAAGGACCTCGGTTCGAACCCGCTTCGTCTCTCCTTTCTCTTCCAAAGTTGTGGTCTGTGGACACTGTCTTGTGACTTTGTCCCTCACAGTTAATGAAACATTAAAATGGCTCTCATTGCTGCCCATCTTATGCAGGAGTCATTCTGGTGGTAACAGTGTATATGTATATAGTGTATATATGCTTCCCTCTTACCCCCCGCCCTCCCCATACCCCCTTTACCCGTCCAACAACAACAACAACAACAACAACAACAACATCAAACAACACAAAACAACGATCTGTGTGTGTGTGTGTGTGTGTGTGTGTGTGTGTGTGTGTGTGTGTGCGCGTGCGCGCGTGCGTGCGTGCGTGCGTGCGTGCGTGCGTGCGTGCGTGCGTGCGTGCGTGCGTGCGTGTGTCTGAATTTGTGTTATTTTAGTCATGATTTGTATGTTGCATTTTTTTTAAATCTCCATCTGCTGGCTAATTGACTTAACGCTAATTGACTTGAACGCAAAACTGAGAGCTTCCTGGTTTCCTATCCGTGACGTCAAAGACATTTTGGTGACGTCAAAATGAAGCGGTGGAAGAGCTCGTAAAACAAGTGTTAGTGATGGTGTCCAAAACGGTCACCTTATAAAATCGATACAAAATCCGCGGCTCTTTGAAACGCAAAGGTTTTACTGCAGATCATGTTCGCTTTATATGCTCCAAGTATACACAAAGTTTGGTCCGGGAAGGACAGTTCCTTGAAAGGCTGTGATATGTCACTCCATGGCAACGTATTCAGTGTAAACAGCCCATAACACGAGAGCCACAATATGCTCTCTCTCTCTCTCCTGCCATGTTCTACCTTATTGTGTTTCCCATTCTTCACGCATTTACGCACAGTAATGTTTGCTGCTGCTGATTTTAAAGGTCTATATATCAACCCCCATTCCATTCTGTCCCATATCATGTCTGATATCTAACTTCATTCATATCCCATGTGTTCACTGGTGTGTCGTAGCTTACAAAATGTGTACATGTATAATCAGATCTAGAATAGTCCCTTGTTTGGGCTAGGGCTCGATGTAAAACAAAAAAACAATAACAATCTAATACCTTCGTATATAAACTTCTCTCTCTCTCTCTCTCTCTCTCTCTCTCTCTCTCTCTCTCTCTCTCTCTCTCTCTCTCTCTCTCTCTCTCTCTCTCTCTCTCTCTCGGTTACACAAACTCTCTCTCTCTCTCTCTCTCTCTCTCTCTCTCTCTCTCTCTCTCTCTCTCTCTCTCTCTCTCTCTCTCTCTCTCTCTCTCTCTCTCTCTCTCTCTCTCTCTCTTTTTCAGGCTCCTTAACGTGGAATAGCTTAGCTCATCATCTCAGATATCCCATGGAATTAAAAACGTTCAAAAGGAAAGCATTTCAGGCACCCGCTAAGCCACCTTGAATACTTCTTTATACTTCTTGTTCTTTTTTTTCTTTTCTTTCTCGCTTGTCAGACAGCTTGACACAAAGTGTATAGAATGTTGTTATTGTTTTCCCTTCCTTGCTCTTCTTGTAAAGTTTTAGATTTTTGTTTTAGTTTTTTTGTTTTGTTTTGTATTTTCATGAAATATTTACTTTTTCTTTTTCCTCGTGGTCATATTTGTTTTTAATTCAAATTTAATGTTTGCATATATATGATTGTTGGTATGTGTGATGTGCTTTGATTTTGGTTAGGTGTGTATAATGCGCCATCGCTTAGCTTTCAATCCTGTTAGATGTGATCTTGTTTTATACGTAGATAGTGAGATAGCCATTATTCTGTCGCTTTCCATTATTCGTTAATATGTTTTTAATTCTCTCTCTCTCTCTCCTCTCTCTCTCTCTCTCCTCTCTCTCTCTCTCTCTCTCTCTCTCTCTCTCCTAAAAAATTGTTTTGAATTGGTCATACTTTGCCTTATTATTGCTCTGTTCGTATGATGTGATGTTTTAGACAGAAATTAGTTTTGGTTTGTTTTTAAGTCGTTTTTTTCTCTAGAGTATTTAATTGAATTCTTGTTTGATGTATTGAGCGTTGCTGTTTGTCATCAGGGACAGATTTGTAAAAAAGCCGACACGTGCTTAAATCTTTATCCCTGTGTAATAAAGTATTATCTTCTCTTCTCTTCTCTCTCTCTCTCTCTCTCTCTCTCTCTCTCTCTCTCTCTCTCTCTCTCTCTCTCTCTCTCTCTCAATGACATTTATCTCATGGAATCGTTGTAGGCGAGATGTTGTCTGAAATCCCTCTGAGCTTCTGTCGACTAGCGGTTTGTGCAGGAAGGAGCGTGATGCAACAGCCTTGCCTAACCCTTGCTAGCTAAGTTCGCGTGATGGATGAGCCTTGGGTGTGACGGACACGACAGTGCATGTTTTCAAAGAAGCTGGTGTTAAAAATGTCCTCATACAACCTTCCCATTGTTATTTTTGTCGCGAGGTTAATCGTAATTATGTCGCAGCCGATCAGTCTCTGACTCTGTCTGTCTCCGTCTGTGTGTCTGTCATCCCCTTTTCCTTCCCACTCAGTCTTGGCATCTGTCTTTCTTGAGTGGTTTTGCTATATAGTATCATATGTTTCTAACGGAACTTTTTATATAAGCATACAACTACCCTAAAGGGGATGACGTGGTTTCAAAGTAATACACCTCCCCACCCACTACCCTTGTGTAGGGGCCGGGGGCCTACACAGTAAGCATGTGCCTCTCTGTGTGTGTCTGTCTCTGTGTGTCTGTGTGTCTGTGTGTCTGTGTGTCTGTCTGTCTGTCTGTCTGTCTCTCTCTCTCTCTGTCTCTCTCTCTGTCTCTCTCTGTCTCTCTCTGTCTCTCTCTGTCTCTCTCTCTCTCTCTCTTCTCTCTCTCTCTCTCTCTCTCTCTCCCTCTCTCTCTCTCAGCTTAGCAAGGACTATCTGTTAGTCAGGTTTTTGACTGAAGCTAAACTGCAATTATTGTATCATAAAGTTTTCGAATTCAATCTCTCTCTCTCTCTCTCTCTCTCTCTCTCTCTCTCTCTCTCTCTCTCTCTCTCTCTCTCTCGGTCAGAAGGTTGAAAAACAAGGAAATTGAATGACCCATGATAGCAGAAATCCCTGCAGCAGGCTAAACACGCAAGGCTCTGTTCTGACCCACCCACAGCTTTAAATCGAAAAACGCTGGCAGCGCTGGGTTCTCTGCTGCAGGTGTCTTAATTTCTGCATCAGCATTCCCCCCTCGCGGGATCTATGCTAGGAGAAATCCAAGCCTTGAGGGAGAGACAAAGCGTAGGACAGACAGAATTTCAAACAACTAGAAATAAGTATGTTTGCATCTGTGTTAATCACACAAATTTCCTACCTGCGATTCGCACATAACAAAATCACCCGCTCGTCAGCAACCGAAGCTGGCCTTTTCAGACAAAACCTGTTCGTTCGCTGACCTCCTTTCTAGCTTTTTTGAACACATGGTTTGTTCCACCATTTCAGAAACACACACACACACACACACACACACACACACACACACACACACACACACACACACACACACACCACACACACCACACACACACACACACACACACACACACACACTGTTCGTTCGCTGACCTCCTTTCGTGCAGTTTGGATCTCAGTATATAATCAAATAATATAGCCTTTTCAAAACACGTTTTTTCATCTGAAAGAAGCGATCCAGTTCTTCTCCTGCGTTCAAGGCCAGGCGTCCAGCCTGGTGATATTAATGAAGATGGTTGTCTGCAGCGGTTCTGTAATACGTTCTTCTTGGTATTAACCTGTCGCCAGGAAACAGACAGCCCCGCCCACTCAGTGACGTTGCCTACTCCGTCAGCTGCCGTTTGGTCCGGAAAAAAAGGGAGCCGGCGCCCAAAGGTTTGAAAGCTTTACTGGCTGACATTTAGGATCCCCCCCCCCCCCCCCCCCCCCGCCCCTTCCCCCCAGGTATCGGTTCAGCAAAGATAGACAAGCAGTAATTGTATGTGTCATTCGTTGGACAAAACAAACCAAACCAAAACAAACAAAGAAACCACAGCTATTTACTGTTACAGCCGCGTACAGTGATAGAGAGGCCACACGCATTCATGTGGCCATTTTATAGGTTTCTACTGCGCATGCCCATAGCTTCCTCTTTCTTTCTTTTCTTACAGCCATTGACAGAGTTCCGACAGTCAACGTGGTGATGAATTGTATGAAGAAGGCCGGTGCCCATGCCGCAAAGCCAAGTAAGTTTTCGGCATTGAGTCAGCAAATCGACTGCTTTAGACAAAGTGCAGCTGTCAGTAATATCCAAGGAGACGCTCGGAAATTCCAGGGACATTTTAAACGCCATTGTGGGTCACAAATATCATGAGAATCATTCAGATAAGGTTGTATCTGGTGAATGAAGCCAACATTTCAACACAAGTGAGTTTGATTGCAGTCTGTAAATGGGTGAGCCCTCAGCATACAATCGATTGTTTTGCCGTCATCAGCACTCAGAAAACTGCATGACCCGTTACTCGAAAACTAGATCTAGATCAAATGTGTGAAATGAGTATACGCACACCGAAAGACACATAAAAATTATGATAAAACTCACTGTTTATTGCACATTTTGGGTTTATTCGCTTGATACAACCCTGTTTGGCTTCTTCGGATGGTATTTGTGACCAAAAATGGCGCATATAGTTTCTGGCTGTTGGCTATTACCCACCTGTCGGTTAGGCTACTATTGGCTGCATCACGTAAGAAACGAGTCCTTTTGTTTAAAACAAAATACTGTCAAGGCACGTAATTTGTTTATCGATGACAGGACGAAAATCATTCCGAGTTGTCGAAGCATTCAAAGTGAGGTCGAAAGGTGTGTGTGGCGTGTGTGTGTGTGGTGTGTGTGTGTGTGTGTGTGTGTGATCTGCGCATCCTGATTGGCTAATCGCATCAGTCATTACTGACTTAGTCTCTGGCGACTCGTTGATGGGGGCAGAATTGCATAAAATGTTCTGGGGTTTGTCGGCCTGTCTCACGTGGGCAGAGCGTGTGTCACAGACCAAGACGGTACAGGTGAGCACGCAATCGGCAGGGACAAGTCATGAAGGGTCAAGCAAGTTTGCTTGAGAATGCCCTGTTGATTCCAAAGTCCAATTTATTAAACGGCCGGTTCTTTCCTCCGTGCGCCCAAAGAACCTAACATGTGCACCACGTGCTTGCGCCACTGTATAATTACATTACAGGGAGTGTTTCGTGTTTTGTATAATATCCAGTCCCGTTAATCATCACCCATGGAATTCGGTTTCCAAAGACGATAAAAGATAAGCCAAGCATTCCCAAACAAACCTCGTGTTTTTATTTTGATCCTTTCCACCTGTTGGAGAAATGAAACAGGCGTCGCCAGAGACCATGCAGTTTCTTCAAAGGCCCACAGCGAACGGAGGCCATTCGTTCCCTGCACAGCCTGACACTATATGTGTACCATAAAACAGGTGGCATGCATCCACATCGCGACCCAGAATAGCAACCACAGTGCGCAGAGTTTTGCATCTTTTTTCCCCCGCGCTTGAGTGGAGTTTTGACTGCCAGGGGTCCCATGGAGGTGTTAGTTGTTTCAAAGCCGTGAGTTTTTGCGTCCAACTCGTCTTCAGGCGGTGGCCTGTTTTGACGCCTCTGCTCTCCATTGCAAGGGGGGCAATGAAGCAGGTGCGCCAAGCCGTGTTCACAACAGCATAAAGACGTAGGAATCAACATCTATCTATGCTGGGAATAAATCTCTTCGCGTGGAGAGAGGGGGCGATTCTTTTTGTCACTTGAAAAAACTGCACGGACTGACTATAATAATTGAAGCGATTCGCGGCTGTGCGTGCGTTTAGCCTTCTTCAGCCATAATTAGTTTTATCTGGTGAGGGATAACCATTGATGGATGGTGTTTCTGGAGGCTAAGCATTCACGAAGAAGAAGAAGGAAGAAGAAAAGTTACTGAATTTTTACATACTTGAAAAAAGAAGAAGCTTAATGAGCCTGGGGCATTTCATTTGTCCAATTAGGACATGCCAATATTGATCAGTTTAATCAACTTTTATACATAATTAGTCAGCTCTCTGTCTCTGTCTCTGTCTCTGTCTCTATCTCTAACTATCTCTGTCTGTCTGTCTGTCTGTCTGTCTTCTCTGTCTGTCTCTCTCTCTCTCTCTCTCCCCCCCCCCCCCCCCACACACCACACACAAAAACACAAGTAGCGGCACCAACCCCCCCAGGCAGAAATCTATAAAACTTTTTGTTTCAATCTCTATTCAATCCTAAAAACTTCTTCTTTTTCACTTCGTTCAACATGAACCCGCCCCCTGATCATGTAGGAAATCAGTTAAATGAATCGGGAGAAACCTGTTTTACGAGGAAAACCGGATCCCGATTTAGCGTGCACAGCTTGTTTTCCATGTGATAGAGACAATCTTTTTACCAGATCGGCGTCCCAGATTGTGCGCTGCGCCTGCATAGCGTACCGGAGAAGAAAAAAGAAAGAGGAAAAAAAAGCCTTCAAAGATCGACTAGATACATCATTTCTTTTCCCTCAATTGCTGCAGCGACAGCGCGACAAGCACGCGGAACACGCACGCAGTCGTCCGACGAACGTGTTGCTTAGAATCAAGGACCTTAGCTATGAGTTACGATATTTTCCTTTCTTTGATTGTGAATTCCCGAAGAAGTACTATCCAGGTGCGCACCTTGAGCATACCTTTTCCTGGTTTTTCCATGTGTGTGTGTGTGTGTGTGTGTGTGTGTGTGTGTGTGTGTGTGTGTGTGTGTGTGTGTGAGTGTGTGTATGGTACAGGAGTTGAAAATTTTCTTTTGCGAGCATACCCATCCACCCGCACCCGTTTCAGCATCATTCTACACACACAACACACACACACACACACACACACACACACACACACACACACACACAAGAAAGAAGAAAAGAAAGAAAGAACAAAGAAAAAAAGTTCGCAGGAATTAATGCTTATAGCTTATGGTATTATTTTGTGCTTGACTGCGTCGTCTGTGGTTTAATATCCAGCAAGTGCACCCACGCCCCCGCCCCTTCCCCCTTGACCCCCCCCCCCCCACCCTCCCCCCCCCCCCCCCCCCCCCCAAAGGCAGTGGGTGGTGGGGGCTGGGGAGAACGATGCGCGTCATGCACATCAATTACGTGAGCAGCTATCTAGGCAGTCGTGGACGGACGGGGGGAGGGGGGGTGGGGGGTGGGGGTGGGGGGTGGGGGGAGTTAATAAAAAAAGAAAAAAAGACGAAGAAGAAGAAGACTGATTCATTGACTGAGAATTTATGGTTTGTCCGAGTGGTGCAAAAAGAGCGTGCTTGATTTGGTATCATTCTCATTCCGGCGCCGAAGTGTGAACCTAGATCGTGGTGATCACAGAAGAAGTCGTCTTGTGACAAAAACTCCTCGACTTTAATACCCGTATTCGCACGAGGATTAATAGGCGAGGAGATGAAGGATTGATAGACGAGGACTGACGTAGGATTGACAGGCGGGGATGAAGGACAGTTAGGCAATGACGAAAAACGGGACTGATAGGCGAGGATGAAGGACTGATAGGCGAAGATGAAGGATTAATAGGCGAGGATGAAGGATTGATAAGCGAAGATGAAGGATTGGAAGATATCCACTTTACCTCAGTTCCTGTATCAAGCGAAATCAGTACTAATTAAAGCTAACAAAAGTGGAAGAAAGCAGATCGCACTTCAAAGCTAAATCAATATGTTGTACAACTCACAACCGTAAAGGTAAGTGAACCTGGGTATTGCTGAATGTTGGTAGGTGTTCTCGTTTGTATGGCTGTGTGTGTGTGTGTGTGTGTGTGTGTGTGTGTGTGTGTGTGTGTGTGTGTGTGTGTTGTGTGGTGGGGGTGGGGATAATTATAATTGGGTCATCGTATCAGATCAAATATTTTAGTTTCGTTAATCTGCTGTGCCCACTGTCATACACCCTATTTTGTACTGTCATACACTGTTTTGTACTGTCCTGTTGTGCTGACCTTAGACAACCATTCATTCCACTTACTTGCATACCCAACTTCATTTTCGACTAAGTATCCCTTTAGTTACACAGACTCAAAAAAATGAGTTGGGGAAATACCAGCAAACCCCCAAACAGCAACTTTGTGCATGTTTTTAAAGCGTTTAAAGACAAAGTGCCACGAACGTATAATAATCTAACCTTATTGTGTCAATGTCTTTGATATTTTCTGTTAAATCTATGAGGCCCTATATGTATTAGCAGACTTGTGTGACGTCATGACGTGGGAAATCATTGTATCATGTTCACGTGACTTCAGTAGGTGCTAGTTGGCCTACTGAATAAAACATTCTTCGTGGTATTCTCTGTCTGTCTGTCTGTCTCTGTGTGTGCCTGTCTGCCCCCCCCCTCTCTATCTCCACCCCCCCTCCCCCCCTTCTCTATCTCTTTTCTCTCTCTCTCCCCCTTCCCCTCTGTCTCGTCTGTCTGTCTGTCTGTCTGTTCTGTCTGTCTGTCTCTCTCTCTCTCTCTGTCTGTCCCCCTCTGTCTCTGTCTCTATCTCCCCCGTCTCTGTCTGTCTCTGTCTCCCTGTCTCTGTCTCTATGTCTCTGTCTGCCTGTCTGTCTCTCTGTGTCTCTGTCTCTCCCTGTCTCTGTCTCTGTCGCTCTCTGTGTCTCTGTCTCTGTCGCTCTCTGTCTCTGTCTCTATCTGTCTCTGTCTGTCTGCCTGTCTCTGTCTCTGTCTTTCTCTCTCTGTCTCTCTCTCTCTGTCTCTCTCTGTTTCTCTGTGTGTGTGTGTGTGTGTGTGTTGTGTGTGTGTGTGTGTGTGTGTGTGTGTGTGTGCTCTCTCTCTCCTCTCTCTCTCTCTCTCTCTCTCTCCTCTCTCTCTCTCTCTCTCTCTCTCTCTCTCTCTATCTTCTGTCTCTATCCCCCCTCCCCCCCCCTCTGTTTGTGTGTGTGTGTGTGTGTGTTCTCTCTCTCTCTCTCTTCTCTCTCTCTCTCTCTCTCTCTCTCTCTCTCTCTCTCTCCTCTCTCCTCCTCCTCCCTCCTCCTCTCTCTCCCCCTCCTCCCCCCCTCCTCTCTGTCTCTCTCTCTGTGTCTGTTCTCTGTCTCTGTTTCTGTCTCTGTCTCTCTCTGTCTTCTCTGTCTCTGTCTCTGTCTCTGTCTGTCTCTTCTCTCTCTCTCTCTCTCTCTCTCTCTCTCTCTCTCTCTCTCTCTCTCTCTCTCTCGTCTGCTTTTCTCTTCTCGATGGCCCCATCTGAATCTGAGCTGCAGGCTGATAGGAACATGGGTAGGTATTTTGTGTTGTTGTCCCTAGATCCGTTGTACAGCAGTATGAAATTATATAGTCATCAGTCATTGACACCCCATATTCCTCTCCGGGCCCTTCCCCCATTCTCCGACGAAATGCCGCTTTTCGTGTGTAAGCTTTACCATAACCTTTTCGCACTCCTGCCTTTTTCCCTTACATTCTTCGGATTTTGTTCTTTTTCCAGCTTCGCAGTCCTGCCATATTCTCTCGAATGGCATTTTCTCTGTAGTTAGTAGTAATTAGTGACTGTTGGTGTACTGATCACATAATCAGCCCCCCCCCCCCCCCCCCATTCCTTCCCCCCCTCCCCGCTCTCTCTCTCTTCCCCCCCCCCCCCACCTCCACACACACACACACACACACACACACACACACACAACTCCCACGTACAGTCAGTGTCGGGGTTCGGTCCGTGTTCCCCATGCCGCATCCAGCAGCGACCACGACTGACTGAGAAATGGCGGACAACGAGGCCGCTTCAAATCACGGACGCAATTCCGCGCCCACGCCGGCCACCGACATCATGATCATCCCCATCATCACCATCAGCAGCACCATGATCACCATCACCACCAGGAACCGTGTAAAAAGGTCTGACAGAAGTCAGTCACAACACCTCTGGGCCTCTGGCAAAGAAAGACACACGCCCGGCGCCCGTGGCGAACTGACGTAGCCCGTGTCGCGTGGCGCGTGTGCACATGCTTGTGCAGCACCCATGGCGATGCCTGTGCGTCGGCAGCAAAGAAGGGTGTTTTTGCAGACTCCTATCGTGCTGAAAGTGTGGCTCTACAGCGCCCTTCTGGCGCCCTGCCTGGCACCGGCAACTATAGCCTCTCGAGAAGGGGGCTCCGAAACTGCGGCGATAGCTCAAGGTAAGATTGGCTTTTGCTCGCTTCCTATACCCGTAAATACGGTGCCGTCTGGCTCTGCTTGTTTTTCAGTACTCGAGCTCGTAGCTATCACCGAAACCGTTCTTTGACGCGGGGCGAAATGGTGCTGCTTCACTTCCCGTCACTGGTGAAGTTTTTGTTTTTGTTTTTTGCTGAAGTTTGTTATGTTCAGTTCGTGCTTTGAAAGTTTTTTGTTTTTTTGTTTTTTGAGGGCGGGAGGTGTTTCTGTTGGCATACTGTAGCTGTCTAATTAGTTTGTTTGCTGCAAGGTCGTTGCCCGTTGCCCGAGTTCCTTCACTGTGATGTTTTTTTTCTTTTTCTTTTTTTCCCGCTTGTCTGTTTGTCACGTCACAAACTCCTCCCAAGTGAAACTACACCTGATGTCATTTGCGGCGTCATCAACTGCCACTGTTACTCATCAAGTTTTCCCCAGTTTCCACTGTTTCTGACTCTGCTGCTCACAGAAAGCAGACCAAACTCCGAGTGGAGGTACAAAACCTCCGTGCTGATCGCCGCTGGGTCGCAATGATCTTGTGAACAAACCTGCCACCAAATGAAAGTGCCAGAAACCATTCCTGCTGGACTGGTGGGCAACACGTGTTACTCAAAACGTCTGCATACGTGTGTCACGTCGTGTGTGTATAAAGCCGCTGCGGCTTGCTTGTCAGTCTTTGCCTGTTGGTGCTGCGGCTGTTCTCGATGGCTCATTCTTCTTTTCCCGGCGTCGGAGGAGGAGGGTGGAGCGGGTTGTGGGGGTGGAGAGGATCAGTTGTGGCCGCGGTACGCCATTATTTTTCACACGCATATCTATGGTTTATCTCTTACCACATTCACAATTGTTTGGTACGCAACGCTTCGCCTAATCAAGTCTCGCCCAATCACGTCTCGCCTAGTCACGTCTCGTCTAATCACCTAGTGACTTTTTCACGCTTTGCCTAAAATCCACAAGAATCAAAGAACACATAATAATTAAGGGTAGCGTGTTTATTCGGCGTAAGATAACATTAACAACAGGGCCATCAATCATTCATTAAAAAAAGTGCTGATAAGATCAAAAGAAATCACAAATATCAGTAAGCAGACATACAAGGTTCTGTAGGTCACAGCATAGGCATATGCCTCAATCAATTGCATGAGGGTCTTATGTCCTCTGTCAAATGAGGTCTTGATTCTTTCAACTGAGACGGCCTTGCCGGCTTCCTGCGAATGACTCGTCTTGGAAAAGACCTGGTCCGCTGCCCCTGAGTCTCAGAGCACGACTGAAGCTCCTGTTCCGCCCTGCCTTGCCCATGGCTGGTCTTGGAGAAGGCCTGGTCTGCTGGCCCTGAGTCTCAGAGCACGAAGCTCCTGTTCCGCCCTGCCTTGCTCGTCAATCTTGGTGAAGGCCTGGTCTGCTGGCCCTGAGTCTCAGAGCACGACTGAAGCTCCTGTTCCGCCCTGCCTTGCCCATGGCTGGTCTTGGAGAAGGCCTGGTCTGGTGGCCCTGAGTCTCAGAGCACGAAGCTCCTGTTCCGCCCTGCCTTGCTCATGGCTCGCCAATCTTGGAGAAGGCCTGGTCTGCTGGCCCTGAGTCTCAGAGCACGAAGCTCCTGTTCCGCCCTGCCTTGCTCATGGCTCGCCAATCTTGGAGAAGGCCTGGTCTCCTGGCCCTGAGTCTCAGAGCACGAAGCTCCTGTTCTGCCCTGCTTTGCTCATGGCTCGCCAATCTTGGAGAAGGCCTGGTCTGTCTGCTGCCCTGAGTCTCAGAGCACGAAGCTCCTGTTCCACGCCGCCTTGCTCATGGCTCGTCTTGGAGAAGGCCTGGTCTGCTGGCCCTGAGTCTCAGAGCACGAAGCTCCTGTTCCACCCGCCTTGCTCATGGCTCGTCTTGGAGAAGGCCTGGTCTGCTGGCCCTGAGTCTCAGAGCACGAAGCTCCTGTTCCACGCCGCCTTGCTCATGGCTCGTCTTGGAGAAGGCCTGGTCTCCTGGCCCTGAGTCTCAGAGCACGAAGCTCCTGTTCCACGCTGCCTTGCTCAGCCCGCAGCTCCCGCACAATTTTGAATGTCTGGGTTGGCGCACGAAACAATTCTCTTGAGCTGTCTGTGCCAAGATTTCATAAAATCATTCGTTCTGATTCTTCCATACGCCGCCATATCTGGTTTGACGAACATCCATGATCAGTACTCAGACTAATACATGCAGATGCAGGCTACTTCGGTCTGTCTCCCAGTGACATTTTTTTCAGTAAATTTTTATTATTATTTTAATTTGACATACTCTTCCGATGGCAAAATGTCCCCGAAAGACTGTTTAGGCGAGCCGTGATAGACCGATTTAGGCGAGCCGTGATAGACCGATTTAGGCGAGATGCTACGCTTGCTGTGTTTTTGACTCAGGGAAGGGAATACCAGCATTGCAGCATGAAAACAGTGGTTTAGGCGAGGCATGATGAGGCGCACCCCAATGTTTAGGTGCGGAAAATTCCGGCCGCAGGATAGCGGCAAGACTGAATATTAGTAGCGGCAGTGAAACATTGACTCGCCCAACCAGGTCAGATCATTTCAGTGACGTCAACGGCAAGACCGAGGGGCGAGATGCTGAGTGTTTCACGGTTTCACATAACTGATTTTGTGTACTTTATTGCTCGAATTATGAATTTCCTGTAGGAAGTTTGGGTTGGTTTTCGAGTCTCGGGCAGGATTCAACCAATGAAAGCTTCAGGTTTTTTTTCTGTACGTCACGTCCGCTGCGCAGAAAACAAAAATATGATGAGAGGACGAAAGACGGCACACCAAACTGTAGCAACTTTCGCATGCACAGCAAGCGGGAGCAGGGATAGCTCAGTGGTTAGAGCGCCGAACCCGTGATTGAAAGGTCGCAGGTTCGAGTCCCTGCAGGAGCGGCGGGAGAATTTTCTTCTCCAAGATCAACTTTCCGTGCTGATTCTTATTTCGGTATCCGTTCCACCCCCATGTTACCGCTGTAGCACGTAAAAGATCCAGGTCATTCTGCCAAAAGTGCAGGTGGCAGGTTACAGCTAAACACCCATGCACCCAACGTATGTGGCTTTGTATGAAGTGACGCGACATGATGCATAGATGTATGGTGTACACAGAACGCGCCGAGACGGCAGCAGTTTCATGTGGCACCAGTCATGCCGGCGCTGTTTGCACACCACTTCGGTGGATATTCAAAAATGCGCTATGAAAAGCTAGTCACTCATGTCGAATCACATGCGAGCCCAATGAGTCTGGTCGAGAGCGACATCAAGCAGTAAAGGCCATACACGATAGAAAGTCAGTAAACCCAAGCTGTAGAAAGTCAGTAAACCCAAACTGGTCGAAACAGAGAAAAAGTTAACAAGAACGCCTTTCTATAAGACAGTACAAACGTGACAGTTTGCACATTTTCGGAACAGATTCGTTCGACTGGGTAAGGGACAAACAGTTTCACTATAATGACAAGGAAGACAGTTATAGCCCTTGTTGTCGTCGGATGTGTGTTTGTGTGTTTTTGTTTTGATCGCTAATTTAGTAGAAATCTGAACTCGTGTAAGGCCAATTTCATCAATTTGATAGAAGTCAGAACTCGCGTATAACCAGCTTCATTAATTAAGTAGAAGTTAAAACTCCTGTAGCCTCCCCCGTCCCCCAAACACACACACACACACACACACACACACACACACACACACACACACACACACACACACACACACACACACACACACACACACACACACACACACACACACACACACACACACACACACACACACACAAAACACACACAAATAAAACAACCACATATTCTGAACACTACAGGCATTCCACGAACCGTGACCGGATAAATATTAGGCCTACATTTTCATTCATCATCGTTGAACTGTCATTTTGTCGCTTGGAAAAAAAAAAGGGGGGCGTACCCTGGAATTTACTCAAGTATGTCCCATTAAAATTAGCGTTCTCTTTAACCGTTTGTGTGCTTCGATCTCAGACTGAGACTCAACTTTAACTGTGAGACTTTAAATATCAGAGTGTCAAGACACTGCTCAGTCCCGACCTAGAGTCGTTGACGTACCTAACAGTTTGCAGACGGCCGTAACAACAACAGCATCGTCCACAACTTCCGTATTCACGATACCATGTGCTTTTCCAATATTTTATTTTCACTACGGGAAATTCGGGTCGCTTACCTTGAGGAAAGCCAACAGCAACAGAGTCATACTACAGATCGAGTAATTCTTATGTTTGGCGGAACGCATGCAGAATTTTGCCAGGACAAAGTGTGTGTGTGTCAAGTGTGTGTGTGTGTGTGTGTGTGTGTGTGTGTGTGTGTGTGTGTGTGTGTGTGTGTGTGTGTGTGTACATGCCTGTGTATGTGTGTGCTTGCGTGTGTGTGCGTTAGTGCGTGCGTGCGGATGTGCATGTGTGCGTGCGTGCGCACTATGTTTGTGTGTGTGTGCGTGCGTGTGTATGTTTGTGTGCGTACGTGCGTGTGTGCGTGCGTGCGTGTGTGTGCGCGCGCGCGCGCGCGTGTGTGTGTGTGTGTGTGCGTGCGTGCGTGCGTGCGTGCGTGCGTGCGTGAATGGGACAAATCGGCCTCAGACAAAAACCAAATGGTGTGGGCGAGTGAGGTGAGCCAAGGTGGTACACCTCGCTGGTAGCACGTGTTCTTGGCGCTTTTCATTAGCCCGTCTCTATTCCCGGCATAGTCAGGCTGACAATGGAAAAGGAAATCGGGATGCAATTACGGAGCTGCTGCCTCAAATTATTGGGCCGCATGCAATGTCGTGGGAGGCTTCGTTGCAAATGCAAGTGTGGAAGATGGGCCGTTTTGGAAAACTGACGACCTGACATTCAGTTCCCCATTGCGCATGATGACATGCCCGACGTGCGCACGGCGTCATGACCCCTATTTGTATTCCTCCCACGCAATAGAGTGCGCATTTCCGTTTATCATGGCTGACCAACGACGGCCAAACAGCAGTTGAACCTCTGGGCAAATATAGCCCGCATTGCGTCGGGAGTAGTTCGGTGCATTTCAGAGCAATTTCCCAGATGTATACTCGTGTTCGTTTGTAGTTTGATTGCTTCGTTTTTATGTAACAAGACTGGAGGGAACCGAGGAGTAGGGGGTGTTTTGTGTGTGGGAGAGACAATTCCGAAAATGGATGTAACGGTGATAGAGACAGCACAGAGTTTATCGCGCTTCAGTAGAGATCAAAATGCCCATTAATTATTAAAAGGAAACCGAGTGGAAAAGGGCAAGCTGGCTTGGAAAAGTAGGAAATGTGCAAATGCTTTCATGTCTATGCTCCATTTAGTTATGTTATCCATATTTACGCGAAACTCACTTTCTTGCCCCAGGCTCGAGTTCTTCAGAGCACAGTCGTGTCTGGCTGATCTGACAAAAATGAAGAGCATCAAACAGTTCGTTCGTGACATACTTGATACCTTTGGCCCCCAGTGCCAATCTTGTTTAAGAAGTCATTAATACATACTGCTGGGGAAACAGTGGTACGTAGCACTCACGGTCGAGTATTCGCAACTTCAGTTCATGAGAAACTGACTGAAAAATTGCTGGGTTTGTTCTGAAGTTTCTATTGGTTCCTGCTGATAGGGCCCGTGATGTTTCTTCGGTTCGATATAATCCCCCTCCCCCTCCCCCCCCCCCCCCCCCCCCCACCCCCACCTCTCTCTCTCTCCCCTAGGACTTATCCGATCTACCTACCTTCGATCTATCTACCTTATTCCTTCCTGCCTACTCGCCTACCTACCCTACCTACCTACCTCCCTACCTACCTACCTACCCATCCACCCTCGCCCTGGTATAAACGTCCTGGTTGACTTGGCGTAAAAGATCGAGTTACTTACTAACTTTCTTTACTACCAGAAGTCCGACCCTGTTGTTTGCGTACTTTCCGATCTGTTACCCACCTACATTCCTACCCACCTACCCACCTACCTACGGTATTAGCCGACAGGTCAGTGACAAACTCAGTGAAACCAAAGTTTTCTTGAATTTAAATGCAACTTAGATGCTGTATGATTGCTTATATTTGGTAAGGTTGCTTTATAAATATTAATGTTCCTGGTTCGTCGCAGGCAGAAAGATACATGGTTCTTTATTTAGGCCACGAGTGTGAAAGAGAGAGAACTGTAACTCGAGCTTAAAAACTTTAATACTCAAGGATAGTAACAGAGAGAGAGAGAGAGAGAGAGAGAGAGAGAGAGAGAGAGAGAGAGAGAGAGAGAGAGAGAGAGAGAGAGATTGATCGATTGATTGATTGACTGATTATACTTTATTTCTCAACGGTAAAGATATTAGCACAAAGGCCGACTCGCATATCTGCCGTTGCTACAGTACTGCTAAGAGAGAGAGAGAGAGAGAGAGAGAGAGAGAGAGAGAGAGAGAGAGAGAGAGAGAGAGAGAGAGAGGAATGTATGAGGAAACGAAAACCACAGAAGAAGAAATAAAAACTGGGATGCCTATGTGTCGTGCCACGTGTGAAAATGATCTTGTTATTTGGCCGTGCCAATACCTGTTCCAGAATGTTCTTCTTTTAGCAGACGCGGGCAGGCATCTATTTGGTGAAGAAGGCTTGGAGCTTGGCCAGGCTCTCTCTCTCTCTCTCTCTCTCTCTCTCTCTCTCTCTCTCTCTCTCTCTCTCTCTCTCTCTCTCTCTCTCTCCTCTCTCTCTCTCTCACACACACACACACACACACACACACACACACACACACACACACACACACACACACACACACACACACACACACACACACACACACACAAACAGGTTCGAGTGCACAACACACACATGTACACACGCACACCCGTACGTCAGCTAGCGTAAGAGTGTGTGTGTGTGTGTGTGTGTGTGTGTGTGTGTGTGTGTGTGTGTGTGTGTGTGTGTGAGAGAGAGAGAGAGAGAGAGAGAGAGAGAGAGAGAGAGAGAGAGAGAGAGAGAGAGAGAGAGAGAGACAAACAGACAGACAGACAGACAGACGGATAGAGACAGACAGATAATGTCAAAAAGAGAAACAGTTACACAGAGATATAACAATATACTATAGTCAGATACTGAGATCAAGACGGAGCCTCGATGCGGTGATATCAATGAGCATTCTATTCATTCAAACTCAATTTGCTGATGTGAATGCAATGGCAAACTGTCGTCTCCTCTTCCACAATGCCGTAAACGTGGCGCAGAAATCTGCCTGACCTCTTGGCTTAATTCGGTAGGAATAATGCACATAAATGAAGAATATACAAGTACTACTAAAGCTATTTTTGCAACTCTGCTGGATTGGAAAGTCCATAGCACTGACAATGAAGAGGGGTCTATACAAATAATTATTAACCAATGTTCGCTTGTACTTTTATGATAACGAAAATAATTCATACTACTACTACTACTGATAGTATTACTGTTTGGATCGTTGCCGCAGATAGTACTGTTACTACTACTACAAGAAGTAGAAGAAGAAGAACAGGGTTATTTACGCAGCAGAAAACCGAGCAGGCTTCCTTAGTGCGTGCGTTCTGAAGGTGACAAAGGCTGGGTGCTTGTGAAGGTCAATGCTGGCTGGCTGTAGGTTTGAATAATTATGTTGTTCTGACCAATAGCGCCTTGGGGAATTTGTCATGAGATAAAATTTATACGTTCAGTATGTTATCATTCAGTAATACCAGTATTTGTTTTTGTTTTCTTGTTTTTTTTTTTCTTCTTCTTCTTCTTCTTCTTCTTTTTCCGCAGATCAGACTGACTCAGTGTGACTGACCAGAAACTACCACTATTATAAAATCGTGACGGATATAGCGTATAAATCCGAAGACAAAAAGTAAAAACACCGTAGCCGGGAGAAAAGACATTCTTGCAGCCCCATGTGCTGGGAACATGGCATAACTAGCGGGAGAGAGGGATGTGCTGTGGAGAGAGAGAGAGAGAGAGAGAGAGAGAGAGAGAGAGAGAGAGAGAGAGAGAGAGAGAGAGAGAGAGAGTGTGTGTGTTTGTGTAACTGAGAGAGAGAGTTTGTGTAACTGAGAGAGAGAGAGAGAGAGAGAGAGAGAGAGAGAGAGAGAGAGAGAGAGAGAGAGAGAGAGAGAGAGAGAGAGAGTACGTATGTGTTTTTTTTTGTGTTTTTGTTTTGGTGTGTGTGTGTAACTGAGAGACTAGAGAGAGAGAGAGTAAGTGCGTGTGCGTGCGTGTTTGTGTGTGCGTGTGTGTATGCGTGTGCGTGTGTGTGTGTGTGTGTGTGTAACTGTGAGAGAGAGAGAGAGAGAGAGAGAGAGAGAGAGAGAGAGAGAGAGAGAGAGAGAGAGAGAGAGAGAGAATACTTGAGGAGAGTGAACGTAGCAGACGGGTATTACGAGTGGTATTTGTGCGTAAAATTCCGTAGCTCCCTGCGACCCCGCTGCCACTCCAGCAATGCCAGCAGAAGGCACCAAGGTTTATATGGTCCCTTGGCTCAACCAATCAGAGGAAAGCTGGGGGCAACGAGACGCGCTGATTGGTGAAGAAGCGAGGGAAAATTTGGAGGACGACCAAGATCTGACAGCGGCATCGAGTAGCCTGTGTGAAAGGAGAACAAGGCACGGGGAGGGGGGGTTGGGGGGGGGGGGGGGGGGGGGGGGGGGGGGGTGGGGGTTGTGGCAGGAGCAGGGGGGGGGGGGGGGGGGGAGGAGTAGGAGTAGGAGGGAGGTGGAGGAGGAGACCGAAATGATGACGACGATGGAGGCCTTTGTCATTGTTGATACTGCTGAGTCGTGATGGAGACGACGATAATGGCAAAGAGTAACATCTTGGATTGAGTACAGTGATGACAGTGATGATGATGACGACGACAACGATTATGGTAGATAAACTGATTATGATGATGACGATGGGTTAGTTAGGCTACTTGATATTCCGTAACCCCCAGGCCAATAATGATGACCGCATCAGGGAGAAACACGGTTCATCAAAATAACAAGTCATTGTCGGATTTACTGGAAGCAATACACGCCACTCTATGCACGAAGAAAATTCGAAAAACACAACACAACACACACCACACACACACACACACACACACACACACACACATATATATATAATATATATATTATATATATATATATATATATATATATTATGCACGCACACGCACACACACACACACACACACACACACACACACACACACACACACACACACACACGCATGCACGCACACACACAGGCATACGCACACACAGACACTCACGCACACACACACACACACACAACACACACACACACACACACACACACACACACACACACCACTGAGCAACAGTACTGGAAAGATGTGCCCTTCCTTGGCGTACTAAGCAAGTCTGTGCAGACTGCACGCGCACACATTCCACCAGACGGAATTCAAGTCTTGTATCTGGTACTAGTGGTAGTCAAGGGCACATAGGGATATAATGGTGAAGATCTAGCTATAAGCAACACAGTCTAGTTCAGTT
>JABMCL010000522.1:465000-475000 GCA_018857735.1 Alviniconcha marisindica | reverse complement strand
GAATGCATCGGACAAGATTCGGAAGGTGTATTGTTCTTGTGACAGTACTTGATGGTCCTGGCGTATTCCTGTCCGGTTGACAAGGTGTTATAATCCGTTTACTATTTAACTAGCTAACTGAGTGCGACAGCAGACGTCGTGGAGCGAATGTCAAAGGCGAGACTGTTCCAGAATGTGGGGCCTGTGAAGGAGATTGCAAGACCTTTCTCGGAAAGTCTGTTTATCGACGGCACGTAGAGGGTGAAATTGTCAGAAGACGATCGCAGCTGGCGAGACGGTGCCTTAATTGTGACAGAAGAACAGTTCAGCGCGATAGTAAAGCGGGGTCCGCGAGCACAAAGTTCAGTATATGAACAGACTTTGAAAACTCTTGAAGGGGCTGTTCCCAGTCAATGGCTAGAATGGGCATATTACTTTTATTTGATAATGCAAGCACAGAACCTACATCGCAACGCTCATGCCTTTTCCACCGCTTGGCACAGACGTATCACATCCCCAGTTGTGGTGCTGACCATGGTACTCCATTTAATAGGACCGAATTTCGGGGAAATATATACATAATGTATGTATATTAAGAATGATAATAGAGACTTGCTGCCAGCACGCTTATACTGAATTTTGACATTCTTTGTAAAGAGAGCCTAAAGGAATGAAAACGCATCCACGAAAAGGAAATAACTAGATTTAGCTGTACCAGAGAGTAGTGCACTCTTTTCGATGAGCTGGATCTAGCGTGTTGTGTGATTTTACAGTTAGTCAGTAAACGATACCTAACGATACCCTTTAAAAGCTGCTCGCGCACCAAAAAAGATAAACAGAAAAAGAAAACTATTCAGAGAATAGGATGAGTATATACTGTAAATGCTCATCCTCAGAATATATAATGGGACGAGGAGAGAGAGAGAGAGAGAGAAGAGAGAGAGAGAGAGAGAGAGAGAGAGAGAGAGAGAGAGAGAGAAAAGCCACTACAAGACCTTTTCTGAGTCTAGATTCTCCGGAGAGCGTATCCTTGAACTAAGGAAACAAGAGACCTGCAACATTTGGAAGCAGTCAGACATTGTTTCCAAGTGCTGTTGTTTATTTTGCTTGACTTTGTGGTAATCAGATAAGCCTTCAGCCTAGGGTTCGACGATCAGCTCTGTTATTGAAGCACTAGGCCTTGTCTCAACGGTTTCGACCACGGTTCTTTGTCGGAAATATTTGGTTAAAATATAAGGGTACACAGCAGTGACATGCATTTACGTCTTTAAGCTACAGAAATGTACGCTGTTTTTAGTTCCCTTTCGAGTCAGTGCTAGTTCGTGTGACAAGGTATGCTTGACGTTATAAAATGTGCGCTTTAGAATGAAGTGGGTGTTGTCCTTGTCATGGTGAGCTAGTTCCTCCCTCCCCCCCCCCCCCCCCCCCCCCCCCCCCCCCCCCACACACACACACACACACACACACACACACACACACACACACACACACACACACACACACTGACCCCTCCTCATCCTGGCCTCTCATTCTCATCCTCTCCCTGATACCCCCATCTGTCTGTCTGTCTGTCTGCATGTTCATGTATGTCATACACGCGATTTAATCTCGCCAGGTCTATGGAACACATATAGGTGTAGGCAGCCGGTTTTTCTTCTTTGTTTTCGTGTAAATATAGCTGTTTTGTTTGTAATGTAGCTGCTTGCTTGCAGAAGGGCATTTTTTGCTGAAGTGCACTCTACTGTTTTGTTGTTTCCTGTTGAAAGGTTGTTGTTGCTGCTGTTGTTGTTGTTTTTATCAGTTGTGTGGCCATGGGGGCAGGGGGTGGGGGGGGGGGGGGGGGGGGGGGGGGGGGAGTTCTGGGTGTCGGGTAGTCAACTTTGCTACAGATTTGTTTTAACGCTTGTTATTCCTAAGTTCCTATATATATAATCACCCCCCCCCCCCCACCCCCACCCCCACCCCCAGCTCAGTTCCTACGGATTCCTGTTTCTAGACGACATGACGATTAAAGGGTTACTCAAAGTGCAATAGTACAAGATGCAAGATATTTAATCAGTCAAGTGATATGACACACGGTTCGATAAATAAAATAATCGCAGGCGTGTTTAGCAAGCATGCAGTCGAGTCACTTCATTGCGTGTAGCATCATTTACTCAACGACTTTAACTCGAGGAAACAGTTTGTCGACAGCACGTGACGACACTGACCCTTTAAAGATCCCAGATCTAGCTGTGAGCCGTGTGCATGGCGCCAGCGGGGTTTCCCGCAAGCGCACTGACATTTCCTCCTGTCTGTCACCGAGGAAATGAGACCCTTCCCCTTCTTGCCTTTCTCCCATTGTTTCTGTAACAATATTTTTACTTGTGAGCATAGAACTGTCTCCCGGGGTTTCGTTTGCGGGTATATTTTGACAAGTGTTAAACTTTTGCCCTTTTCTTTGTTGTCGGTTAAGCTGTTATGTGGGCTATTCATTTGCAAAATCTGCGGTAGTCGGGAGGATGTGTTCTAAAATTTGCCCACAAGTTGCAAGAGTTGGAGAATGTTCACCTCGTGAAACATTTTGCGTACGTGTTTTGCATAGGTTACAGGACTTATTTTCTTTCTTAACAAAATATCGTAATAACATTTAGCACACACACACACACACACACACACACACACACACACACACACACACACACACACACACACACGAATGCTCTCACGCGCACGTACGCACGCACTCACACGCACATATGCACAACGCACACACACACACACACACACACACACACACACACACACACACACACACACACACGCACGCACGCACACACACCAAAATCGTACCTCCAGCATGGGCATTTTGAAGTTGGGTCGTTTTCTTCATAGGTCGACTGGACAATAACAGATTGTGTTCGTGCTCGAAAAGGACATCTGTGCAGCAGATTTACGTTCGTTTCGTCACAACACTACATCCTGTTCGTGTTCCCAGAAGGGTTCCTTTTCTAACCGTGTGTATGTGTTTTTGATATTCCGTCATATAGCCTGCTCTGGAATACGGTGGACAATGAGACTAATTAAGGTTTCTTCAGCGTGGTATGTACAGGTCAAACGCTGTCTCTATTAAGTCTGGAATTGTTCTGACTAATAATTCTAGCTAGCTAGGCGGGCTTCGTCTACTGAGAGGAATTTTGCTTTTGTAGTTATGTTCTTCCTTTCTGGTTCATTCAACTTCATTTTCCTCCCGTCCTCTTTAGTTAGATTGTGGCGTGTGGTCTGAACGGTGAGCCAGACGTGTTCCTTGTGATTTGATTCATCTGGTTTTGTCTTCACGTGGCATGCGGTTGACTGGGCGTTAGGTATCAGATAACTAAGTCTAACTCATTCAAACCAGTTGATAAGGTAGGCTGCTGGAGACCATATAGATTTTAACACGCACACACGCACGCACGCACGCACGCACGCACGCACGCACGCACGCACGCACGCACGCACACACCACACACACACACACACACACACACACACACACACTATTAGGGATACACATGCGTGGTTGGTAGACTTCTGAGCGTCGGCCATAGTAAAGAGAAAGTCGCCGCCTTCTGCTATACATATTTTAATTTTAGGCTTGCAAAGCGATTCTAAACTTACTCCCAATCCAGCACAGTCACTCTGCAGTAATACGAACCGCAGAAGACTGACAGCTCATGAAACATCGTCAGACTGCCGGAGTCCGCTTCTGTTCCACCCCTCTGTTACCTCAATAGCACGTAGAAAGATCCCGGCCTTTCTGCCAAAAGTGTAGCCTATAATTATTGCAGATTACAGCCAAACACGCGTACACCCACTGGCGGAGTGTAAACTTGTACTTCTATATAAAGTAGTAGTTGGTCGCCTACATAGAACACAAAAACAGCAGCATCTCCGGGCAGAATGCTTCTTTCAATGCTCGTCAGTTCTGTCAAGAGGAAAATGATGATGATGGCAAAAATAGATGATGTGACAAGAACTGATGCGAGGCGGGACCGCCAGTTACATCATGAGGGCATCCGTTAAAACAGATTGTTGCATCATCAAGCGACGGCAGAGCTGGAGGCGGCGGTCTGGTGGATTGTGGCTGCAATGCACGTGCTGCCTGCCCCGGCTGTTTGACTGATGGCTGTTGTTGTCTGACCTACTCCAGCAGGCCAAGTTTTGGAATAACTTCGGTGAGAAGAAAACGAAGGAGGGCGTGTGTGTGTGTGTGTGTGTGTGTGTGTGTGTGTGTGGTGGGGGGGGGGGGGGGGAATAGAAGAAAAGGGGAGAGGAGAAGGAGGACAAGAAGGAGGAGGAGGAGGGAGAAGAAAAGATAAGAAGGAAGAGATAAGAGGAGGAAGAAGAGGAAGAATGAAAAGAAGAAGGAAGAAGAGAAGGAGAAAGAAGAGGAAGAAGGAAAAGAAGGAACAAAGAAGAGGAGAAGGAGGAAGAAGAAAACGAAGAAAAAGAAGGAGGAGGAGAAGGAGGA
Organism: Alviniconcha marisindica; assembly: GCA_018857735.1. NCBI lineage: Eukaryota > Metazoa > Mollusca > Gastropoda > Provannidae > Alviniconcha > Alviniconcha marisindica. Next base: position 470,529 of record JABMCL010000522.1, on the reverse strand, counting down.
GGAAGAAAAAGAGAAGGGAAGAAGGTGGAGGAGAAGGAGGAGGAAGAAAAAGAGAAAAGAAGGAGGAGGAGAAGGAGGAAGAAGAAAAAAGAAAAGAGGAAGAAGGAGGAGGAGGAATAAGAGGAAGAAAAAAGGGAGGAGGAGAAAGAGAAAGAAAAGGAGGAAGAGAAGGAGAAAGAAGAGGAAGGAGATAAAGAAGGAAAAAAGAAGAGAAGAAGGAAGAAGGAGAAGAACTGAGAAAAAGAATCAGGAAAAGATAAAAACAGCAGCAACAGCGCTGATCATTGAACATTCAAATTATCAGAAAAGTGAACTTCAAACGGCTACGACTGACAAATTCCTGGGTCTGTGTAATTGTCACGATGGCTGACCGGCCTTGCAAGTCATCAGTTGATTTTGTCGTCAAAACGTTCATCCTTTGCTGCGATCGTTGGGGGTTGTTGTTGTCGTTGTTTGTTGTTGTCACGAACCTGCCCTGAGACGCGAGGACAAAGATTGGCTACAGGCAATGAATAGGCGCTGACTGAATCGAGGTTTTCAGTCCTCGTAGTGTTGCCGCTTGTCGTGTTTGTTTTTTATGGCTACGTGGCTGCTGCATGGCCTACCAGTTTGGTACTGAAACAATAAACATGTACGACATCACAGAATTTCATTCTTGCAACACCGTCCACGAGTTCTCTCTTTGTGTCTCTCTCTGTCTCTGTCTCTCTGTCTCTGTCTCTGTCTGTCTCTCTCTCTGTTTCTGTCTGTCTGTTTGTCTGTCTCCGTCTGTCTGTCTCTCTGTGTCTGTCAGTCTGTCTGTCTGTCTGTCTGTCTGTCTGTCTCTCTCTCTCTGCTTTTTGTTTGTTTGTTTGTTGCTGTTGCCATTTAGCCTCTTTAAAGAACATATCATGCAGTTAGTCAAGGCGGGCGACGTCTAGCCTTTTCTCACTGAAACCCTGTGATGTTACTTTGGTAAGTTTTGATTTGATTCCGGACGGGAAAAAAAGGCGGTTCCACAGATATTTGAACTCGCGATCGCTGGCGTGAGAGTCCGAAACCAGCGCTAACCACCTGACTACGGAGCTTCCTGAGAAACGGGGGCACAGTCAAGTTGACATGTGGCCCTCCCTTTACTTCATTTATACTATCAGCGACTCGTGAAATGAAAAACTGTCTCTGTCTCTGTCTGTTTGTCTGTCTGTCTGTCTGTCTGTCTGTCTGTCTCTTAGGACACTGGCACTGATATACAAAATAACCTTCGGCTGCTGATTATTCATAATAAATGCATGAAATGAAAAACTGCTTTTCGGTTCACTCGAATTCCACAAACAAACAAGAAAGGACAATCAGACAAATTCAGCATAACAAAGGCAAGAGTAGATCATAGCTGTTACCACAGTAGCTAGCTACTCTGTATACTGTTCTAACTGTCAAGGACATCGCACCCTGATCAATTGCCTGAAGAGACAGGCATAGAAATAGCTCATGGCCAGCTTACCAGTCTACAAAGGACGGGAAGTGGCCATCGCCAATCAGACCAAAGTCGAAAGTGTTTGAAATGAGGTGACTGTGACCTTCTGAAAGACGGATTGGGCATATATGGGATTCCCCGAGAACGTAGTTCCTATGACTGAACAGGACTGCACTGTTACTTCTCCGGCGTCGGTGGCTGGTCTAACTGGAATGCATGTCAGTATCATTATTATTTTCGTGATCCTCGCGATCGCTTCCTAGCTGCCATTCAGTCGTAAAAGCATTATTTGCAAAGGCGATCGCGTTAGTCATACTTCACGCCTGCAATCGGTGGGTGCTTTTTCGTTTCCGCTGCTGTGGCAACTGGCGTGTCTGTGTTAAAGTGTTCAGGTGCCGAGGGATGGGGGAAGGGGCAGGACTGAGAGGGGTACACGGAGTGATTGTGTGACCTTGGTTTCGCACGTGCGGCGTTTTGAACTGAAAAGAGAAGAGGGGAGCTATTGGAGAAGCCGGCCTTGAAGCCAGGCTATGCCCAGAGAGAGAGAGAGAGAGAATGTGCGTGTGAGTGTGTGTGTGTGTGTGTGTGTGTGTGTGTTGGGGGGGGGGGGGGGGGGGGGGGCAGAGGGGGTCTCAGACGGCAGTACTATATACATATATATGTACATGTATGTATGTGTGAGTGTGCACGGGTTGATGTGTAACCAACCTCACGCCGTACGCTCTACAACACTACACCGGAATGCAGAAGGCTAGCGTGGGAAACCGCCTGCTCCCGGCCTTTATTTCGGGCCGAGGCGGCCACGAGGGGAAAAGTCTTGACGACTATATATCGACTACTGCTCCTGACACCCTCAGCACGGCGCACAGCCCCGATGTCAAGCCTGGAGCGTTGTCCACGTCCACGTCGCTTTCCGCCTGTACGCCGGTCACGTCATTGTCCCCATCACCATCACTTTCATCGTCGTCGTCATCGTCAAAACCTTGTTTTGGTCGCGGCCGGAATCAGTCGCATCAGTTGCTGCATCAGTCGAACGACTGTGTGACCTTGCTGTGTCCCTCGGCAGGTTGGGACCGTACCCACACGGGTGCTATTGAATACAGTCATAGTTGTCGCAGTGCATGTCACTGTTCGGGAAGACTGTCATTGTTCGCGTTTGGTCAAGTGGTTGGGTCCGGGCGGCTGTCTCGCCACGCCGTGAGAGTCAGTGATTATCGTTAGTCACGGTAGGCCTCGGCCGCTCTGTCCAAGTCAGTAGCAATGCGGGTGGGCGGCGTCGGCTAACGAGTCCTTTCGGATATTAGCTGTGGACTACGCCACAACAGACTCCAGTGTTCGTCATAGGCCCCGCCTCTGGGTCAGTTGTCGCTGTTGTTGTCCGGGTTGGCAGCTCCGGCCGCCTGAGTGGACTCTATTTACAACGCTGTTGTTGTTATTGAAGTGTTGCTTTACGTCCACAGAAACCGTAGGTTTATTAGGGACGGGAGCCCAGGACGTCCACCTCGATTTTCTCACAGCTCCTGAGCTCTGATTTACAACGAGCGTTGAACCGGATAATATAGCCCGGCCTCGCCTGTCAGTGTCAGTCCAGAGTTCGTCTTGTCCGCCATACCGACGGCTAGGCCAGTTTGGACCACATGCAGCTACAACTACTGCTGTTCATTATAGCCATCGTGAATTCTGTCCAACTATTGCTGTTGTCCAACGCTATTCGTTATAGCCTTCCTTAATTCTGCCCAATTATTGTTGTTGTCCAGTGCTGATCGCTATTGCCTTCGTCAGTTCTGTCCAAGTATTGCTGTTGTCCAGTGCTGATCGTCAGTTCTGCCCAGGTATTGCTGTTGTCCAGTGCTGATCGTCAGTTCTGCCCAGGTATTGCTGTTGTCCAATGCTGATCCTTAATTCTGCCCAGGTGTTGCTGTTGTCCAATGCTGATCCTTAATTCTACCCAGGTATTGCTGTTGTCCAGTGCTGATCCTTAATTCTGCCCAGGTATTGCTGTTGTCCAGTGCTGATCCTTAATTCTGCCCAGGTATTGCTGTTGTCCAATGCTGATCCTTAATTCTGCCCAGGTATTGCTGTTGTCCAGTGCTGATCCTTAATTCTGCCCAGGTATTGCTGTTGTCCAGTGCTGATCCTTAATTCTGCCCAGGTATTGCTGTTGTCCAGTGCTGATCCTTAATTCTGCCCAAGTATTGCTGTTGTCCAGTGCTGATCCTTAATTCTGCACAAGTATTGCTGTTGTCCAGTGCTGATCCTTAATTCTGCCCAAGTATTGCCGTTGTCCAGTGCTGATCCTTAATTCTGCCCAAGTATTGCTGTTGTCCAGTGCTGATCCTTAATTCTGTCCAAGTATTGCTGCTGTCCAGTTGGCAGTTTGGCACCTTGGATTAGCTTACATTACAACAAGCGATGCTGATCGTTACACCCCTAACTTCTGTCTGGGTATCATTATTGTCCAGTTGGCAGTTCAGCTGGTGTAATCACGACGAGTGTGATCGTCACATCCCTCAAACCGCTGTCCAAATATCATTGTTGTCCTTTTAGCTGGTGTGGACTACATTTCCGACGCCGGAGTGCTGATACTAGTGACAGTCGTGCCTCAAATCTCAAAGCGTGGCTGTAGCTGTTATTGCCCCGTTCTGTTGACAGTCGAGGTCCTCCCACACGTGGTGGGTGTGGACTACTAACCACGACGAGCGTCACAAGAGCATGCCAGCAGTGATCACGGTTCTAGTGGCTGTGTTCAACTTGATCTTTTTGGCAGATCTGTTGCGGACGAAACTGGCGCTAACCATCCCGCGGGCCTCGACCACCGCGGACGAGATCATGGACAGAGGGGTCAAAGGTCAGTGTCACGGTCAAGGTCAAGGACTGAGCGAGGCCGTCTCCGCCGCGTCTACCGCCGTAGAGGCTGCCATTTTATCTGGTGATGTCAGCGATGATGAGGATCTGACTCAATCTGGCAGCGGGGTCTACCTCCAAGAGGTGAAGACGGAGATTCCACGTCACACGCAACTGCTGCACACGTTGAAAGGTGAGCAACGTAGCATACCTGAATGTATAATGAATATGCACAAAACAAATCATGTATCTGTGACGCTCAGCATTCTTCAGTCTCAGTTCATTCAGGATCCAAACACACAAGAAAAAGTTCAGACTATTTTTTTCTCAGTTCATTCAGAAAGGTTTTAAGAAAACCGAAAATTCTCAACACGGTGTGATGTTAGTTTTGTTGTTTTTATTTACTCTAAACATGTCATGTTTGTGATGAAACGATGTGCTTTTGTTCATTTGTATGTGTTAACGTTTGCATGCTTGGCCATAGACCCCATGCACTGTCCCCTTACTCACTGGCTTGTAATCTCAGGCGGCCTGTGAAACGGGTGCTGTGGGGGCAACCGAGAGCTCCTTCAGTTACCTTGGCCTTTGCGATAGGCAGTCCGTCTTGACCTTATGATAGCGGTCAGTTTGTTACTGGCCTTCACCTTTCTTAACAGCAGTCCGGTTTGACCCTAGTAGTCAAGTTGTTGCCATGACCTTTCATGATAGCGGTCCCTTTTGACCTCTTAATAGCGGTCAAGCGCCTTGACTTTATGATAGCACTACGACTTGACCTTAGTGTTCAGGCAGTCACTGCGACACTCGATGCAGTCTCCTGAGGTGGCGGCTGGGGCGGTGTGGGTGGGGGGAGGGGGGGGGGGTCCCAACAGTACGCTGTCTGACAGATAATTATAAAGCACGAGTATAATGATAAAGGTCCATTCTTCAAGACGCTTTCCCTTAATACTGGAATCAGGACACACTAGTGTTGGTCTCAGAATTGCTCACGTAGGGTTGGGGTTGGAAAATGTCCAGACCTCGGGCACCCCAACCCAGACTATAAGCATGGCGCTCCTCGAACTACTGAATGATTAATACATACACTGCTTAGATTTGTTTTGACACACTAGTTTGAAAAAAATATTAATTCTGTTTCCTGGCCACAAGGGTATAGTCTAAACCCGATTATTATTACACTAGCCGACGTTGAACAGCAAACACTACGATGTCCCCAGCATATGACACTGGTCTAT
>JABMCL010000522.1:450000-462500 GCA_018857735.1 Alviniconcha marisindica | reverse complement strand
AGAACTTTCACGTGACAATATTTTGACATGTTATGTTGGCAGGCAAGACATTAGCTTAGGGTAAACAAATTACCACTTCATTGGCGTCGGCGTCATTTTTACTTCGCGTATTTCAGACATGGGCTTTCCAGCGTTTGGCTCCTGCCTCTCCGTAGCGTTCTTTTAATGAGTTTTTTGCGCATTCATCTGTAGCCTACATTTTCTGCCCGTACACGCGCCAAATGTTGTGAGCTTTTTGCCGTGTGTGTACGCTTTTCGCTCTTGTGGATCCGCGAATGCTTCAAGGTTGACTTTTCTCTCAGCACTGCTGTCAGTTTTCCCATCGAGACTTTGAAACCTCATTCTTTACTGGCTGAGGCAACTGCAGCCGCAAGAACAGCGTCAGGTATTCCTAGCAGGGCTACGAGGGTATATGACAGCAGCCTCAAAAGCATCGCTATATATACCCACACCTACCGGAGTAGGCTATGACAGTGTTTAGGCCCATGTGTTTACCTGCGTACAGCTTCAACGGCTGCAAGAACAGCACCAGATATAGCAGACGGTTTTCTCTACTTTCTCTGGGAATATTACCTAAGCAGGCAATGCTTGCAGTCTTTAACTGGTTGAGGCTACAGTAGCCGCAAGAGCAGTGCTACCGGTCGCCACTCGTACCAGTGTAAGCGCTGTTTGTAGTGTAAGGCTACTGCAGCAACAATACCATCCATTCAGTGTTTACCTCCGTTCTTAATTAGGCGAACTGTTTGTTCGCCGAACATACTTCAGACAGTTCGAAGAACTATAATTCGTTTCTTAATTGAACTTTTAGTTCGACAGACATGGTTTGGACAGTTCAACGAACCATGCTTCGTTCTTAACTGGCTTATAACGAGATGCAAAGCTTTGGCCCGAACTTGCGGCAGAAGCGCAGCAGACAGCATGATCCAAAATGTGGGCTAAAGTCAAGTCAATATACTCTAATCATCCCTCACAGGGTAATTCAACTAATATATCATTCTGGATCCCAGAGACAAGGCTGCGCCTCCCACAAGTCAACAAATAGGTCAATTCCCTCCGAAGCGACGGAAGTATCGACACAGTCATCCATTTATATTTTCATATCTTCCTCATCCACAGGAGAGCTCTCTTTGCTCTCAACCAGTCACAGGCAAGGTTCGCGGAACTGGGCGAATATTCCCAGAACATGTTGAGCGAAGTTTTTTAGACCCCGAACATAGCTTCGTACAGTTCGACGAATATTCCGAACTAGATTCGCGAAGCGAAATGTTCGCCGAACCTTTTTTAGGTTCGACAAAAACCCGAACTATGTTCGCGAAGCAAATGTTCGCCCAATTAAGAACGGGCTTAAGGCTACTGCAGCCTCAGGAACAAAGCTACGGGCCACTCTTAAAGTAAGTAAACATGGTGCTTAACGTCCACAGAAACTATAAGGCTTATTAGGGACGGGTGGAAGAGGGTATGGAGGTGGGGGGCGAGGGAGATTATATACCTATCGCTACACTATCACCACCAGAATGACTTTTGCATTAAGATGGGCAGCGATGAGAGCCATTTTAATGTTTCAGTAGGAAGTGATGGACAAAGTCACAAGACAGTGTCCACAAACGACAACCTTTTTGAAGAGAAAGGAGAGCCGAATCGTCCACAGAAACTATAAGGCTTATTAGGGACGGGGGGAAGGGGGGTATGGAGGTGGGGGGAGAGGGAGATTATATACCTGTCGCTACACTGTCACCACCAGAATGACATCTGCATTAAGGTGGGCAGCGATGAGAGCCATTTTAATGTTTCATAATTGTGAGGGACAAAGTCACAAGACAGTGCCCACAGATCACAACTTGTGAAGAGAAAGGAGAGCCGAAGCAGATTCGAACCGAGGTCCCTCTGCTTACCAGCCTAACGCTTTACCACTAGGCCAAACCGGCTCACGCCACTCGTACAAGTGTAAGCGCTGTTTATAGTGTTTACCTCGGTAAGCCAGCTGAGCACGGCAGCCTAGTCCTAGCTGCCAGTGTCACTGGTAACATTTAGGCCTATAGTGTTGATTGTATAGCGCTATTTTCCGCTCTGGAGCACACTCACTGCGCTTTTGTTGTATGTGATTCTAAATGAGTGGTTGTAGCCTTGTATAGCGCGTATTGAATAGCCATCGCTGTTTGGTTCTTGCACAGCTGGTGAAACTGCTGCCATCTCGGCGCACGTTATATGAACACTGTCCAACCGTGCACCAGTTTACAGTGCCACTTCATTCAAAACCACAATCGTAGGCCTAGGGGAGCGTGTGCATTTAGCTGTAACCTAGATGTCACCTGCGCATTTGGCAGAATGACCGGGATCTTTACCTGCACTGCGGTAACAGGGGGGTGGAACGGATACCGAAATAGAAGTAAGGACACAAAAAAGTTGACCCTGGGGAAGAAAATTATCCTGCCGCTCCTGCCGGGACTCGAACCCGAGACCTTTCGGTCACGAGTCCGTCGCTCTACCACTGAGCTATACCCGCTGCCTATAAATGTGCAAACATGCGTAAGACTATAACAGCCGTGCGCGCGTCATAATTGGGGGTCAATTGTTGCGGAACAACAGACCTAAGGGACAACAGACCTTGGGGACAATTAACGGGTTTTGGGGGAAATTAGCGGGTCTGGGGAACAACGGGCCTTGGGGACGTGGGAGCAACGTGGGCAAAGACGTGTGGGACAACGGGCCTGGGGGACGTGGGGAGCAAAGGACGTGTGGGACAACGGGCCTGGGGACGTGGGGAGCAAAGGACGTGTGGGACAACGGGCCTGGGGACGTGGGGAGCAAAGGACGTGTGGGGACAACGGGCCTGGGGGACGTGGGGAGCAAAGGACGTGGAATAGGACGTGTGGGACAACGGGCCTGGGGGACGTGGGGAGCAAAGGACGTGGGGACAACGGGCCTGGGGGACGTGGGGAGCAAAGGACGTGTGGACAACGGCCTGGGGGACGTGGGGAGCAAAGGACGTGGGGACAACGGGCCTGGGGACTGGGACGAGCAGACGCACACGCCACACAACACACACACACACACACACACACACACACACACACACACACACACACACACACACACACACACACACACACATGTACGCGCGCGCATTGATTGAATCAGAAACGGGGTACTGGTATTAGTTGGGGCGGAAATACTGTCAAAAAGAGGAAGATTTTTAGTTTGGCTTTAAATGTTGACAGGGTTGAGCAGTGTCTAAGGTCTTGAGGGAATGAATTCCAAATGTGCGGTCCAAAGCAAGACAAATTGCGAACGCCATGAGTCTTGCGTTTGTATTGCTGGATTTTCAGCATGCGGGTGTCAGAAGAAGAGCGTAGTGTACGAGACGGAGTGTAGACATGTAGCAATTCAGAGAGGTAAGCAGGACCAGAACCATTTATAGCATTAAAACACATACAGGCGACTTTATACTTAATACGTTCTGAAATGGGAAGCCAACGCAGTTTTTTTCTTCTTCTCCGGGAGAGGTGTTGAGTGGTGGTGGCGGGGTGCCAAGAGAACGAGTCTTGTAGCAAAGTGTTGAATTTTCTGGAGAGATTGGATGACAGAATTAGGTGTACCCATGAAGAGACAGTTGCAGTAGTCAAGCCGTGAGAGCTAGGATATAGGAAGTAAGTAGCAAGAGTCTTGGCTGCGTCTTCAGTAAGAACCCTGCGGATTGAACTAATGCGTTTAAGCTCGAAATAAGCAGCTTGACGGATTTTTATGACGTGCTTCTTCATGGACAGGTTTGAGTCGATAATGAATCCAAGGTTCCTGGCGGAATCAGAGAAGGGGATCTTGTGAGAGCCAAGAGTAATAGAGTCAGGAAGGGAAACGGTGGATGGTTTCAAGGAAGAAGAAAAAGGAAAGAGAAGAGCTTCTGTTTTGTCGTTCAGTTTTTGAGCTGATTTTCGGTCATTCATGTTATTATGTCGTCTGTGCATACATTGATTTCTTTGGTGAGGTTCGTCACATCACTGAGAGGAGCGGACTTCTGGAGCTGTATGTCATCTGCGAAAAGTGGTTAGTGTGTGAGAACAATGACTTAGGTCATGAATAGTGCAAACATTTACTTGTGATCTTATAACTTGTCTCACTCTGATACAACCTTTGTGGTTGGCTACATTATAGGCAGACAAAATTATGTGAGTTTCTGGAACATTCCCTAACATGTGTGATTTCTTCAGCTTAATTATTATATTTTAAGATAATATTCAGAACAACTAGTCTGGTGCTTCAAAGAAAACTAATAGTGTTTTCGGTAAACATCTTTTTATATGGCAGGCAGCCCTGAGAAGAGTCGGATAGTGTCCCGTTAAAAAACAAACACATTGGCATTCTTCGCAGATTGCGGTCTTGGCAAAGTTCATTATTATGTTAGCCTAAAATGTTCACTTCCCCCTTCCCTCCTGCCGAGCTTCCCTCCTGGGTAGTTATTTTGGAGCGCCATACACTCCAGTCGCCTAATGCGATTATCATCGCCTTGTTTGTCTAGTATTCCCCACTCCACAGGGAGCCACGTACTTCATCTCGTCAACGATGGGCCGCTCTGTCACAAATCGAACTTGTTTCCCTTCAGTGCTGTAGCAATGCACGGCGTACACGTGCACGAAAGCATTTTCATCCCAGCTGGGAACTTGATCATCCGTCGCGAACGCTGTGCTGCAAGCACCGAAAACAATGCTGAACGCATACCGTACGTATTATTATAGGCTGGGTAACGGAGGATGTTTGGGAACGTCGACCTCCTGTTTACTTGGATCCAAATTTACCGTCCGAGGTTACAGTTAATGATATTCCTAACGTCAGTGGTCGCTGTTTTCGGTTGCATTCGCTGCTGTCGATTGTATCCACTGCTGTTGTGGTAGCTGTTGTTGACTGCATTCGCTGCTGTCGGTTGTATTTGCTGCTGTTGGTTGTATTTGATGCTTCGAGTGTTTTCACTGCTGTCGGTTCTGCTTGCTGCTGTCGGCTGTATTAACCCCTTGACTGCCCCAGCCTGAACAATTCCGGGCTGAATGACGCGCGGACGCGCCTGCAAACAGTTTGCGGTCTTATAACATCTATTTCAGTTCAATTCTGTGCGTTTTGAGGGAGATCCTTTCACATGCCAGTGCGATAAAGACGACAAAAAGACTTAAGGGTTTCAAATTTCACACTTTTATGGGTCGATTTCAGTTGAAATCATGGCAGTGAAGGGGTTAATAATAATAATAATAATAATAATAATGATGATAATGTACATTTATCATGCGCTCATCAACGCTCTGAGCGCTCACATGACACATAGCAATTTAAATATGATATTCTATACACATGTAGAGCACAGTCCTACCAAAACAATGTACATAAAGTATTGTAGTGAAACACACACACACACACACACACACACACACACACACACACACACACACACACACACACACACACACACACACACACATATATATATATAACAGTCCGCTTTAAAATGTCCCCCAATATATCGTAAATTCTAACTGGGCAAGGTGCCCAATAATTTTTAACTTTTTGTTTTGGCCAGTCAGTTTTTGCTTCCAACGACTCTCCGTTGTGTTCTTAATACAGCTGAGTTTAAATGATACATAGAGGAACAGTTACGTCATTTCAGAAGCGAGTGGGGAAGGGCGGAAGGGGAGGGGGGTGCACACGTTACAAAAAACGGTAACAGATGTGTGTGGGATGAGAGGGAGGTGGGAACCACACCTATGCTTTGGACCTAGTAGGGTATGAATCGTGATCGATTTCTTGAATGAACGAGTGAGAGAGTCAGTGAATGGGTCATTGAATGTTAGAGTTATAGACAAGACGCTAGGCGAATAGTCGACAGTCTCCAATTGCTTCACAGACTCCCAAGACAACTAACAAACAAACAAATGCCCCCAAGCAGCGTCTCCGCGTCGATGAGACGGGATTGTTTTTCTCTTTCTGGCCTTCGAAACCGAAAATAATGGCCACGGTAAGTGAGACGACCATTCTTCTTCCAGCTGCCTCCGTCTGGTGATAGCATGTTACTCAATATTTTTAGCGGCATCCCAGCTGTGGCGAACATCATGCGGCATCCCAGAGCGGCGCAGGAACATCGTCTGGGTTCAGACGCCGGGTAATGGTCATAATGGACATCATCGATGTTCAAGGTGCTGATGCGGAAGGCAATCTATCGCTCTGAGAGTCTTTTCGCAGAAGCGTGAGATGGGCGATGCGTTTGCCAGGCGTAGGAATTCTAAGTATGGAAAGACCTTAGAGTACTGGTGCTAATTTGGCTCCTCCTTACGCCGTTAGACACACCAGCGTTAGCACGTCAACCTAACACCAAAGACTTCAGCGGCACAGACAGACTTTGCTACTGAGGCACTTCCAAACATTCTTCAGCGGCACAGAGAGACTTTGCTAATGTCAAAGACTTCAGCGGTACTGAGGCACTTCTAAACATTCTTCAGCGGCACAAAGAGACTGCTAACGTCAAAGACTTTAGCGGTACTGAGTCACTTCCAAACAGTCTTCAGCGGCACAGCTAACGTCAAAAACTCTTCAACGGCACAAACGGACTTTGCTAACGTCAAAAAGATTGTTCAGCGAGTGGTACAGAGGCACTTCCAACCATTCATCAGCGGCATAGAGAGACTTTGCTAACGCCAAAGACTCTTCAACGGCATAGAGAGATTTTGCGAACGCCAAAGACTCTTCAGTGGTACAGAGGCACTTCCAAGCATTCTTCAGCGGCACAGAGAGACTTTGCTAACGTCAAAGATTCTTTAGCGGTGCGGAGAGACTTCACTAGCGCCAAAAAATGTCTCTAGGGGTACTTTGCTAGCGTCAAACAGTGAGGCGTTGCTGACGTCGAGGACTCTTCGCTACAGCACCAGAAAAACTGCCAACGTCGGAGACACTTCCCCAAACGTCAAATGGAGACACAGAGACCTCTATGCGATCGGTTTTTTAACGCCCAGTCAACCTTGACGCCCATACAAGGGTGAATCAACTAGAAAGACTGCTAACATCGAAGACTGTTCAGCGGTACGGAGAAACGTTGCTAACGTTAAAGAGAGATACTCTGCTAACGTCAAAGGCACTTCAGCAACACAGGCAGCCTTTGCTGACGTCAAAACGGAGAGACTCTACTAACGCCAGAGGTACTTCAGCAACACAGACTGACTTTGCTGGCGTCAAACAGAGAGACTTTGCTAACATCAAAGGCACTTCAGCAATACAGAGAGATTTTGCTTACGTAAAATAGAGGGACTTTGCTAACGTCAAGGCACTTCAGCAACACAGGCAGCCTTTGCTGACGTCAAAACGGAGAGACTCTACTAACGCCAGAGGTACTTCAGCAGCACAGACTGACTTTGCTGGCGTCAAACAGAGAGACTTTGCTAACGTCAAAGGCACTTCAGCAATACAGAGAGATTTTGCTAACGTAAAATAGAGGGACTTTGCCAACGTCAAAGACTGTTCAGCGGTATTCCAAAAACTCTGCTAACGTCATTCAAGACACTTTAGTAAGCAGAGATAGTGCGCTAATGTCAAAGGCATTTTAGCGGCAGAGAGAGAGACTTTGCTAACGCCAGGGACTGTTTAGCGGTACTAAGAGACTTCGCTAACGCCAGGGATTGTCTAGCGGTACTAAGAGACTTTGCTAACGCCAGGGACTGTTTAGCGGTACTAAGAGACTTCGCTAACGCCAGGGATTGTCTAGCGGTACTAAGAGACATTGCTAACGCCATGGACTGTTTAGCGGTACTGAGAGTGAGAGTCTTAATTTGCTAATGCCAGAAACTCTTTAACGGTACAACAGGGATACCCGGCTGCTGAACCCAGTGACAGCCAGTGTTCAGCGCTAGACATTTTGCTGACACCGAGAGTGCTGTGCGTGCGTGCGTGTGTGTGTGTGTGTTTGTGTGTGTGTGCGTGCGTGCGTGCGTGCGTGCGTGCGTGTGTGTGTGTGTGTGTGTGTGTGTGTGTGTGTGTGTGTGTGTGTGTGTGTGTGTGTATGTGTAAATTTAGTCGTATGCAATCACTGGACTGAAAATATTTGTCCAAAAAAAAGAAGAAAAGAAGAGAGAAAGAAAGAAAGAAAGAAAGAAAAGAAAAGAAAAAGAACGGTATAGGAGAGCAAACAAAAAGACGTCACGCCGAGCGAGAACGTCTTTGCACACAATGTTGTTTCTGTCCCACACTGTCTTTCAGTTTCATTACTTCTCCCCCTTCAATCGGCTCTGACCTCCCCCACCTTTATTGCCCCCTCCTCCTCCGTTCCACCCACCCCTACATCCCACCCCCACCTCTCCCCTTCCCGCCCTTGAATCGTGTTTGTTTGCTCAGCTGTGCCGGCACCTGTTGAAAGTCCCTGCTCAACTCTTTTTCTTTCTTTTTTTACCGTGCTCAGAGTGCGTAGCCGATACCTTCACCCCTCACAACATGTTTTCGTCCTCAGTCCTTGACGCAGACCAACGTAGTATAATTATATATGTACTAAACTCCCAGACAAACAGGAAGACTGCTGCACTAATTTGTAAACGTTCCAGCCTTTTGCATACAACATGCCTGGAGCCGTAACATCGGTCTGTTTCCAGAGGTACCGAGCATAGTAGCAGTGGATGAAGAAAACTATGTCTGCTTCAGTGGTGGAATGAATGTGTTTGGGACAATGGACCAGTTTCCATTGATCTACCCAGCTAGATGGTCGCTTCACGATCAGCACTTTCATTCTTGATTTCGAACTTTTGCAGGCAAAATTTCACTTTCTTCAAAACCCACAGCGGCAAAACGCAACCTCTTGGTGCACCATGGTGATCGTTAGTAAGTTACTGAATATCCCATTAGTCATGATGAAATATTACTGTTTAAGAGTATCTAGAAGGGACGTCAGAAAAATGGGAAACAGTCTCCCAGTTTTTCTGTATTTCCATCCGGAGTGCATGGGTCTTTCGATCCCCAGCTGTGTCGTGTTCCGATCCCGAGCATCTTCGGGGAGATTCATCGTCATGAAAATTCATATACGCCATGCTGGACAGCTTATTGTCGAGGCTTGAAGACGGTGGTGTCTGCGGTGACTGAGCTGTCACTCCCGAGGTCGTAGCCGGTGATAATGACCGTGCACCCATTGATTACTTCCACTCTGCTAAAACAGCTGCCTGTCCAGGGAGATCTCTGATCAGAGGGAGAAAAGTCGTAATGTTCAGAAAAGGAAGGTATCTACCTGATCATCGTCTGCCCAAGGAAGGGGCACCACAATGTGCATAATGGACCTCGATTTCGTTGTCTACAGTGTGATAAGAAACACTTACACACACACACACACACACACACACACACACACACACACACACAACAGCACGCACGCACGCACGCACGCACGCACGCACGCACGCACGCACGCACGCACGCACGCACACAACACGCACGCACGCACGCACGCACGCACACATACACACACTCGCGCGCGCGCGCACACACACACACACGCACGCACGCACGCACGCACGCACACTAGAGAGAGAGAGAGAGAGAGAGAGATTTGCTGAGAACTAATTCTGTCGAAGAACTGAACTATGAACAGGAAACATTGAACTATAATTTTGTTTCGCTAAGTGTGCTGCACCCAACGGCAAATAAATTTTGGAAGCCGATGTCTCGCCGTCAATGTGCCAGAGAAAACAAGGTTGCACAAAGAAACCCTCTAGCCAGAGTTATACGAGAACTGCGTTAAAGCGTCTGAATGTTTCTGTTCTCCTACAACTGATGACGTGAATGCAATGCAGCACATGTAAAGAGCGTGATCGTTAGAATACAAAATCTCAAAAGCGCAAGACTGTTACAGTGGCATAACGGTGACTTTTCTCTATTTCTTCTGATGTCACGTGGACAACAAAATAAACAACAGAAATTCGCCAGGTGCTCTTGTAAATATCAAGTGCTCTTGTGAATATCAAGTAATGCGCTAGCGCCAGTCCCGTCACAAATACTCCAAAGGATTACATGTTCCTGTGGTAATTGGAGGTCATGATGGGATAGTGGGCCACGGGAGTAAGCCGGTCGGGTTAAATTAATCAGTTTGTATTTGTTAATTAGCTAAAATAATGTGTGTTTGGTTTTGCGACTGTAATTTGATTGTGTGTGTCTGTGCGTGCGTGCGTGCGTGTGTGCGTGTGTGCGTGCATGCGTGGTACGTGTGTGTGTGTGTGTGTGTGTGCGTGTGCGCGCACGCGCGCGCGTGTGTGTGGTGTGTGTGGTGTGTGTGTGTGTGTGTGTGTGTGTGACTTGTTCACATATTTTGTTATCTTGATGATTATAAGAGCAGTCTAATATCACTTACGTAAAAACACTTTAAATAAAAAAGGAAAAAAAAGACAGAAAATAATTAGATCTGTAAAGAGGTAATGTTGATGTAATATGCGCAACTGTCAGTTGGATATCTCATGTATGTATTTATCAATGACCTTTTTACCCCAGTGTTTGCTGTTGTTGTAATTTAATGATGTTTTATGATTGGCTTGAATGTGTGATGTGCGTACTTGTCACCACAAAGCATTTCTAGTGCAATTGTACTGACACTTAACAATAAAGTTGTATTGTATTGCATTATATTAGTATCCTGATGGATTCTGTGCGACTGACAGAATGTAAAAATTCAGTTATTACTACTATTACTTACTATTACATTAACTGTGATAACGATGAATCCTTGTACTTGTACACGAAAACTTTTCCAAGAACTTTACACCACATCGCATGGAAAAGCATCCTTGTTCCAATCATCATGAAGAGTTACACCTAAAATTCGACGTAAATCGATGTAGGTTACCTGGACTGACGGTTTTGTTCCGACCTGCTCTGGGTGGGCTTCGCTGGAACAGGAGGCTCAGGATGGAAACCTAGGAACGCGGATACACGGTGTGGATTAAAGCCCGTTCTTATCTGAGTGAAGTGTTAATCGCCGAACATACTTCCGACAGTTCGACGAACTATAATTCGTTTCTTAATTTAGCTCAGACGAATTTTTAGTTCCCAGAACATGGTTCCGACAGTTCGATGAACTATACTTCGTTCTTAACTGGCTTATAATGAGATGCAAGCTTCGGTCCGAACTTGCGGCTGAAGTACAGCAGACAGCATGATCCAAAATGTAGGCTAGAGTCAAGTCAAGTCAGTATACTTTAATCATCCCTCACAGGGTAATTCAACTAACTACTCTATCATTCCGGGTCCCAGAGACCAGGCTGTGCCTCCGTTGGTTGAACTGTTGCTTTACGTCCACAGAAACCGTAGGTTTATTAGGGACGGGAGTCCAGGACGTCCACCTCGACTTTCACACAGCTCCTGAGCTCTGCTGCGCCTCCTACAAGTTGGTCGCTTTTATATAGCGCTATTCTTCTCGCAAGCAAGTCAAGAAATAGGTCCATTCCCTACGAAGCGAGTGAGGTATCGACACCGTCAGCCATTTAAAAACAACAGCAAATCTTCCTCATCCACAGAAGAGCTCGCTTAGATCTCAACCAATAAGAGGCAATGTTCGCCGAACTGGACGAATATTCCCAAAACATGTTGAGTGAGGCTTTTGGGAACCCGAACTAAGCTTCGTCGCAGTTCGTCGAATATCCCGACATAGGGTTGCGAAGCAAAAGTTCACCCAATCAAGAACGGGCTAAGAGCGTCAGTCCTGACGAAAGCCTTAGCACCCGAGCGTCAACCCCTTGTCCAAAGATACGCTGCTGACAAGTGTGTCATTATCAGAGACGGAATCTTTGAGCAGACGCACGCTGTTCTTGCCTCAGAGCTCAGCAGCTGTGTGGAAGTCGAGGTGGCCGTCCTGGGCTCCCCGTCCCTAATAAGCCTTGTGGTTTCTGTGGACGTAAAGCAACTTTGAATCAAATTCTTACCTCGAGTCGAGTGAAAGGGGGTGGGGTAGCTTAGCTGGCAGAGCGTCGAACCGAAAAACCAGGCGCACGGTTTCGATTTCCTTGCAGCGGCAAAAGATTTTCAGTGCAGACTCTCTTATGATATTCGTACTGTCATTGGCAGTAGCTGCCACAAGTAACATTTTTGTCGCGACAAAACGTGGTGTCGCGACAAAACAACAACAACAACAAAACATATATATATCAGCTCCAAAACAATGCGTTTTTCTGCAGCAGGCTGGGCGTTCGCAACTCGATTATAAGGTAGAGAGCAGCCGTACCTAACACAAGGGAAAACTGGGATCAAGACGATCTGGGATGAAATGAAGATAAGCGACCTGGAGGGAACAAATTAGAAAGGGAGAAATTCCTGTTAGCGGGCGAATCATGCACGGCTATAATAATTCTGACCAGAGACACTACACTTGCCGTAGTATCTCTGTTCTGACCTATTCCAGGCTTTAAAGCGAGAACTTTGACAGCCCTGGGTACTCTGTAGAGAGAGGACCTTAATTTCTGCGTCCGCAGTTCCCCATTGCGTGGGCCGCAAGAGATAAGGTGTGCAGT
>JABMCL010000522.1:435000-445000 GCA_018857735.1 Alviniconcha marisindica | reverse complement strand
TGATTTTTTTTTAATGGGCTATGCGCTCCAATTTGGACAGATAGCACATACAAATTCTATTAGCAGCAGCAGTAGTAGTACTAGTAGTAGTAGCAGTAGAAGTAAAAGTAGTGGTGGTAGTAATAGTAGTGGTAGTAGTATCACTTCATACACCATCCATAATTGTCTGCCTGCATTACTGTGTAATTATCCGATAATATTTCAACCCAAAATACCCTCAGATCAAACTAATTCCTTTCTGACTAATGTCGCGGTGTGTAAGCTAAATTACCATGCATGTAACCCAACTGGAGGGATCCAACTCGACTGAGTCGTAACGCATTTTCGGGTCTACGCACTTGTCTTCATAATTCATGCCAGCAATGGGTCCTATATATTCATGAGCGAGGTCAGGTCTAGACACAAAATCGAAAGTGAAATTGGACACAGTACTGAACTGGGGTCATGTTTAATGAGCTTGCTCACGACGGGCTGCGAGATGGAAAGCGAAGTTGGAAGGAGCTTTCGATCTCGTTACCCGCCGTGACCTAGCTCATTAATAATATGACACCAAGATCAATACTGTGCCCAATCTCGCTTTCGATTCTGTGACCCGCCGTGACCTAGCTCATTAATAATATGACACCAAGATCAATACTGTGCCCAATCTCGCTTTCAATTCCGTGACCCGCCGTGACCTAGCTCATTAGGGATATGACTCCAAGGTCAATACTGTGCCCGATCTCGCTTTCGATTCTGTGACCCAGCTCATTAGGATATGACTCCAAGGCCAATACTGTGCCCGATCTCGCTTTCGATTCTGTGACCCGCCGTGACCTAGCTCATTAGGATATGACTCCAAGGTCAATACTGTGCCCTATCTCGCTTTCGATTATGTGACCCGCCGTGACCTAGCTCATTAGGGATGTGACTCCAAGGTCAGTACTGTGCCCGATCTCGCTTTCGATCCCGTGACCCACCGTGACCTTGTTCATTAAGAATATGACTCCAGGTCAGTACTGTGCCCGATTTCGCTTTCGATTCCGTGACCCACCACGACCTAGCTCATTAGGAATATGACTCCAGAAATATGACTCCAGATCAGTACTCTGATCAATCTCGTTTTGGACTCCGTGACCGCCGTGACCGAAAGGTCCATTGCATCGCTCTTGGTGGAAATGCCAGTAGCTGGACAGGTAGTTATAGTCAATGGATTTTAACGTCCTGTAAACCACACATGGTCACTTCAACAGGATAGCTTGACAGTGATGTACTTGGCATTTACGGTCGAAATCACATACGTTTTACAATCCGAATCCTGTCAAGTTTGTGTTGATATGCCAATATAGTTACAATTCTATTAGATTTGTAGCGAAAATTCAGATAGAGTTTTAGTAGCTGTTCTTGTAATCTTGTAGTGAAAATCAAAGTGGTTTTGTGGCAGACATTGCGTTAGATTTGTGGTGGAAATCCCATCAGTCTTGGAGCGATATACATTTCAGTAGTCATTTCTTGAAACTTCCATCTGTATTAGAGTGGGACCCGGCTGTTCATTTTATGGTTCAAATCCCGGCTTGGTAGAGCAGACATCCTGTTAGCTTTGAAAACAAAAATGAGGAGGTGTTTCTGTGAGCTCATAATATTATCATTTTCAACCATTTTGAATAATGTTACACTTGTTTCAATGTATTTGAAAGCGCCTGTTTCGGTCTTTTTATCAGGCTTTAAAAACAGTGTTTTGTTACACTCCTTGCTGCTGCAATCCCTGTTGTGGTAGAGCAGACTTCCTGTTAGTTTTGAAAGCATAAGTGCACCTGAAGTATTTCTGTGAGCTAATATTCTCTTTTCAGCCATTTTGAATAACGTTACAGTAATTTCAGTTTATTTCAAAGTTTTTGTTTCTTTGTTTTGGTCAAACTTGAGAAGATTTGTTATAATTGTTGTTGTTGTTGTGTAATGTTTGTTTGCTAATGACATTGCGCACGTGCTCGTTCTACTTTCAGAAAACAAGCGGGGCACTTGGCACTTCTCCTGCTGTGCCGCAGGGAGACTGGCGGCGTCTCGCCATCTCCACTGTCACGCGCAGTTCCACGTCGACATCCTCAGGATGCGTCAGTCGGCGGACGTGACGCACACTGCTCAGGGTACGCGCTTGCGCCAAAATGGCCGCCTCCCGCCTTCCTGGCCGAGAGACATGGCGCGGTGCGTGCTGGAGAGGCCTCTCCTTTTTCAAAAATGTTGCTACGGATACGCCAGTGCTAGAAGTGACAGACACCAGAGGTTTCACCATCGCAAAGTCAGCACTGGCTCTTTGAGGGACATGTATCTTTCCTGGAGGTACATCAACAGCTAGTACAGATAGTGATTTTGTACTTTTTTTTCTTTAAAAAAAAAGAAGTGTTTGGGGTTTTGTTTTGAACATGGCATCTGTCTGTGTTGCCTACTGCACCGAACCAGTTGTCGGAGTTGGACGTAACCTTCTAGGTTCAGCGGTTCTAAACCCGCCAAAAACTGTGAAAGTCAAGACTATAGCTTTCGTTATGTGCTACGATTCAGCAGCAATTGTTAACGCAACGTTAATGATAACGTGATGATAATTAAGTGATAAACGAGTTCCTCGACTGCATGCTGGAATCTATCGGCTTTTCTGAAACTCACTAAATGGAATTTATTTGTTGATGTAAGGGCTACACATATAATAATATTATGCTTATGCAGTCTCACCCATGCTGTGCGTGGAGTGAGGTCAGAGAGGTTACGATACAGAGAACGAATGACGAACGAGTGGTACATCAGCGATCTCGGATGCCTTT
This sequence comes from Alviniconcha marisindica, assembly GCA_018857735.1. NCBI lineage: Eukaryota > Metazoa > Mollusca > Gastropoda > Provannidae > Alviniconcha > Alviniconcha marisindica. Next base: position 442,208 of record JABMCL010000522.1, on the reverse strand, counting down.
GTATTCAGTTGTTGTTTTTTGTATTTTTTATATTTATTTTTTTGTAGTCCATACGATTATAAACACTTCGCGAGATATTCGGATTTCCTGCGAAAAAAGAGGAAAAAAAAGAGAAGGGAAATCTACAAAGAATCAAACGCAGAAGAGGAGTGACATAAAATTATGTTGTGATTTCTTTGAAACCCCCGCAAAACCGCATGCATAACCGTACGACGAAATGATTTTCTCATTGAACAGTTGATCGTAAACGTATAATGTTTGGATTCTTCATACGGGTGTTTGTTTTTATTTGGCGTTATTTAACCTACATTGAGATTAGACGTGTGATCAAAGAAGTTCAAGAGTTTTCGTGCAACTCCAGGTACATTTTCTAACGTATTGATTCCTTGCTGAAGTGACCGTTTCATATCAAAATGCTCTTGTAAAATCTAGCGCAGGGAGATATGAAACTATGGGTACCAACATTAAGTTGCAGTTGAAGTGGTCATATCAAGTGCAATGGGTACCGTATTTATGTGAAGAATGACGATGCTTGCATGCCTTGTCTAGCGGATAGAAACGTTTTATATATATATATCAAGAGTTGCGCAAAACCTACGTGAAATCATTATATTCTGTTGTTTCTTCTGTATTCTGCTGAAAGAAACAGCAATGCTCTTCGTAAACTTCCAATTAAAATCATTTTCTTTTACTTTTTTCAATTTTGGGGCTTAGAATGGAGAGGCCAACAGAGACAGAGGGGGTCTGGATCCCAGATTCCAAGAAAGGTTAATATAGATGTGCACGAAGACTGAAGATTAAAAATAAAAACTGATTAAAAGCCCGGGAATATAGACAGAAATAAGAAAAATGGATTTGACCTCGAATCATTTCTTTTGCGATTGGATCGCAGACGTTTTGGAGCAAGGTTTCTTGAGAGAAAAACAAAAATCGAGAGAAACCGCTTTGACCGGGATACATTTCCATACTAGTAAGCATACGTCAAAAATATATATGATCCGGTATATACGTATGGTCACGAGATAGAGTTCCACTGTGCGTGTTGAGAAATACGAGTGGATGGGGATATAACAATGGGAATGTGTGTGTGGTTGGGGTGTGTGTGTGTGTGTGTGTGTGTGTGTGTAGATACAAACGTTGTGTGGCAAGAGATACCAGTGGATGTCTTAAGAAATTCAAGTATAAATGTGTATCAAGAACAGTGTATGCATGTTTAGTTTGTGGAGAGATATATAATTATGTGTGCGTGTGGTCGATGGGCACCACAGAGAGAGAGTGAGAGAGAGAGAGAGAGAGGCTACAGTTGAGAAAGTTCCCACCCTGCAAGCGAAGGAAAATACTGAAGCTAAATTTGTCATCTTCAACTGATCTAGACTATCGCTTGCTTTCAGGTTGTCAATTTGTTTTTTGGCTTTACTTTCTCGGTGTTGTGTTGTATATGCTAGTTTGACCTTATTTTCAGTCAAGAAGTCAGTGGTTCAGGAAATATACATCAGACTACGGGTACTTTAGGTCAACTGATCTTTGGTGAAATGGCAAACTAGTGGACATTACTGAGAGAAAACCAAGCGACACATAATTATGTAGACAAAATAAGAAATGCGTACCGTTCTGATCTTATATTGACTCGTCACGCGTAACTGTTTCAGATAATTTTGGGATTTATCCCCCCCCCCCCCCCCCCCCCACTGTCATCAGACGTCTAGTCTGATGGTATTGGCGAACTTATTTGAAGCAAGTTTTGTACTGCATTTGTACTGGTTTGTCTCCAGTTAGGACGTTTTAATCACCTTGAGCTGTACGTTGAAGCTGTTTTGGACGGCTTCGTCTTCACCGTATAATTTTTGATCTTGCTTTTTGATCTTGCCTAGCTCTTTTTGTGTACAGTCCTGAATTATCTGTTGAACTTTTGAACAGGTTCTCTTTTTTGTGCAGAAGCACAACTGGTCTTTCGGCATGCTTTCGTTGCAGAGACCTGTTTTTTTTCCCTTCTGTTGAGCGTTTGAACAAGTCACGTTTTAGGGAAGAGGCCAGGATTGTTCTTTGAGCGTCTGAACAAGTTCGTGTTTATTTTAGTGTAGAGGCCTGGGCTGTCTTTTGAGCTTTTGAGCAAGTTCTCCTTCGATGAGTAGTCTGCCTTCATGAGTAGTATTTCTAACTTTTGAACATCCCACCCCACCCCACACCCACTCCCCTGCCCCCACTTTTTTTTTTTTTTTCTTCTTCTTTTTTTCTGTGTAAAGAGTGCTGTTGTCTTTTTGAGCTTTTAATCTGGTGCCCTTTCAGTGTGAAAACCGTAACTGCTTTAACGTCTTACGAACCGGCTGGTCGTCAGTGTGGGGCAGTGTTTGTCATCTGGTTGTCACTAATGGGCAGTTGTTGTCATCTGGTTGTCACTGTGGGACAGTGGTTGTCATGTGGTTGTCATCTGGTTGTGACTGTGGGGCAGAAGTTGTGATATGTCCGCCTTGTCTTTACTTGGGAATGTGGGCACTGGGATGATCCTTGTGTTATGTTCTGCGTCGGTTTAATCATGCAGCGATGGAGACTCCGAGGCCCAACCTAGTGTGTACCAGACCAAGGGTGGTTAGGGTTAGGGTTACTTGTGGACGGCAGCCCCGAGACTCCTGACCGCCTGTATTTGTTTGCCTGCCTCTCGGGAATCCCAGCAAAAATTATACCAAACCAACAACGGAAAGAACGGACGCGGATCTTGGAAGTTTTGTCAACTAGTTTGCCATGATAATCAAACTCTGAGCATTCCTTCGACGTTGCATTGCATGTCTTTTGTAAACACTTTCACTAGAAAAACACACTCTCTGGCGAAACTTTGCATTCCGACTGTTTCTTTTTTTGGTCCTTATTTATAATAATCGTGTTTGATGTTATTAACAGTCTGGTCTTGTGCGTTGGTGATAAGTGAGGTCTGCAGTTGTTAAAAGGGAAGGGGCCATTTGTTTAAAGGACGGCCCCAAGGGCCCGATTCCGCTTAAACGCACAGCACCACTGCCCGTCACCCCCCCCCCCGCCCCCCCCCCCCCCCCTTCCCCACCCCGGTCCAACAGCAGCAACAACACCAAAATAAATAAATAACTGTACAAACTGAATCCTCCATTTTGTTAACGTTATCAATTAGCATACTACAACTGCAGTAAAATCCACAACTGATGCAAACGCGCAAAAGCATTCCTTCCAACCCCACCCACCCCCCGTTCTCTGTTCTACATATTCACAATCTTTTTTCTTTTTTTTCACGTGCCGTACGTGTCTCGATGCATGGGCGCAGCTATGTTGGGCCATGGTTGATTGAGAGCCAAACACTTAAAATGTTAAAAGCAACGCTGTTTATTAGGACAAAACACAACATGCGAATTCAGCGGGTAGGCGCCTTTATCAAGCTACAAAAGGACACAAACCCCGAAAATTCGCATGTTGTGTTTTGTCCTAATAAACAGCGTTCCTTCGAACCTTTTTAATGCGTTTATTAGGACAAAACACAACATGCGAATTTTAGGGGTTTGTGTCGTTTTGTAGCTTGTTAAAGGGAATTACCCCGAAAATTCTACCCCGAAAATTCGCATGTTGTGTTTTGTCCTAATAAATAACGTTCCTTCGAACCTTTTATGTGTTTGGATCTTGTTTTAGAACGCTAGCAGTCATTTTTGCTTCAGATTCTTGGTTGAGTGAGTTTTGCCGTGTTGTACTGAGCTAAGTCACGCTTTTTCGCCTGACTGTTTTCACGAATGACACATCCGGCTCAAGCAAACCGGAAGACTCGTTCAACCCATTGTTCAAGGCAATTGTTTGTTTAGGGTCATGATTCAGGAAACGTGAATTTTAGGCGACTGTTCTTGGCAAGGGTGAAGGTCACGGGACATGGTTTGGTCTGAAATTCAGTTAATACTTTTGATTAGGAAAAAAGAAGAAGAAAAAAGAAAAAGAAAAGAAAAGAAAAAAGAGGTTTTATTCTAGACCAATCAGTTCAACTCAGCAGTGCGGGGTGATGAGCGAGTCAAGAGGGGTGGTTTTAGGATTACCACTGCTATTATTAATCCTAATAATTATTTTAATGATTTTCATCATGTTTTGGGTGCGTTTTTGTAAACTTTGGTACCAGCTTTGAAGAACAATGCACTACAGTTTGTACCTCTGCGAGTGCCTAGAATGAGGGTGTTACTCTTTCGTCCTGCATGTGAAAATTCAAAAAAAGTCTAGAGGCCAAGATGCGAGTGTGTGTTCAATATGGCATTGTGAATCAATGGGGTTGTGGTGTTCACTGGACCAAACACTGTCTACCCCCATGATGTTTGGCTAGTACTGACCTACCTCTAATAAAGAACGAGGCAAATCGAGGGTGAAGTGATATGTGTGCTTACATAATGTCGCCCACCTGGGTGTTCCTGATTTTATTTTCACTTGAGTGAACACTTTACTGTGTGCATGATCTTTTCTTTTTCAGAAGCAAAATGTATCGCTGCTATAGCAATACATCTGATATTATATATATAATTTATTCTTTTAGGGTAAGGGTGTGGAGTTTGTTTTTTTGTTTTTGCTTTGTTTTTGTTTTGCTGCTGCTGCTGATGCTCTCTCTCTCTCTCTCTCTCTCTCTCTCTCTCTCTCTCTCTCTCTCTCTCTATCTCTCTCCCGCTCCTGCTTCTCTCTTTCTCTCTGATCCCCCCCCCCCCTCTCTTTATTTTCCCCCTTCTCCCTCTCTCTTTAACTCTCCCTCGCTCTCTCCCCTCTCTCACTCTTTCTCCATCTCTGTCCCTAGCTCTTTTCCCCCTCACTCCCCCTCTCTCCGTATCTTTCTCTGTTTTCTCTCAAACCCCAAGTCCCACCCCCACCAGCCCCCCCCCCTCCCCCCCCCCCCCCCCCCCCCCATTCTCCCACTCTTCTCTCTCCACCACAACCCCCTGCTCTTCCCCCCTCTCCTGTCTCAAGTTGACGAAGGGCCTGCATGTTCGTGTCCCGATCAAAGCCGTAAAAAGTCCAAACTCTGTGTCCCCATCCCAAGCACTGATGTAAAGAACAATGTCTTCAGAATTATATCATGAGTGTTACTGTAACCGAATCAATGCAACTCGGACCTCTGCATGTTCTCCCTGAAAGTCAAAGGTTGCCATTCAGAATCCTGCTTCTGTGGCGGGTATGTGGGGATTCTTAACGGCCGTCTTAAATAATGTCAGCCAAACAGAACAGCCTTAACGCATCTCAACGGCACCACACAATTCAATGCTAGAATCGGCTAATTGTATTAATTGCTAGAGGTTTGGGACATATAACCTAGGTTATGTAGGCCTATTCCTCGCGCAAAGCGAAGGAACACGCACCAAGAAACAACTGAAGCAAAGTTCAGTCTCACACGCGACACACACACATACATACACACACACACACACACACACACACACACACACACACACACACACACACACACACACACACACACACACACACACACACACACACACGGCATCACATCACACACTCTCTCTCTCTCTCTCTCTCTCTCTCTCTCTCTCTCTCTCTCTCTCTCTCTCTCTCTCTCTCTCTCTCTCTCTCTCTCTCTCTCTCTCTCACACACAAACCAAAAACAACAACAACAACAACACACACACACACACACACACACACACACACACACACACACACACACACACTCAATTTGCGCACGTTACACACACACACGCGCGGGCAAGTGTCAATGTGCCTGTTACTTCAGTATTTCCAATGAGTTTGAGAACGAAATATTTCAGAACGTTTATTTTATGGCTTCGTGGTACTGACGCGCTTTTTGAACAGTAACATAATCTCTCTTGCCAGTATATGTTGATAGCCAATTTGAGTGAAATGAACAATGCAATTTTCTATTACTTTTAGAAGTGTTTTGTCTTCATCTTTTTTCCCCCGTACGTTTTTCGGATAGGCTTTTGTTTTTGTTTTTCTTTATTTTTTATTTTTTGCCGCGGGGGGGGGGGGGGGGCTAGTGAATTGCAATTTTTAATCATTGTGTGGTTTTCTGACGTCAGGCTTACCTTTTGTTTTATTTAAGATTTTGGTCATCTCATTTATCTGATTTCGTATGTGTGATCAATGATGTCATGACGAATTCGATGACTGTGGATTGTGCCTGTAAACTGAGTTGTTACGATTCACCGCCTGTTGAAGTAAACCTTTGAAAACCATCGACTGTCTTGATTCGCTTTTGTCTTGTTCCTGTGACTGTTGCCATGTGTTGACGTTTCGCACAAAACTTGCCATTGGTTGCAAACGACCTGTCTACTGCAAGCAACGACGTCGTCGTCATCGTCATCAGCGAGAGGTCATCAACTTCGCGGTCACCGCCGCTGCTGTCATTTTAGCGTTAGTTCTTTAAAAAAATTTTATTCTCTTACAAGTTTCTCTTAGCTCTGATTGTTTTGTTTTTTGTTTTTTTCTCTCTCTCCTTTCTTTTCTCTCCCCCTCCGCCTCCCACTGTACCTTTTCTCTCTCTCTCTCTCTCTCTCTCTCTCTCTCTCTCTCTCTCTCTCTCTTTCTCTCTGTCTCTTTTTCTCTCTCTCTTTCTCCTCTCTTTTCTCTCTCTTGTTTGTTTTTGGTCTTCTTCTTCTTCTTCTTGTACTACAGCTATCTTCTACAATTACTACTTATGACTTCTACTGTTACTGCTACTGACCTCTCCTCCTCCTTAATAATCTTCTTCCCTTCTTTTCCTCCTCGCCTTTCTTCTGTTTTTCTCGGTTTTGCTTCATCATCGGCATCATCTTTTTTTCATTGTCGTCGCCATCGTCTTCGTCGTCATCATCATCATCACCGTCATTATGATTATATTCTTTTTCGGTTGTGTGTATGTGTGTGCGTGTGTACTTGCCTATGTGATTGCGTGTGTGTGTGTGTGTGTGTGTGTGTGTGTGTGTGTGTGTGTGTGTGTTGTGTGTGTGTAACATCACGTTGCTGTCAACAGACATAAAATGAAACACTGATTGACTGATTGATCTTCTTCTTCTTCTGTCTTCTACTTCGTCTTCATCTTCTTCTTCCAGTGCTTCCTCTAGTTCTATTCCTCCTCGCTTTTCTTCTTGTTTCTTCCTCTTTATCTCCTCACTTCTTCTTCTTCTTCTTCTTCTCCGCCTCCTCCTCCTTCTCCTCCTACTCCTCCTCCTTTTTCTTCCAGCATACCTGACAGTGTCTACACGAAGCAACTTTTC
>JABMCL010000522.1:425000-432500 GCA_018857735.1 Alviniconcha marisindica | reverse complement strand
GGACAAAGACACTCGGTCACACACAGACGGAGAGAGACGCAGCGTACTGTTTTCCATCTGAACGGAACGACTGAGAAAAGTGTTTGCCGCGTTTTCTTAATTAATACCCATAGCCAGGAATGCAGAATACCTTGACCCGACGAACAGCTGAGCAAGGAACAATGATCTATATTCTCTAGAGTGCGAACTCCTTTCACTCATTGGAGCCAACGACCCCAATTTAAAGAGGGTTCTTGTAATGAAGAGACACCGGAATGCAGGTGCCTTGCCAGAGAGGTTCAAAAGGGAGATTACCCTGAGGGAAATTGACATGGGCTGCAGGATACAATTGCGCTTGGCACCGATTTGTTTAAGAATTTCCGAGGTCGTATAGGTAACGACCTTAGTCAAAGAGGAAGAGACCTGGAGGGGGCAGGTGCTTGATACGGGGCGGGGGGGGGGGGGGAGGGGGGGCAGGGGGCGTTGAGTACGGGGGGGGGGGGGGGGGGGGGGTGGCGCCAAAAAGGCAATGGTTTGGGGCGCTGGTATGTGGGGTTAGTGTTGTAAACACCTACCGCAAGAATGCAGCGACACTACATGCCGATTGTAGTCAGTTTATTTTTGCCCCGGTCTAAAGAGATGCCACATGCCGGCTCTCTCTCTCTCTCTCTCTCTCTCTCTCTCTCTCTCTCTCTCTCTCTCTCTCTCTCTCTCTCTCTCTCTCTCTCTCCTGTGAACTCAGATTCGCATTATTTTGTGGTTTTGCTTCACTTTCACTGTATTTTTAGGCTGCGAAATGTTGATATTATTGGTTTCTAAAATGTTCGTATTTCATTTGTTGCTATTACTTTTATTTTATTTTCCTGTATTCAGTTTTGCTGCGTTTGTCATCAGGTACAGATGTGTATTAAAAAAAAGCCGTCTTGTACTTAAATGTTGATCTTTGTATAATAAAGTACCATCATCATCATCATCATCATCATCTCTCTCTCTCTCTCTCTCTCTCTCTCTCTCTCTCTCTCTCTCTCTCTCTCTCTCTCTCTCTCTCTCTCTCTCTCTCTCTCTCTCTCACACACACACACACACACACACACACACACACAGAGTGACCCACTTCAAGCGCGCACCCATACTCTTACGCAAACACACACACACACACACACACACACACACACACACACACACACACACACACACACACACACACACACACACACACACACACACAAACACACACACACACACACACACACACACACACACACACTCACTCACTCACTCACTCACTCACACACGCACGCACGCACGCACACTTATACACACCAACCAACCAACCAGTCAACAGCGCCATCTAGTCTGTTTACGGAGTTAATTGCTGGAACATATGACAAATTTGAGAGACAGAATTCCAACATATACACTCGCAAAACATCGCACACGGAACTTGAAATCAACGAAGCGAAGCTGGAAAGTGTCAGGTGAACTGGCAAGAAGAAGAGCAGCAGGGCTGGAACGAAACACACTAGTACTCACTCCAAGGCTCGCGTTTCGACACTCTCCTCCAAAGATGCCGTAAACCAGCACTCGGAATTTGACGCTATAGTATCCAAACAGCTTGAATTCGCAGGCCTTATACTCGAACTCCAAGCACTGCATGGTTTACGACATCATTCATCCTGGGAGGAAGGTCCCGGAAAGTGATGCTCGGAGCGTGAAGCTAAAGCCCGTTCTTAACTGGGCGAATGTTTGTTCGCCGAACATACTTCGGACAGTTCGACGAACTATGATTCGTTTCTTAATTGAACTTTTAGTTCGACGAATATGGTTCGGACAGTCCAAATTTTACTTCGTTCTCAACTGGCTTGTAATGAGATGCAAGCTTCGGCCCGAACTTGCGGCAGACGCGCAGCAGACAGCATGATCGAAAATGTAGGCTAAAGTCAAGTCAAGTCAATATACTTTCATCGTCCCTCACAGGGTAATTCCGGCAACTAAATACTATCTCATTTTGGGTCTCCGAGACAAGGCTGCGCTTCCACAAGTCAACAAATAAACAAATTCCCTCCGAAGCGAGTGAAGAACCTAGCGACTCCGTCATCCATTTTTATTTTCATTTGTCTTCATTCACAGGAGAGCTCTGCTCTCAGCCAATCAGAGACAATGATCGTCGAATAGGGCGAATGTTCCCAGAACATGTTGAGCGAAGCTTTTTGGACCCCGAATATAGCTTCGACGAATACTTCCGAATAGGTTCGCGAAGAAAAGTTCGCCCAATTAAGAACCAACTAGCTTCGCCGAATAATTCCAACTAGGTTCACGAACAAACATTCGCCCAATTAAGAACGGGCTTTATACTCGAACTCCAAGCACTGGTTTACGACACCATTCCTCCTGGGAGGAAGGTCCCGGAAAGTGATGCTCGGAGCGTGAAGCTTACAGACACTTCCTGAAAACGTCGCTATGGTACACTGAAACTGGCCCCGATCAGAGCCGGTTGATATTGTCATAACTGACATCTTATTCTTTCTAGCCAGAATGTTGAGGCCTGTGCTGCGCTCTACGTGTGTATAGAATACTGCTTTTACTAATATATACCATGTGAGCGCTCAGGGCGTTGATGAGAGCACGATACATGTACATTATTATTATTTATTGTTTAAAAGTTTCACGTCAGGATTACTTTCAGCTATAGGCCTATTAGTTTTCATGACATGACACACTCTATAACAGAAATCCACGAGGTCGTAATGCAGCTGCAGGACTGATGGGCAAAAGCACAGCACGTGTGTGCAAGACAGTATGTACAAGTGTGTGGACACGGTTGCACCCACTATATTCCTTCTGGTCCAACATTGGGTGAACGTCAAGTTTTTAGCCGGGGAAATCTAACACATGAACAAGCAACAGTGGAACAAGACTGTGTTTCTGATAGGAACGACTCGACACAGCATGGTGTGGGTCTGTGTGTGTCTTGAGTCTTGAAACGTTCACTCACACGCCCCATTTTTTTTTCTCTCTCTCTCTCTGTCTGTGTCTGTCTGTATGTCTGTCTGTGTCTTGAGTCTTGAAACGTTCACCCGCACGCCCCATTTTCTCTCTCTGTGTGTGTCTCTTTGTCTCTGTCTCTGTCTGTATGTCTGTGTCTTGAGTCTTGAAACGTTCACCCGCACGCCCGATTTGTTTTCTCTCTCTCTCTCTCTCTCTCTCTCTCTCTCTCTCTCTCTCTCTCTCTCTCTCTCTCTCTCTCTCTCTCTCTCTCCTCTCTCTCTCTCTCTCTCTCTGTATGTCTGTCTTGTCTAGTCTTGAAACGTTCACCCGCACCCCCCATTCTCTCTCTCTCTCTCTCTCTCTCTCTCTCTCTCTCTCTCTCTCTCTCTCTCTCTCTCTCTCTCTCTCTCTCTCTCTGTCTGTCTGTCTGTCTGTCTGTATGTCTGTCTGTGTCTTGAGTCTTGAAACGTTCACCCGCACGCCCCATTTTCTCTCTCTCTCTGCCTCTGTCTGTCTGTATGTCTGTCTGTGTCTTGAGACTTGAAACGTTCACCCGCACGCCCCATTTTCTCTCTGTGTGTCTCTCTGTCTTTGTCTTTGTTTCTCTGTCTCCGTTTCTCTCTCTCTCTCTCTCTCCCTCTCTCTGTTTCTGTCTCTGTCTCTCTCTGTCTCTGTCTCTGTCTGTCTGTGTCTGTCTGTCTGTCTGGCTGCCTGCCTGCCTGCCTGCCTGCCTGCTTGCCTGTCTGTCTGTCTGTCTGTCTGTCTGTCTGTCTGTCTGTCTGTCTGTCTGTCTGTCTGTCTGTCTCTCTCTCTCTCTCTCTCTCTCTCTCTCTCTCTCCTCTCTCTCTCTCTCTCTCTCTCTCTCTCTCTCTCTCTCTCTCTCTCTCTCTCTCTCTCTCGTTCCAGGTCTGCCAGCTCTGTAACAATCTATATTGATTGCTTCTTCTTTCTGATTTCCCACGGTTTACGGCTTTTTCTTCTTCTTTTTCTCAGCTTTATCATGCATCAGTCTCTATTCGCTGCCTCTCTCCTCTCTATAGTCTCCTTACTCAACTGTTTCTAGTCGCTACCGATTGTTTTTTCTCTCTCTCCCTTCCTTTGCTTCCTCTCTGCTGTGAAGCAGTCTCTACCAATTACTTCTTAATTCTCTCTCCCTTTCCTTGTTTCCATTCTACTGTGCATAATCAGTCTACCAATTGCTTATCAATTCTCTCTCCTTTCCTTTCTTTCAGTTCTACTGTGCATAAGCATGAAGTCTCTACCAACTGCTTATCAATCCTCTCTCCCTTCCCTTGTTTCAATTCTAATGTGCGTAAGCAGTCTCTACCAACTGCTTATCAATTCCCTCTCCCTTTCCTTGTTTCAGCTGTACTGTGTATATAAGCAGCCTTTGGTGGCAGCCTTTGGCCCTTCTCCGTCCTTCCTTGTCTTCTGCAGCACGTAATGTTGTTCCTCTCTGGCATTTGAGCAACCTTGACTTTTCAGACGTTAGGAATGTCAGTGGTTGGCTTACCTGACTGCCGCAACAGGTGCTTCTGTCCACCCCCCCCCCCCCTCTCTCCCATGCCAATCTGACAAGCAACGCGAGTTGTTGAGATGTTCCGCTACTGTAGTTTTTAAAGAGGTCGTTATCAAAAGAAAAAAAGAAAAAAGATGGATGTAGAGCTGAATTATATTTGTGTCTGAGAGAGAGAGAGAGAGAGAGAGAGAGAGAGAGAGAGAGAGAGAGAGAGAGAGAGAGAGAGAGAGAGAGAGAGAAGAGAGAGAGAGAGAAGTGTGTGTGTGTGTGTGTGTGTGCGTGCGTGCGTGCATGCGTGCGTGCATGCATGCGTGCGTGCATACGTACGCGGGCGCGCGCGCGTGTGTGTTCGTGTGTATGTGTGTGTGTGTGTGTGTGTGTGTGTGTGTGTGTGTGTGTGTGTGTGTGTGTGTGTGTGTGTGTGTGTGTGTGTGTGTGTGTGTGTGTGTGTGTGTGTGTGTGTGTGTGTGTGTGTGTGTGTGTGCGCGCGTGTGAATAAGTGAGCGAATTAGCGAGTGTGTTAAGTTCATTTCGTGGTTCATGTCCATTACTATTGGTCAGTGGAGCTACACGGAAAAGTTTCCCCGCTTTTCCTTGATTTCCAGTAAGAAAGTAAGTAACTTGATGTTTTACGCCCAGTCAGCCATTACTGTTATATCAGGGCGTACCCTTGATTTCCAACTGTCCCAAGATTTTGAAGGCCTCACTTCAGCTGCCAGAGTCTTACGAATCTGACGTGCTTTTTGTCATCTTCCGAGGCACTACCGAACGTAGCATGGTCCCCCCGCCACAGAGAACAAGAAACAATAGAGCGCTGAAAAGGAGATTCCAACCCTGGACTCCAGCCTTGCGACCCACTCGCTGCCAAATATATCCTCCAAGACCCATCAGCTGCTTCGCTCCTATTGGTCAATAAGCCTCATGGTAAGTGTGTCGCATTGTTGTTTGTGTATGTTGTGTGTCTGTTTCGGTCTGTCATTCTATTTTTCTATCTGATCCCCAAGCCCTCTTCATATTGTGGACAAGATGCCTGCAACACGACTCCTACATTGATATTTGTGTGAAATAACTGTTTGTTCGTTGTTTTAAACCGTTCGCCACGGGGAATTTGTACTGCTATTTTTCATGAGTGGCCCCCATAGCCGGTGTCTGCAAACCAGAAAAAATCAAAATTAAAACATTGCATTGTTCATTCAGGGGGGTGAACACAATATAGGAATTTAAGCAGGAAGTCATACGACGTCATAATGGGAATGCTAATGCCGTCATACGTCATCAGAGCAGAAGGGTTAAAAAAGAAATCATTTCAGCTGAAACGCCTCCCAATGTTTTGTCGTGTCTTATTAAGAGACTCTCATTGTTAACCTTTTATGTGACATTCGCCGTGACATGACCTCGTGGTGTTTGTTTTCTCGATGGCATGAATATCGGCCCAATGGCACACAGAAGAGTAATACATTTTTTAATATATTTTTTTCTTCTTCTTTTTTTTTTTTTTTTTTTCTTCATGGGAGAGGAAAATAATATCATCGCGTTTCCAACTTATCAATTGAATTTCAAGGACAGTGAGTGTTCTGATCACAAAAAGCTGAACCAGATCTCCTCCACCCCTCGTGTGTTGAGACGGCGAGATGGCGGCGCGGTGTTCTTTACCTGTCACAGCTTGGCAGGTGTACACTCGAGAAGGATTGGTATTTTGAGGCGAGGGGACCGTTTTGTGTTTTTAGACACCGATTGTACAGACGACATCTTGACACCTGAATTACTGTCAGTTATTGCTATTCACGTTGGGTGTTTGGAAAACAGTCCTCGAGGACGTTGTCAGACGTTCACGACGTTTTCAGCACTGGAGTCTTTGGCCGACGAATACAAAAGTACAGGATCGGAAGACGAGCGGAACCGAAGAAGCATCGCGGACCCTATCGACAGCAAAACTCTCTCTCTCTCTGTTTGTTTCTCTGTGTGTGTGTGTGTGTGTGTGTGTGTGTGTGTGTGTGTGTGTGTGTGTGTGTGTGTGTGTGTGTGTGTGTGTGTGTGTGTGTTTGTGTGTGTGTGTGGATGTGTGTGTGTGTGTGTGTGTGTGTGTGTGTGCGTCGTGCGTGAGTGCGTGCGTTGGGTGCGTGCGTGCGTGCGTCGCGTGTGTGCGTGTGGTGTGTGTGTGTGTGTGTGTGTGTGTGTGTGTGTGTGTGTGTGTGTGTGTGTGTGTGTGTGTGGTGTGTGTGTGTGTGTGTGTGTGTGTGTGTGTGTGTGTGTGTGTGTTTTCTTTGTTTATTGAATAGACAAACACTGAGAAGTTTTCCACTCGAGTTCTCGTCTTGTTTGTTAAAAGTTCGCTTTTCAGACAAGTGGAAACGCGACTCATAATGGCTGCCATTTTGCACACATCAGTCTGTATCAGTGACATCATAACAATGCTAGCATGTGTGACAAAAATCAGTATCAAATATTCGTCACGAGCCAACGTTTTTCTCTGTTCTTCATCGGTAAAGAACGAACCAACGTGTCTGTGCTGTGAGGGACTCAAATTGGAAGGAGAATAGTACCTCTGTGGTTGTTGTTGCTGCTGTTGTTGTTATCGTTTTGACTACTGATAGAACAACCAAGTGAAACATGCAAATGAAATCACTCGAAAATATTCAGCATTTTTAGGCCAGCTTGCGTCTTCGGTCCGATTCCCCTTTAAATTGTGGGACTGTACCGGCGTTACTACAGATTTAAACTGAACGTGTGACTATTTCCCTGGGTCTGATTAACCGGTAGTTGTTTAATAATAATATAATAACAGTCGGTACTAAGAGCGCAAGCCCGAAGTGCTTACGCATTCTTTAAATGTACATGTTTTCAAGAGTCATTGCATAAAACAAACACACACACACACACACACACACACACAACACACACACACACACACGCACGCGCGCGCGCGCGCGCGCGCGCGCAGGCGCACGCACGCACGCACGCACGCACACTACAAGCAAGCACGTACGCACGCACACATGCACGCACACACACAC
>JABMCL010000522.1:392500-417500 GCA_018857735.1 Alviniconcha marisindica | reverse complement strand
CATCCCAGCGCACACCGCCGCAGTTCCCGCTAGGCACCGGTGCCCGAGTCTTGACGCTACGCCTCTATCTCCAATCCTCGCTAAGATCCAACAGGTGAGCTGCGAGCCGCTAGTGCCAACGTGCATCCACCTGCCCAGGCCTCAGTCAGGGGCCCAGATATTCCAGGTAAGGTATTTACTGCCACGGACAGTTAGTGCGAATTCCTGGCGCACTTTGACAAGTGAATACCCAGTCCGGGCGGAAGGGTGGGCGGGTGGTTGGGTGGGTGGTGAATGAATGGGGAGGGGGCACCAAGGACGCGGAAATCGGAGGAGGATGGTGGCTTGGAGGTGGGGATGGGGGAACAAATGGGAGGAAAACACGAGTTCCGGGCGGCGGAAGTGCCACTATCTGTGATAGAAGCCAGACCCATCGCGGTAACACCAGCAACAAATCAGCTCGGAATCTGGAGTCTTTCTTTCTGCGCCCTATCCCACCACACCGCCGCCACCCCCCCCCCCCTCCCCCCCCCCCCCCCCCCCCCCCCCCCCCCACCACAACACCACCACGGTTGCTTCTTCGTCTTTATTGCCGGAAATTTAATGTTAATCTTATTTTAGTTTCTGTTGTCTTGTTTGTTTGTTTGTTTTTTTCCTTTCAGAAAACATTCTTTCATGTGCGTGTGTGATTTGCTTGTTTTCCGACACATTCTATAAAGAAAGGATTGTGATCTTTGGAATAAACTACATTGTTTAAATCGGCACTCCATGTAAAAACGGCACTACACGCAACCACGTTTGTCATGTTCATCCGGCGCAATTACTGAAAGGGTGTTCAGTTTAAGAAACATTGAGTGGTAAGCAAGAACAAAAAGTGTAAAGAAGTTTTCGTGTGTGTATAAAAGAGACATAAATGAGAAGGCAGCGCATTCTTTTTGATGAACTACATCTAGAACGTCGTGTGCTTTTACAGCTAGTGGGCAAACGGTACCCTTTGAAAGCTGACCGCACACTAAAAACGAAAAAGACAGAAGAAGAAGAAAAAGAAAAACATTCCTTTCAGCGAGAACCTATTTGGGAGATCGTCCAAGCATGTCCTGGTTCTATAAAACTTGTATTCCAAATTTTCGCCCATGAGGACTTTGTCACGGCCTGCCCGGTCGGCTGGATTCCTACCACACATGATTACACACACACACACACACACACACACCACACACACACACACACACACACACACACACACACACACACACATACACACACACACACACACACACTCACACACATACAACAACAAAAACAACAATTACAACAACAACTGCGAATCACAGAACATTTTAAGTGTGAATCAGAACTGAATCCAAACACATAAAATGCTCAACAGAACTTTATTTATTAGGACAAAACACAACATGCGGAGTTTTCGGGGTAATCCTCTTTATGAAGCTATAAAACGGCACTTTAAAAACAGTCAAACGGCGAAAAACGATGAAAAATGAGACGGAGAGCTAAAACACTTATCTGTGATTGGTTGAGTTATGTTGTTTTATTGTTTAAAAAAAAATTAATAGCGTTTTTTAAATTTATTTTTTAACCTTTTGTTTTAGAACGCTAGCAGTCATTCTTGTTTCCGACTTTTTGTTTGAATTAGAAGTGGCTGCTGAAGGATATCGGGAGAACTCTGATACCTGCCAGTCTCAAACCCCTCCGTCTGGAGAGTGCCCGCTCATGCTACAACCCCCCGCCCCCCCCCCCCCCCCCCCCCCCCCCCCCCCACACACACATACACACCACACCCCAAGAAAACAAAAACAATAACAAAAAAAGCTTAGTCAATACAGCTCTTGTCTAACGGAGGAGCTGCGACCTGAGAATTAGCCTATTCTCTGGCAACTATATTTCTCTGGTCGCTCACCGGTGAAGTCAAAGAATGAGCTTTTTTGTTTGTTTGCTTGTTTGTTAATTTTATTTTTGTCATTCACCAGTGAAGTCAATGAATGGGCTAGTTTTCTGGTCTCTCACCAGTAAAGTCAATGAATGGGCTAGGTTTGTGGTCTGTCACCAGTGAAGTCAATGAATGGGCTAGGTTTGTGGTCTGTCATCAGCGAAGTCAATGAATGGGCTAGGTTTCTGGTCTGTCACCAGTGAAGTCAAGGAATGGGCTAGTTTTCTGGTCTCTCACCAGCGAAGTCAAAGAATGGGCTAGTTCTCTGGTCGCTGAACAGTGAAGTTAAAAAAGGGCTATTTCTCTGGTCGCTAAACAGTGAAGACAAAAGAGGGCTAGTTCTGTGGTAGCTAAACAGTGAAGTCAAAGAATGGGCTTGTTCTGTGGTTGCTAAATAGTGAAGTCAAAAAATGGTTAGTTCTGTGGTCGCTAAACAGTGAAGTAAAAAAAATAAAAAAGTTAGTTCTCTGGTCACTAAATAGTGAAGTAAAAAAAGGGTTAGTTCTCTGGTCGCTCCTCCTACTTCTCTTCCCTTTCTTTTTCTCCTTTTTCTTTTCCTCTCCCTTCTTCTTTAGCAAGAAGCTGGCTATTTACTAAGTTTTTGTTTTTTGTTTTTTGCCAAGCACATCATTGAGAGGCGTTTATTCAGAAACATTCATTCATCGTTACAGTATTCCTCTCACTCACGCATTCACACGTTTTTGTATAAAAAAAAATTCCTCACATGTACATCCCGCACTATGCTTCTTCCCCTTGGTTACAGTGTGCACAATTTTCATTTTTAAGCTTTTCACAATAATTATTAAACATTTCGGAACCTGAGCTGATTTTCAAATATCATGGACAATGGAAGGAAGGCGTTAGTTTTTTTGTACATACTTATTGACATTTTCGCTATTAATATAACATGATTTATTAGTTTAGTTTTGACCTTCCCGTAATTATGCTATTTTATTCCGAACAAAACATCAACAACAGTTAAATGGGTCTGAATGTCAAAAGTAATTAAAATATATTGTTGAATGTAATTCCAAAATTTCTGAATTGTCGGGCAGTCGAAAAAGAAATGTTCTATGTAAGCTACTACATCATTACAATATGAGCACATTTGATGATGTCTCATTTCCATCTTGCAAAATAATATGTTTGTGGGATAAATATTATGCAGAATTTTCCACTGTAGAACCCGTAGCCTTGTTTCTTTCGTTACTAATAATGGTATTGACCATATGTGTTCGTCTATTTCTAATCCAAACTTCCAGCTCCAGAAACCATTTGCACACGGAACAGAGTCGTGCATAAAAATTAGCGCCTTTCTAGTCTTTCGCTGTGTTTATTTTTCTGTTACAGAAAAAAAGGCCGGTCTGACAACTCAGGGCTGCTGTATCACAAACATTATGTCTGTGTACAAACGTGTAAACAGCCGCTCTCATGGCATTATATTCAAGAATTCGGCTGGGAGAGTTCCCTATTTTGTTACATATGTCCTGAAATGTTATGAATCCACTAGGTCCCTTAATGTCTTTTACATACAATATCTTCCCAATTATCCAATCCGTAAACATGAGTACATTTCCTTGATACTTAATGTGGCTGTTGTTCCATAACAAAGTTGGCACAGGCATAGAAGGGTCGTGATAGTTCAAGTCTAGCCACGTTTTTAACACAGAGCTCCAAAAGTGAGAGGTAATCATCTGTAATCCTTTAAAAGCACGACTTTTCAGATTCGAAAAGAAACACAAGTATTTGTCTCTGGCTATTTACTAAGTGACTTCGTCAAACCTTACTAGTTGTAAAAAAGAAAAGGTCTGACAATGGAACAACAACAACAAAAATAAAACTAATAGTATCAGCTTACAGTGCTTTTCAGTTGGTATAAATTACATAGCATGTAATACTGCAATGATACAAATGCGGTCAACGTTTTAAACAGAAAAAAAAACAAAAAAACAAAACAACGTAAAACAAGCATACAAACAAAGAAAGTTCTATTTGACTCACGTTCAAAATCGAGCCATTTCATGGGCCTCCAACACCAAACATGTTCTACTGATACAAATTCTGGCAGTGTGTTGAAATGTTACAAGTGCAGCCTAAAAAAAGAAGAAGGTTTGTACTTGTTTTTGTTTTAGTTTTAGTTTTTTCACTGAAGTGCTCCATATTCTGTTTTAATTAAAGCACCTCTTCTTAAGCTGTTACAGTGAACGCCCGTATTTACAGACAACTCCATAGAAATGGCATCACTCGATCCTGCTCATAGTGTGGATAATTGCATGCAGACCACTGATCATCACCGTGCAACCGGCAACAACTTGACTTTCCAGCTGTTCAGACTTTTCTCTTTAAAGACACCCGTAGCTCCAGCTACCGTCAGAGAACATCGAAATACACTAATAGCATCGTGTTTTCCAATTTGCCAATTTATTTCCGCAGCAGGCAGCAACTAGGTAAACCTGGCCTCGCCTTGTTATTCGGATGCAAGTGCGCAGCTTCTAACTAAAAAAGAATCAGATATCTGGGTCATAAACCTTCTTAGCTAGTTTTAAAGCGGGTGGTTGTGATAAGGACGGGCGCATTCGGTTCAGTTCATCTACAGGTTCGTTACACATTGCTACGGGGTGAGGAGTGGTGGGGAGGAGGGGGGTGGGGGGTGGCGGCGGAGAGAAACAAGAACAAGAACTCGGTAATTTCAAACAAATTCAAAGTCAGTGCACCAAAGAAGGGTAAGACATCAACTGGCTATCTCTTGTGACCATTACTTTTAATGCGAGTATTATATAGGCCTACATACTCAGCTTCACAAGAAATGCCAATGTGTTTTATCAAAGGAATGGCAACATTCTATCGTACATGACTTTGCAAGGCCTAAATACTGGCTCTTTACTGATTGCCAGATACGAGGTTTTGAATGATGTATGTGTATAGAGTTTATATGTATTGTTCATCTAAGCGATGTCTTTATGATAGAATGGAATACTTGATGGCTATGGTTGCATGTAAATGTTATTGTCACTAGCTGTTTGTACCCACAGTGAGTTTAGTCTTTTGCTTAGAATAGCAGTTATTATAAAGATTATTATTGGTATGGTCAACATGTTTTAGATACAAACAGCCCTTTCTCTCCCAGTGACCATCTCACTCTACCGTTTTTGTTTTTGTGTTGTTGTTGTTTTGTGTGTGTGTGTGTGTGTGTGTGTGTGTGTGTGTGTGTGTGTGTGTGTGTGTGTGTGTGTGTGTGTGTGTGTGTGTGTGTGATTATTATTATTATTATTATTTTTAAAAAAATTGGGGGGGGCAAGGCTGTTTTACGTTGAAAAAATCCTTACAAGTCAAGCAAGATATATAATGTGTAATGGGAGAACTTTATTTTTACTTACAACCCGAAAAGTGGTCGCCATGTCACTTTTGTTCATCAGAAGCAAGAGTGAAAGACTGATTGAATCCGAACATTACCTTAAAAACAAATGCTACCGCACGAGATCTGATGACGAGAGATATTAGCTGCAAAAATCAAATGAACTAAAGCAAGATCATTTGAATGTCGAAGCACATTCAAACCATTGTGCATTTGACCAGTCAACGCGGTACCACTACAGGGTGGTCAGTTCTAGTGCTTGTAGAGAACGAAACGAAGCTAGGATTTGAGCGCGGAACTCTCTATTCCACTAATCAACACAGTACCACAAGGAGGTCAGTTCTAGTGCTTGTACAGAACAAAGCGCAGTTCTAGTGCTTGTACAGAACAAAGCGAGGCTAGGATTTGAGCGCAGAACTCTCTACTCCACCAATCAACACAGTACCACAAGGAGGTCAGTTCTAGTGCTTGTACAGAACAAAGCGAGGCTAGGATTTGAGCGCGGAACTCTCTATTCCACCAATCAACACAGTACCACAAGGAGGTCAATTCTAGTGCTTGTACAGAACAAAGCGATGCTAGGATTTGAGCGCGGAACTCTCTACTCCACCGATCAACGCAGTACGCCACACGGTGGTCAGTTCTAATGCTTGTACAGAACGAAGCGAGGCGGCTAGGATTTGAGCGCGGAACTCTCTGTCCACCAGTCGTGGTCAGTTCTAGCGATTGTACAGGACCAGACGGGACTAGGATTTGACTGCAGGACTCTTCCACAAGTCAACGCTGTACCGCGACACGGTGGTCATGCGGTTCTAAAACTTGCGAGGAACGAGGCGGGACTAGGATTTGAGATTTTTGAAAAGAGCAAGCCCCCCCCAGCCCCCCCCCCCCTTAAAATAATACGTTACACACACACTGAAAATTATTTACGGTTTGTGTCAGTAAAAATATCCTGTCTTTAGTTTGTTGAGTGCTTTAATTTTCCTCCATCATATTTATTATTCCGATCAAACGAGCAGCTTTCAGAGTTTGCTGAGGTGATGGATGATGACTGCTGATTCCTCGCAGACGAGGACATGGGAATTCGAAGATTCAGGGTCATATCTCGCACACCCATTGGTGGCTATAGAACCCGATTGTTGATGTGGTATTGGAACAGGCAAAGCTAGGCTCGGGCTGAGGCTGACAGCGAGAGGCTGCTCACTCTTTCTGCCTTCTGCGTCGTTTCTTTGCGGCTCTGTGCCTCTCTGCCTCGAATTTGCCACTGGCCTTTCTGGCTGATCAGCGCCAACTGTCTCGGTCTGAAGCCTCCTGCTGCCATGACTGATGCTTGATTCGTGACCGTGCAAGCTGTCTTTTCAGCTGGTCTTTGTAACGCTTTCAGGGAGTACCATGATCGCGTTTTCCTTCTCGAAGCTCGCTGACGGTTACTGCTTTGGATATGCGTAGTATTATGTCTTCCATCCTTACGACTAGCCATCCAAGCGCAACCGAAACTGAAGCAAGACGTACTCCATCCCGTTGGTCAGGCTGGCTGTTTTGAGGACTTGCTCATTTGATACGTGGTCTTGCCATAAATGATGCCACAGATGGAGCAGCGTTGGTGAAAAAGCTCAAGTAGCCTGATCGGCGTCCAGTAGAGGACTCAGGTTAGTATATATACAGACACGTAGTTTTACACAATTACCAGGATGGAACGTCACTTATTTGCAAGTACAAAGGCCAGATTCACTGTTGAAGAAATGCTTCGCTCTTTCGTGCTGAAAAGGAGTTGAAGAAAGAGGAGGGGGGGGGGGGGGGGGGGGGGGGGGGGGGGGGGGGGGGGGGGGGGGGGGGGGGGGGGGGGGGGGGGGGGGGGGGGAGGAGAGGAAAGAAGAAGAAGAAGAAGAAACCGAATGAACTAGAGCAGCCAAAGTCAGGAAGAAAGAATTCCCGGTCAACAGCAAGAGAAGCATGCCAAGCTAATTTTGGCCAACTCCAGGTGTGATGGAGGAAACGTTTGGTACCTGTGGGTTCTCTGCGGAGGGGACCTTAATGTCTGCATCCACATTACCCTGCTGAGGAAGGTTACAGGTGAAAGTCCATTCCCAAGGGAGACTTAACTCGCAACCACTATGCCACTGGGAGTATTCTGTTTCGCACGTAATGACCTTGGTGGATATTTACCTCGTATTACTTGCATAGCAGGTGAGAGCTATGGTGTGTGGTTCAGAAGTTGTCGTCTCCTTGTAGTACGTGTGACGTCAATCGATTGCCGTTATTTCTCTTTGTCTGTTGATCCAATACACAAGGAATATGCAAGCCCTATGCTTGTTGCCAGCTCTTTTCCCCCCTCTCTCCTCTTAGTGCTTTCGGAAGTGTAAAAAAGGGTCAAATCTCACACTTGGTGCAAGCTCTATCTCTCTCTCTCTCTCTCTCTGCTCTCTCTTCTCTCTCTCTCTCTTGTAATTTTCTTTTATGTATGTGTATTCAGCATGGAAAACGACAGAGTGTAAGAATAGGCTATCGCCATGCCTTAATTAATACCTCACGTACGATGCTTTAAGCAGGCAGTCGTGGCGTTGCGTGCGTGCCCTGGGGCTAGCTCTAGCCTCAGAGTTTGGTTACTTCCATCAGAGACCCGTGTCCTAGACTCCCCGAGCGTGATCACGACGACTTGGCCAGAGCATGACCCACAAGGACACTGACTCTCGAGGCAATCACCGGGATGTTGGTGCCGGCATGCAGGAGTACACAGCCTGGCATCATCGTTCCCATGAGGGCACGCTGCGGCGTTGTTGGCATTTTTGGCCTACTAACCCGAGACTGAGGTAAACAGGAACTGGGACAAGGCTGAAACAAGGAGGAACATGCCGATCGCTTTGGATGACGAATGGATATTCTTGTGACTAACACTGAAGGCTCCTTGGGCCGATCAGAAGCTCGCCCGCAGATTCCTGCATTGTACGTCACTCAGTGGTGTCGGAGTTTACTGTTTCGGGTTCTACTGTTGCCCCATGTGTTTGGTCCCATTTTTCTTCTTCGAAATACCCTTCCCCCACCCCTCTTTGTGCGTGTGTGTGTGTGTGTGTGTGAGTGCGTGTGTGTGCAAGTGTGCGTGCGTGCGTACAGTACGTACGTGCTGTGCGTGTGTGCGTGCGTGCGTGTGTATGTGTGCGTGTGTATGTGTGTGTGCATGTGTGCGTGCGTACGTGCGTGTGTGTCAGTGTGTGTGTATGTGTGTGTTGTGCAAAACATTCCCATTTTCAGAATGTTGATTTGGTTTGAAACGTGGTCACCGTGTGTGACTTTGCCTATAACAGTACCGCAATGCTTTGACTCGCAGTGGTAAGTTAGTCTTCCGAATGCTCGTCCCAAGGTGACCCTGTGCCGTTGACAGGACGTTAAAATCCTGTTACTAACAAACT
Source organism: Alviniconcha marisindica (assembly GCA_018857735.1). Lineage (NCBI taxonomy): Eukaryota > Metazoa > Mollusca > Gastropoda > Provannidae > Alviniconcha > Alviniconcha marisindica. The sequence continues at coordinate 408,811 of JABMCL010000522.1, read as the reverse complement.
CGTCTGAATTTAAGGAATAAAATAAATCAGCTTTGCAGTTCGGGCTGTGCAGCTCAGTGCATTACAGCATATAGAAAAGAAGCGAGAAAAAGAAAAAAAGATAAAAAAGAAAAAAGTGCCTGGGAGAAGGTGCCGAAATGGGGTTTCCATCATTCTGTACATAGCAAAATATGCAACGGAGGAAGAGCGTGATAGGAGATCTGGCACAATAACGGACTGCATGGCCCTGATGCAGGACTACACTGAAAGGTCAGCATGCGGCTAGCGCTGAGACCAAAAGAGGCAGAGACCCGTTCACTGCTGAACCCTTAAGGTAGCAAGAACCTTGGAGATCTCACAGCACACACACACAGACACACACAGACACACACACACACACACACACACACACACACACACACACGCACACACTCCCTCACACACACACACGCAGGCACTGACACGCATGCACGCCCGCACACACGCACGCACGCACGCACACCAGAAACACCGCACTACCACCACAGCCGCGCGCCACCCACCGCCTCAGTCTATCCTCATTCTTCACGGGGCACCTCCTGTACACAAACGGATCAGCTTCTGATCCTAGCTGGATATTGGCAGCATTCGATACGGCTTCTGATGCCCGCTGAACTCTTCACTCCAGATCGTGGGCGATGGATCGGTATCAGCGAGGAGGGCGGCCGCCAGGGCAGAGAACGCATCAAGCCGAGGGACGTCAGTTTGGACCGGCACAGCATCCGTTTCCTCTTCGCCCAGTTCTGACGGATGAGGTCCCTGAGGCGCCGCTCCTTGCTTGTGTAACCGCTGTCGCTAGCATCAGGCAAATGCTGGCATTTTCTTTGCTAACTTCTCTCCGGTGCATGCGAGAAGGCCGGCATGTTCCCCTCAGTCTGACACCTCCTCTCTCGACGCCGCAGTGCCTGCTTTATAGCACTGAAGGCAGCATGCCGTCTGGTTGGGCACCGTTTGGGATTCGGAGCCGGTGCGTTTTGGGACTGTTTGTGGGTGCTTGCCGTGTGTGTGTATGTGTGTGGGAACAAACAGTTTACGATCTACCCCGCTTTAATTGTTGTTGGGACACACACGAATGTTTACGCAATGCCATGGGTTTCAGTACATATTATGCTCCGATTTGGACTGTTTTGGTTGCAGCCTACTACGCTGTACAGTAAGGTGTTTGCTATAGAAAACAGAAGCCCTGACATTGCTTCATCCGGATAATACTAGCATGTCAGAGGTTGTTCTTGCAATGTCTTCACACTCCACTCATTGCCTTACTAGGTCGAGTCAGTGTTGATCTCTGTACTGGTTATCGATTCAAGCCAGAATAGACTACAAAATGTCAGCTATCTGTCATAACTTCTTCTGTGACTCATCACGTGACATTCTCATTGTGTACACCCCTTCCAGGCAGCTTCGTTCTTCTGCGGACACACGAATACTTAGTATTCCCCAAGTCAAGAACAAAAACCTTTCGTCAAGGGTGTTTCTCCTGCCGTGCTCCAAAGCAATGGAATTCAGTCGCTCCCTTCTGGCATCCGTCACACTGAATACTCTCACGCCTTCAAAACTGTGTTAAAAACTCTACAAACAACACCACAAACGATTTCAAATGCTGTGTTCTTACTCGCCTCCTTATTTACCCTCCCTCACCCCTCGTCACATTCCTTCTGTGCCCCGTGTGTGTGTGTGTGTGTGTGTGTGTGTGTGTGTGTGTGTGTGTGTGTGTGTGTGTGTGTGTGTGTGTGTGTGTGTGTGTGTGTGCGGGTGCGAGAAATACAATATTATGATTATACAATTTACAATTTTTGAGGTTTTAATGTCCACATTATTGTTGATTTTGTAAGGCGTGACGTGCTCACCTTTGTCGGTGAGATGCTACGCTACGGAAATGACCGCCATTATTATAACTGAAACATTGGTAGTAATAAAAAGTAAGAGAGAGAGAGAGAGAGAGAGAGAGAGAGAGAGAGAGAGAGAGAGAGAGAGAGAGAAGAACCGACAATATGACTTTTACGGATGATCTAAAAAGAAATGAAAAAACAAAACAACAAAAAACAAACAAACAAACAAAAACACGAAAAAATGGAAGAAAAACAACAATGATGACAAAAGAACGAATCATTTGCAGTCTTCTAAGTCTTTGCCAGTGGCGAGGACGCACAGGGAATGAAACCACAGACTTACCATTAACTGATTAGCCTTCACTTCGAAAGACAACAACGTGGCGCCATTAAAGGCCAGCAGGTGCCTACCACAACTGTGACGTGCAGCAGTTTCAGTATTCGAGATACAGTTTCTGATTTGAACTAAAAATAATTATTAAAAGCTTGCATGTATTGGGTAACTGCTTGGAAATGTCAGTATGTTATTCACGTGACAAGCTGAGAGAGAGAGAGAGAGAGAGAGAGAGAGAGAGAGAGAGAGAGAGAGAGAGAGAGAGAGAGAGAGAGAGAGAGAGAGAGAGAGCACGGACCCATCCCGTGGATGACAAACGTCATGAGGAACATATGCACAAGATATATAAGACCAACTGACGCAGAATGTTGCATTTTCATTGCAGGGTTGTTTATTTTTGCACAGTTGGCATGATTTCTGCTTGCCGGATCCAAGAAAGAGAGAGAGAGAGAGAGAGAGAGAGAGAGAAGAGAGAGAGAGAGAGAGAGAGAGAGAATCCCCCGCTTATCATGGTTATATTTGAGATATCTTCGCCATCGCATACTTGGCGTACCTTTCCTCGCTACCTGGCAAGGACAGGGCATGCGGATGAAGAGGTTCCGGGCTGTAACCACATGTTGATTTGGCGCAATCACTGTTCCCCTTTCTGCTGCGCGAAGACAGAGATGTTATTGATACTGTTTACACTCCAGCTACCCACCTCTTCACTCCCCTCCCCAAAGCGGAACAGAACGAAGACTAAGAGGGAAGAAACGGCGTAAAAGAAAAAGAAAAGAAAAAAAGTTGTTAAAAATAAATTGCTTATGCCATTCCATGCATTGTCGTCAAGTGTGTCTCGCATTCTCTGAGTGATTGCGAAAAGCAAGAGGCGCAGATGAGTGGCGGGGTGGGATGTTGGGGGCGGCGGGGGGTTGGAGGGGGGTTAAGGGGTGGGGGTGGGGGAGGGGGTGGAGGGGTCAGGGGGGCGGCGAAGTTGTGATGCCACAGTGAACGTTCTTCCATTCCTGCTTAAATCGATTTAGATACCTGCATATATGTCAGATTAAAAACGAACCAGAAACGAAATGGTTCAGATTACGAAGTTTATTGATGGAGCGTGTGGAGTTCTGATCCTCCAAAGTGCATAACTGCCAGTACCAGGTGTTTCTACATATCATGGGTCACAGCAGAGCTGAAATTTGAACGTTAAAAAAACAGGCTTCTAATGCCAATGTTTCAGTGCAACGCATCAGAAAGACTCCCATGCGAAAAGCACTGTACGCCAACAGTCCTGAGAGTTTTCTGTAAACATTTGTTCTATATAAATGTAAAATACGCCTCCCCCCCCGCCCCCATGCTAAAAGCGTTTCAAGAAACGCACACAACCCATAATGATGGGTACTTAGAGCGCCTAACACTTCCTAATACTGGTTTTAGGTGCGTACAGATTCTTTAAATCTGTTCGAATACTGAAAATAAATATTGAAACGCATTGTGTGTATGTATGTGTGTGTGTGTGTGTGTGTGTGTGTGTGTGTGTGTGTGTGTGTGTGTGTGTGTGTGTTTGTGCGCGCGCGTGTGTGCACATACAGAAGTGTTTTCTGTATGACAAGAACCTTTCCATAATACGAGAAGTTACGATAGCACCAACGAAAACAGTTAACCCTGTGTTGTTTTCACACTCCCAGTTAATGCAGAAAGGACGTCAGAATGTGTTTTCTGTGGATGTCCTTTGCATGCGTGGGTAGGGGTGTTTTCGCGTGATGTTTTTTTTTTTCTTCTTCTTCTTCTTTTTTTCTTCTTCTCTTGCACCACATGGGAGTGATTGGCGGGATAAGTCTTCTGAAGCTGAAGATATTTTAATACGCTGAAAATGAAAACCATAATGAAACGTACTGCATCCTAATAACACACACACACACACCCACGCTCACAATAGATATATACATTCGCGCCACCCCTCTACACACACACATACACGCACACACACACGCACGCACGCACACACACGAGTGGACACATTAAAACATATCAGGTGTAATTTTCATCAGGTTTACTGTTTCGATATACTGAGATTTCTTCACCAGTGTGTTCACAGATAATAATTATGCTCCACGTAACTGATGTACAGTTAAACAAAAGACGAGACAAATCTGACATTAACACGATGGAACACAACTAAAAGACCTGTTGGATATATATACTCTGTGCTCTTGGTGTTGTTATTTTCCCAGTCCTCTTTTTTATGCTTCTTCACTCGAGCCAACTCAATAAAACAACCGTGACAAAATCGAAAATGTATCACTCGTAAAGGAGAAGAAAAACAAACAAAAAACAAAAACAACAACAACAAAAACAACCATTTACATGTAGATCTGGTTACATAACTTGTAACATCCAGCCAACCAGAAAGCCAAGCCAAATGGAGTGGCTGGGTGGGGTGGTGGGTGCAGGTCATCAAACGTTCAAGTCTGGTTCACTATGAAAGACTTTACCAACACACAAGGGAGTTAATTAGCGCTCGAAAGACGTCACACAGGTACAACAAGAGAGACCCGAGTCGAGTCGCCTACGGTAACTCTTACCTGGCCCCAAAACAAACAAACAAAAAGATGCTGCCCCCCCCCCACTACATTTCAGGCACACTCGGCGACACCGGTGTGTACAGACATAAACAGAACCAATTTTTATTCGAGACCGGCCACAGTCCCTTGATCTCGAAACTGGCTCAAAATAATAAACACACAAATACACACATTTAAACGTTAGCTTCAGAAGTGAATTGTCACAAATCAGAAATAGAACGAGGCCCAGAGCGCTCATGTAGAATCAACACACAAGGGAGTCAATTAACTCCCTTGTGTGTCGATTCTGCACGAGCGCTCTGGGCCTCGTTCTGTTGTTAATTAACTCCCTTGTGTGTCGATTCTGCACGAGCGCTCTGGGCCTCGTTCTGTTGTTAATTAACTCCCTTGTGTGTCGATTCTGCACGAGCGCTCTGGGCCTCGTTCTGTTTCAGATTTATGAAAGACTTTTTTCTCTTTTCCTTTTTACGGGGTGGTGGGGGGGGGGTGCATGAATGGTAGTAATAGTAGTTGGATTTTAATGTCCTGTTAACCACACAGGGGCACCTCAGGACAGTCAAACTCAGGTCATAAGCAAATAAATGCATGAATGGAGAACACTGGAAAGCCAGACCCTCTTTCAGTAGGTCGCATGGAAAGCAGGCAAAGCTCCACCCTGGCACAGGCCTAGTTTCAAACGAGGCAAAGCTTTGACGGTTCTGGAATCTCATTACAGAGGACCACGTTTTCCTTTGAATGGGATAAAGAAGTACTTGACGTGACTTGACTTGATTAAGTGTCTGCATCCGCGACAGTCAAACCGAGATGAGAACACACTCTTATCGGCGTTACCCTACATATGCGCACGAGATCAGTACGTGACACAGGTCTACATTATTATTGTCATGTTTTGGTCCAAAAGATGCCAGAAAATACATCTGACAAGCACAAGTACAAGACGAAAGGAACTGGCAGGAATTTAGGGAAATAAACAACGTTAACAGATCATTAAATAAACAGGACCATCAAATCATCACAATCATAATAAAGTTAAATGCATTAGAGCTACATGTTAAATGGACCTTTCCAAACCAAACTGACATGACATTGCGTGGGTTGATGACGTTAATGGTAAACGCCATCATCAGGAAACACAGACACGGTCAAACATTAAATCAACATTGGCCAGTCAGCCCAACATTGTTCATGAAGTTACCAGTACACGTCTACCGACTGGATTGATCCAGCTTCCATGGGGACAATTGTCACAATAATTATTTTCCGGACCGCTCGACCTCATCGGTCGTTGGGCCGTATCTTGTTGTGAACGTGTGCGATGGGGTCGTTAACATGCACAAGAATCTTAATGCGGGCTGTGAACACCAATTACATGGCAAGACAGACATTGACGGGTCATGCAAGATCATCCAAGCTATTTTCCTACCCTACTTTCCTCGGTTTTCTTTCTCTTTTTTTTTTTTTTTTGGGGGGGGGGGGGGGGGAGGACCTGTAACAGCATTCTATGGTTTAACACTTGACATAATGCTGCCCAATGTACGCAATACTGGTTTGAAAATGTGGAAGGCTCACAAAAAAAAAAACGTTCTCAGAATCATAATAATTCAACTGTCAATTCGCTTTCTTCTGGGATTTGTTTCTCTCTTTTTTCCCCCTTCTTTTCTTCCTTCTCTTTTTTATCATCCATAATTGATGGTTGCGTAGGACTTTTAACATTAGTACGCAATTGTGCATGACTGATGTGGTCACTGGTGAACGGAAATAACATGTTATTGCACTACAGGAGAGAAGATAGGAGGAATCAATGATTATACAATGCGCCTGAATTGCCTGCGGCTTCTCTCCCCTCGCGAGCTAGCTGCACTTATCCGGAGCACACGTCATAACAACAGGAATAAATGCCAACCAGGCATATGCTTAACATTACCGTCCAATCATATTTACACGTACAGCACTATACCGTATCACAGATACGCCATCTTGTTTCTCAACACCAGCTTGCCACAGAAAATAGATACACTGTAAGCTTTACAGAGAAAACAAGTTTTTTCTTCCACGATTGTCATTAATATTTTAACACGTGGGCGGGGGTCGAATCGGAATGATGCGAAAGGAAGAGGAGGGGGAAGGGGCGTTGCAATGCCCCACTTTATTTATAGCTTCGTGAACTGTTGAAAACAGGGCCCACTGTGCAAACACCTTTGCACTGTCACACCGCCTGTCCTTGGGAACACACACACACACACACACACACACACACACACACACACACACACACACACAAACAAACAACTAAAGACTTTATTGCAACCTTCTTCACCCGGTGTCGCAATTGCTTTAGCGGTTCTGAAACGCCCGTGAGGCAAACGCAAACACAAAACAACAAAGCACACCAGAGGTTAAGATTCAACGAGTTCTGCAAATTTTCTGCAGACCTTGCCAGTGTCAAAGCACCCCCCGCCAACCCCCAGACAGGCATACACGTAAACAATGAATAAGACCGAACAACCTATCTACACATGTTATACATGTAGGTCAAGGCAAAATCTCCCTGACATATGCAGATATGTATTTCACCTTTTTCATCGTTGTTTTCATGCAAACTAGGTCTTTCACCGTTTTAATTGTTTTGACGTCGAATAACTGTCCTTCTGTCAGTTCGCCGCTTCAACAAAGGCGTGAACCACTGAAAATCCGAAGACTGGTATGTTGGGCCCTATCAGAAAGCGTTCACGTCTCGTATGCTTTGATATTTTGTTTCCCGAACGTTGGCAGTCAAATTAGTTATAGTGTTTAACTCTCTCTCTCACACGCACACACACACACACACACTCACATTGTCAAGGAAGATTATATAGCATTCATGACTGAGCGAGGTTTTAGGGAATGTCCTGCTCAGAAACACTAATTATAATTATCGTCCCCCCCCCCCCCCCCCCCCCCCCCCCAACAAAAAACACATCACAGACATTTCGTCCAGGGAGATTTCACAGTTTTTTCGATTACTTACTTATGGGAATGTATCTCACTCACAAATATACTACATAAATAAATCTGTGACCTCTTTAAAAGTGCAACGATTTCAATAATATGAAATGAAATATGATAATTCGAAATGAAATATGATGATCTGTTTTTGAAACGTGTGATTATACTTGTATATAATTTTATAATTTAAAATCAAAATTTCGACATCGATTAGTGTTTTTGTTCTTTCCTCCACAAAATCACATCAACATAGTAACTCTCTGAGCAGGTAGTTGTCAGCAATGAAATCCATCGACCCTTTCGTTTGGCTGTAGTAAACATCCATAAAATGCTTTCCTGAATCTACACCACTCGTCGATTAAACCTCCCGTAAACAAAAACACAAATGCTCAATTGCTTATGTAAAGCCGTCATGTTTGTTTATGCAGACGTTATATAATTACAACGCAGATTAAAAGAATCAACTGCGGAAGAGCATTCCAAAATGCACCCTGAATCATTACTACTCGTTCTTCCGAATACATATATTTGCAACTATTTACTTCAGTGTGTTAAATGCATTTCTCTGCCTTTTTTTCGGTCGCAGAGACATAATCGATTTTAACGCCCAGTGAAGCGTCAGTTATATCAATGCGGTTTCTGGGCCGTGGGGTGCGTGAGGGGAGGGTGGGCAGGACTGGGTTACTCGATCAGCATCCTTACAAGCAGACAACTAGGGATGTGAAGCTCTATTGGGGGTGGGAAGCAGGCAAAAACGCTGGGCGCAAAACAGACACTGCTACGCCAGTGGACTTCACACCTGTAGCCGACGTTCTGGTCTTGACTCTTCGATGACTCTCTCACTTCAGATGTCCCAGCTGAAGAGATGGTGCTTCACCAGCATGTCCTTGACCCCGTCCCTGAAGGGTCGGAAGGTGTCGGGTTGCTTGGGCAGCTCCCAGTCACGTGACAAGTTGAAGGAGAACTGACCCATCAGTCTGAAACGTCACGAGCATGACACGCGCGTCAGACCTGACTGCTAAAACGATGTCCCTGCTGTCCCTTTTTTTTCTTTTTTCTTTTTACACTCACAGACTGCAGTCTGCCTTCAAGCTGCATCAACTCACACAGTCTAAATTTTCTGTATAACACAGCACACAGTGCCTCTAACTTCTCGATCGCCGCAACAAAGTGTTGCTAACAAACTGTACATAAAACAAAAACAAGTAAAAAGACTCATAGATGGATGTCCTGATTCTCTCAAAAAGTAACTAGCTCATGTAACCGTGCATGATTATTCATTTTACTCCGTTTTCCGCTCTCTATAGGAGACTGTAATCCGTAACACTAATTAACTGTAAAAATTATACAAGCAAGTCACAAAATAACGAAAACTAAATGCATACTGTAAATCGGAAGTGCACTGACAGAAACATAACATCTATCAATAAACGTTTCAACACTGATCCATGCAGTCACAAGCAACAACAACAAAGGAATAATACTAGCAATGCGTTTTTCGCCTCTCTTCTTTGTTTTGGTTTACTACATACACCTGACCTATTTGTTTCTCTTTGTTGTAAAGCGGTAAACGATGCACGTATCAAATCAGTTTTGAGGATACATATTATGGACTTCCAAAGCGCTGAACATCAATCCAGCATTTCTCAACAAAAACACAGAGCCAGTCTCCCGAAGCATGCATGTGCACTCATATATGCCAAAAGTTCTGGAAACCTATATGGAACTGAGGTCAATATACTCTCTGCCAACACTTTTATCCACTGCCATTTACGCCAGTAAATTTCTACGCTGGGTAACACAGCAGCGATACCAGATATTGATGACACCGTTCATGAGACATAGCATTTTGAAACATTTTGAACAACAAGATTGGTGTTTACCTCTGTGCAGGTGATCAAAAGAAAGGAAAAAGAAGAAAAAAATGACACGCATTACGTCATACGCTTGTCAAACATGCATACACAAACATAAATCATGAGAACATGAAATGCAAACCAAGAGGTATTTCCGTGAACAAAAACAAATTCAATGAATTTAAAAAAGAAAAAAGAAAAAAAAAGCGCGAACACAACCACAATACTGCTTGAACTTGACTAGTTCACGATAGACTGAAACATATTTTTTTCTTCTCCTGTGACCGTATCATATATAATCTTCAGGCATAATAAATAATATAAAGATTTGTACACACAACCATTTCTTGCGAAACACACAAAAAGTGAGATAATTACAGCCTAGTTACAGTCTTTAACACTTCCACCTGCAAACTACACGGTCTAAAGCAGATGTAGGTGTCATCCACGAGTTTGTGTTTACTTCTACCTACCTCGATTGCAACGATAAAAACAAACTAAAACTTTGTCTTGTTTTCTTAAACAAAAACAACAAAAAACAAAACAAAAACAAAAACCCGTGCAAGTGCTCCAGCCACTCCGGTGTTATGACAAAGCTTGATGTGGACTAATATATGAACACAGTTTCTTAAAGGCACTTTACACTGTATAATTCGACATTTTTCAGACTCTCCCGTCGTGTCGTACCAGTTTTACCGAACAGGACGTCAACTCTCGAAATTAATTCTTTGGCACGGCACCAGAGATAACTGTATAGTGTCCTGTCGGATTATTTGCATATAACAGAAAGTTAATTAGATCATTTACACGGAACTGGGAGTAAAAACATCTCACGTCGCGTGATTTAAAAAGAAGAAGTTTTGTTTGTTTGTTGTTGTTGCACCGAAGAAGCAGTGAACTCTCACGTCGTGTCAGATCATTTGCACCGAACAGTGTCGAGAGTTAACTCTCTCACTTTGTGTCAGATCTGCATTTGCATAGAACAGTGTCGAGAGTTAACTCTCTCACTTCGTGTCAGATCATTTGCGCATCGATCCGTGTCGATAGTTATCTCTCTCACTTCGTGTCAGATCATTTGCATCGATCCGTGCCGAGAGTTAACTCTCTCACTTCGTGTCAGATGATTTCCGCATCGAACAGTGTCGAGAATTAACTCTCTCACTTCGTGTCAGATCATTTCCGCGCAGGCAAATGCAGTGAGTGAACTCTCTCACATCGAGCTAAATCGCGGATCAGTCTACACAGAGCAGGACGTTAACTCTCTCACGTGGTTTAGCCTCACCATGTCACAGAAATATGACGCAGAACCTCAACGGTACTATAGTGTCCTCCCGCTGAAGCTGGAGCATTGTCTGGTCGCAACGCAAAACAACAACAACAAAGAGACACACTAGACAGTGTTCATTATAATCTGTCCTTTGCAGACCCTTAATTCATGCTGGTAACAGGGATCCCAATCCCTAGTTACACCGCAACACACTCTAACACACTCTTCCAGTCGTTTAACACCAATCTATATGCCGTTTAAAACCAATCTCTCCGCATCATTTCAAATTTCCTGCCTGTCGTTTAAAATAAATCTGTAGCATTCCAAATAACCAGCCTACATAAGCCCTCCAAATTGCATGACACCGTTTCCCAAAGTGCAGCACGTTAAATCGAGCACAGTTCCTTAAATTAAACCCAAACCATGACAGATATTTGTAGTAAGTAAGCAGGAATCAAACCCAGGCTATGGGAGATCCTTGCGGCACGTAAGTGCAACCGTAACACCTGAGGGTGAGAGCTTAACAAACAACTAGCCCAGTAGTTCCTAGTTCTACAAGTCCCAGCTGAAGAGGTGGTGGGTGATCAACATGTCGCGAACCCCCTGGCGCAGTTTTTCCGAGCGCAACACCCGCTTCTGGGGCAGCTCCCAGTTGGTGGAGAGGTGGAAAGCAAAGGACGCCAAAAGTCTGGAAAGACCACAACAGAAACGACATACAAGGCATGCGACAACATCAACACGCAGGGAACAGGGAAGCGGCAGTCACGACACCAAATCAATCGAATGCAATTGCCACAAGCACAGTCATTTCAAACCATTGTCAGATCGGTAAGAATCTCGAGACGAAACACAAACCCATCAATGAATATTAACTACATGCACAAAGCTTGCACACACGACTGTGCAGGCAAAACAAATATTGATAATGAAATGAAGCTGAAAGAATATTCGGACAGACAAAACATTCACCATTCACTTTTGAATTTCAAGAGTCAAATAGACACCCGAACTCACAACCATGTCACCAATAATCAAGTGTTTGTTTGACAAAACATGTGCAATGAGACAGAAGATAACAAACAACTTAAAAAACAAACAAAAAGTCTTTAAAAGTCTAAGGGGGTGGAGGGGTGGGGGTGGGGTCTAAGGGGGGCGGGAAGGGAGGGACAACAGTCAAATAACAGCTAAATGATGAAAAATGAAAATGTAGGCTACATATCCGTTGCAAAACAAAACACGCAAAAACAGAACAAATAAAAAAACTGCTGCCTCCTTGGCAAGACGAATCAACGTTTATCCGATCCCCGCATTTGTGCCTGAAAAATGACCACATATATATCTCTATACACACGCCTGGGGAATTTAAGCCAGCTCTACATCAAACAAGGCATACCGTGAAAAAACAACACCACACAAAATTAGAACTTCCAGCAGGAGAGAGCTGGAATCTCGTGATTAGCATCCTCTGTGGACAGCAGTCTCAGCGGGACCCACACATGAAACTGCGATCCCGCGATCCCCTAAATTCCCTACTCTAACTCACAAATTGGCCGGCTCGGCGGGTTCACGAATTTTCAAAATAGTCGGATTTCGGATGTATAGCCTGAAGAATATCCTGCTGCACTGAGACGCGCCCCCCCCCCCCCCCCCTCTTACAGATGTCTTTCCTCGGGAACGCAAATGTGTATTTTCTCATGAAACAAAATCCGATGTGGAACCAACCAACCCCCCATTTTTTTTTTTTTTTTTTTTTTTTCTCATCCCAACCCTCCTCCCCTGCATCCACCACTCGAAAAAGAAGAAGAAGAAGAAGACGGAAATGGCCTATCATATTCTTGTGCAACGTCAATTTGACTGCCTGTGGTACCGACAGGCAACAAATAACGCTCATACTCCACCCATCCACCCCCCTCCGCCCCGCGCGCTACATGCGGCCTCTGGCCATCACAAGGTCCAGCTAAAGAGGTGATGGCTGACGAGGATGTCCTTGGTGCAGGCCATGAGCTGATCGCGGGAGTCGTTGCACGGCAGCTCTCGCCGCATGGACAGGCTGAAGGCCAGCGGAGCCATCATCCTGCAAGAGACACAAAGTTTGCCGCTCGTATCACGGCCACTGCTCTGCGGCTTGGCACTCGCCTATACCCCCATGGAGCTATACGGTAACGGCCACCGGTGGAAAGGGGGGGGGGGGGGGGGGGGGGGGGGGGGGGATGGGATGCTAAAAATAAATTCCTTGCATTAGGGATTAAAAAAGAAAGAAAAAAGTTTCGCAGTTTGTTTGCTGGAGTCATTTCTCCACAAGGCACAGCGGCAAAGCTTAAATTAGTTCTTCAAAGGGAACAACGGGCAAAGCTTAAATTAGTTCTTCGATGGGAACAACCGGCAAAGCTTAAATTAGCTCTTCAAGGGGAACAACCGGCAAAGCTTAAATTAGTTCTTCGAAGGGAACAACGGGCAAAGCTTATATTAGTTCTTCAAAGGGAACAACTGGCAAAGCTTAAATTAGTTCTTCAAAACCAATAACCGGCAAAACCTTCTTCAAAGGGAAAAACAGGCAAAGCTTTTTTCAAAGGGAACAATGGGTAAAACGTTTTTGTTTTGTTTTCAACGGGTTCAATCGGCAAAGTGCTCTTCAAAGGGCCAATCGGCAAAGCTTTCTTCAAAGGGCCTGTAGGACGAGCTTTTTTCCCGCTCCAAATAGCCCAATCGGCAGCTTTCTTTAAAGGACCAACTGGGAAACCTTGAGTGCTGCCGTCTCAGCTAGTCATTTCCCGGTGTTAGTGTTGGTTAATTATTTGATATTTAACGCCCAATGGTGTAGGTCACATCAGGGCCAAGCACAATACTATGCCACAAATAGAAATCCGAGTCACTGTCATGACAAACGTTAATCACTTATGCTCAAAGAGGATCGAAACAACGAAGCTGAACGAAATACAAAGGCAGCAACTGGCAAGGTAGAAACCATGACAGGAAGTAAGCAACTGGATACTTAACGCCCATTGGTACGGTTATATCATGGCAGGAAGCGAAGCATGCAAAACTATGTTATGGCCTACGCTAGCCGTTCAAGAGACAATCTTAGATAGCTCTGGGCTTTCTGCTGACGGGGTCTTGATTTCCGCGTTCGCGGTACCCAACCGCGGATAGACGTGTTGAACACCATGGACTTGTATTATATGGGATCCATACTGCTCGGTGTAATATTATTGCATGCTGTTGTTGCTCTAAGTCTAAAACTGGAGGAATATCAGCTGGTTCACTTCCACACCTCTCTCATATAGTTATGCGTAGTCGTAAACATAATGCCCAAAATGATGGCTGAAATGACAAAGATATATCGGGCTTTGTCGCGTTTGTACTGGCCATGACTATATCGAAGTTTTGAGGTTTTGTTTTAGGAAGAAAGAAAATATTCCACTCTCCAATATTTCATACAGACGTGGGGGGTAGGCACGGGGAACAACATCGCGTATGCAAACTTGTTTTTCGTTTTTGTTTTGTTGCTGTTGTTTATTATTCATCCATCCGTTACAGTCTTGACGGTGCACATTTTCTGCCCATAGATCCCTCCAAAGACAAGTGCCAAGCCAGAAAAGTGCCGGTGATACCAGTCAAAGGCAGTGTGGTTGTTAGCAACCAGTGCGATTACTGCGTTAGAGTCGGCAGCGGTTAATACAAGCGGCTCAGCAAGAGGCATGCAAAAGGCGTCAGTGAGTCTCCCTTCAAGCACGTCCATTCCAAAGCCACCACCAGATGTAAGTGCCACCTAGTAGCAAGCCTGCAGAAAAGTTAGAAGGGTTAATACAAATAGTAATTTAAAGAAACAAAGTTCAATGTCAGCTTTGCTGAAACAAATACATTAGAACAAAGGCGAAGAGAGAAACAGGGGACGATGAGAAACTGTTTAATGAATGCATGATATATGGCACACAGGCTTCAAAGGAGTAACTGGCACGCTAAAACCTCAAGGTTGCAATCCAAGCCAGAAAGGGGAGGTGGAGGGTGGGTGTGGGGGGGGGGGGGGGGGGGGGGGGGGGAGACAAAATCTGAGACAGACAGACAGGCACAGAGAGACAGACGGGAGATACAAGGCCACAATACCGATATTGTTTATGTGCCTAATGCTCCAGTTTTCAAAGTCTTCCGCAGCCTTTAAAACTGCAAGGCCAGACTATTTTAGGACAGTGAGCTCCTTCGTCTGGTGCAGCCTGGTATCCCAAGCCATCCTAAAAACCAGGTTAACCCTTGCAGTTGATGGCAAAACTAATCGGTCGACTACTTGACTGGTTGGTTGGTTATCGTTTTGTTGACCTGTTCGTTGGCCATTTTACAGAAGCTAGCCAGCTATTGAATAAAAAATAAAGAAAGTAAAGCCAAGAAATCACCAAAGCAGTCAGATGAAGAACCTAAACGCTACAAAAACGCAGAACGAAAACTGAACCCACAATTTTCAAACTAAAACATGTCCAGTCTGGTCAGGAACTGACTGTCTTCCGCTGTTCACAACATACGCAACACTGGATGTAGCCTAAATCCCCAATTTTATATCAAATGCTGGGGCAAGATGACGAAAAGACTTGACGTTCATCAGCTTCGTTGTTGGAATCATCGCTGGTCCACTAGGGACTGGACTTATTATAATAAGACTGGCTAGGACTGCTTTTGACGTCGCTCATTTCGCTTTGGTAAGGTAAACCAAATTCCCCGCAACTGTAATATTTTATAGTGCTAAAATCAAGTGGAAATCTGTTTCTTATGATACCCTGCACTTATATGGTTGCTACATGGTCCAGTGTGATTTATGAAAGCTGATGGCCCACGAGAAAATACACTGCAAACTCAAATCAACAAAACATTTTTATACATATAGACAGCGAAGGGTAAAAGCTGTTTTCATATCTACATTTAACATATGCCATAATCGGTCATTGTCCTTGTTGACAGAGCAAGTTCCAAGTGAGAAGAATTACACGCCAACGCAAACTGAGTGTTTGGCTGCTCGCTTTGCATTTCGTACTTCACTCTTCATAAAGCAAAAGAAAATGAACCGAACAAAAATGTTAAATGGAACCCCGGCCTGAGTATCACTTGGCAAAATCACACTGGCAAGCACAGGTTGGTAAAAACACTGGCAAACGATGTCAAGGATCAGTGTCATCACAGCCCCAACAGGCCCCCTACCCCAAGACGTATTACCACCATCCCTTGCATCGGAACCGCTTCACAAGCTAGTGTTTGCACTTTAACAACAAATCCTCCGCATTCTTCCCTCTCAGTGGGTCGCTGGCTGCATACCTATCAGACTTATCGGAGCCCGCAAATTGCTCTTGTCACCCACTTCATGTTTCCCCATACTTCAATAACAACCGCTCTCCCCCCATCCTCGCTTAAACCCCCTTCCTTTCTTCTTCGACTCTATTTTTGTCATCAATCTAATCCTCTGGCACACAGCCTC
>JABMCL010000522.1:380000-387500 GCA_018857735.1 Alviniconcha marisindica | reverse complement strand
AAATATTGAAGTTTCATTACCCAGTTGGACTATCAACGGATGATGTGGGGCCCCTCTGTTCACACTTGCCAGAAAGAAAAAGAAAAAGAAAAAAAAGGAGGGGCGGGGCTTCTGTGGAAAATTGCCCGATCCGCGTCCGCTGTTTTCATATTAACCCCTTCACTGCCCCAGCCTGTAAAATTTCCGGGCTGAAAGATGGACGGACGCGCCTGCAAACAGTATATTTTCCGGTCCTATAACATCTACTTTCCATGCTATGCGTTTTGATTCAAATCCTTTCACATGCCAGTGCGAAAAAGAAGACGAAACGGCTTAAGGGTTTCAAATTTCACACTTGAAATGTCGTTTTCAAGTGTCATTATGGCAGTGAAGGGGTTAAGAACTGAAATGAATCAGCACATCACCAAGTCGGAGACACTCGAACTCGAAAACTTTAATACTCAAGGATAGTCAGTAGTTTTAGGTCCATCTGGACCTATCTAACCGCCGGCCCTTGCCATACTACAAACACAAATAAGCACGACTATACTACAAACAGATATTATAAGCATATGAGCATATCGTAACCCTGCGTTATTAAGAAAGGCCTTAGCTGTATTATTACTGTGATGGTGTGCAGTGGCAGAAGGAATGCGCCAGGCAGCGGAGTCAAGCAAAGAGGAGACCGCAGCAGATTTCAGGCGTATAGCAATCAGGTTTTATTTCGCAGCAGACAATTTTCCAGCACACCCACAAAATGGTAAGTAAGTAAATATGGTACTTAACGTCCAGAGAAACCATAAGGCTTATTAGGGACTGGGAGAAGGGGGGGGGGGAGGGAGAGAGACTACATTGCCACCACCAGAATGACTCCTGCATTAAGATGGGCCGCAATGAGAGCCATTTTAATGTTTCAATAATTGTGAAGGACAGAGTCGCAAGACAGTGTCCACAGATCACAACTTTTGAAGAGAAAGGTGAGCCGAAGCGGATTCGAACCGAGGTCCCTCTGCTTACCAGCCTAACACCTTACGCACTCTTTTGGCAAGTCGGAAGATGCTTTGTGCTGGCATGTGTCACTGTCATTTTCACTTCATTTGTTTGATGGATGGGGTGTAGTTGTCCAACCAATCTCTCCAGCAGCCGATGGCTGAAACGGCAACCCCCATCCCGTGCCTTCACCCGGCGTCCCCCAACCACCCCACTCAGCTGTTCTTCTCGTTGTTAGACCGTTTAACAGCAAAGCAGCCATGTATTGTTTTCCTACTCCGGCCCCCCCAA
The DNA here is from genome assembly GCA_018857735.1 of Alviniconcha marisindica. NCBI lineage: Eukaryota > Metazoa > Mollusca > Gastropoda > Provannidae > Alviniconcha > Alviniconcha marisindica. The sequence goes on along the minus strand of JABMCL010000522.1, from coordinate 386,240 downwards.
CACCGACATGTCACTTAATAGGTGCCTGAAGCGCTCCTGCCACATTGTTTTCTGACGTTTTCACATCATTAGCTTGATGGATGGCACTTGACGGCGACTCAATCTCTTCACCTTGCTCGCAATAATGGGCGGATTGCCGCATAAACACTGAGCAATTGTTCAACAGCTTGCCGGCTCCTTGGAGTCAGCGACGGAAGGGCGAAGAAGCAAAACAGTTGTCACGGGTTCATTACTTGTTCACAATCCTCCGCTCTGACACCAGGCGTTCATCTCTGTCAGGGGCTCATCTCTTCCTCAATCCGCTTCCGTAAGGCAGCGCACGCATCTCTGCATTAGTTCTGCAGTGACGAACTCATTAGCCTAAGGCAATGACACCAACAGATGCATTTCTGGATGACAAACTGCTGACCCTGTCTTGCTCAGCACAACCTATCGTCAGTGCTTCAAGTTCACACCCACAAACGTGTGCAACATAAATCAACGATGCTGCCGTCAACTGAGAGCATTAACCTGACTGCATCTTCCTGAGAGGAGTCGAATGAAGTACATACGTAAATGTAAAAACACACAGCAAAAAACTAAATAAACAAATACCACAAAAGGCGTCCACACATACCAAAGACGAAGAAAATGTCACTTTTTCTGTCTACTTCATTCAAATTCTACTGTGACCTTCAACTGAGGTCAAGGTCGCCATCATTTGTGTAGTTAATATTAAAAAAGCATAATTATGTATGCTCGCACGCGCACGCAATTCTCTCTCTCTCTCTCTCTCTCTCTCTAACTACATGACTACATGTTACAGAGGATCGTTGAGGAAGGGACGGGTGGGTGGGTGGGGATGTTGGGGAGGGGGGGAGGGGTGGGTTAGAGAGAGAGAGGTGTATTCATGCTCTTTACAAAGTTCGGATGTATGTTTTCCCGCGCACTTGCGTTTAGGTTTGCCTAGTATATTCTAGTGTTGTATCCCTTGTAGTGAATGTTGTAACTTACTGTGTGTCGGACTTAACGTTCATATTTTGGGTAACATTTCATACTTTATACGTCAATTACAAGGAATGTGTTCCTGCTGTATTGTTAGAAGTCTTAAGCACTTGTAAACAATAAATCTTCTAAGTCTGAGTCTCTCTCCTCTCTCTCTCTCTCTCTCTCTCTCTCTCTCTCTCTCTCTCTCTTTACAGTCTTACTTACACTTTACAGGGTCGTCTACAATGCGTACTTGTATATATGTCACATACTCCAAAGAAACGTCTGTAACAAGCGGAGTGTCTCAAGGGTCGATCCTAGGCCCTATTTTGTTTTGCATCTTTATTAATGACCTGCCTATGTGCCTTAAACGTCCATATGTGAATCATTTGCTGATGATGGCACCTTTAATATACAGCTAACGACAACACAGATAATAATTATAGGTAGGGATTTATAACAAACTCTAAATATATCTGGAAGGTGTTGTGGAAATCGGATGGCACTGAATCCGATCAAAACAAAACGCATGTTGATGGCGACGAGACAGAAACATCAGAAACAACAGCTCCATTACAAAGCTAAGAGCAACGAATCAAAACATAGTCAAAACGAACTAATTCGCGCGCGCACGCACCACACATACCGCCAGTAGGGTAGACTGAAGAGGCGAGATTTTATTCGATATGATCTGAAAGGTAACAGTGTGTCTGCATGGTGACTTAACTTTGCCAGGGAGAGGTTTCCAGATAGACGGTGCAGCGTAGTAAAATGGCTGCCACTAAGACAGTCAAGACGCAGAACACTTACTTGAGTCCACAGCAGATGAGGGAGCGGAACTTGACGTCCATCTGAGCGTGGCAGGCGTCGTGCGACACGTTGACCGCCTGCACAGCCTGCACAACGCACACAACACACACTGGCTATACACACGCTGCACTTTGCTCACTTTATGCAGACAGAGATAAAACGCAGAGCTGAAAGCCTGTACGGGCACCATACCGGTACAATGCCGTTATTTCAGTGTCATACCGGTACTTTTAGGTTTTTTTACCGGTCTACCGGAAGCACATTCAGAGATTCAAGGCTGGACTACACACACACACACACACACACACACACACACACACACACACACACACACACACACACACGCACACGCACACACATGCGCGCGCGTGCGCGCTTGCATTTAAAGGCAACTAATATCTCTTGTCATCAATCAACGTGTGAAATGATTTATATCAAAAGTTTATTTTAAGTTCGGAATCCAGTAATCTTTGCACCGCTATGCTTAAGCTTATGGGCCAAGCATATATATATATATATATATATATATATATATATATATATATATATATATATATATAGCGGAGCAAAGATTACTGGATTATATATATGCTTGGCTCATAAGCTTAAGCGTAGCGGAGCAAAGATTACTGGATTCCGAACTTAAAATAAACTTTTGATATAAATAATTTCACACGTTGATTGATGACAAGAGATATTAGTTGCCTTCAAAGATATTAGCTGCCTTGAATGTGTGTGTGTGTGTGTGTGTGTGTGTGTGTGTGTGTGTGTGTGTGTGTGTGTGTGTGTGTGTGGTGCGTGCGTGCGTGCGTGCGTGCGTGCGTGCGTGCGTGCGTGCGTGCGTCTGGTGCGTCCCCTTTCCGTTGGTGCTCGCCGTGGGTACGAGTCTGAACGGAACGCGAAACGGATCCACAGTGCTTCGTCACGTCCAGCAGACCAGACACTGAGTGTACTGCACTGGGCCAAGGAGGGAAGGAAGGAGGTCTCTCCCTCCACCGGGACTGGAACCTGCAACCTCTCGGTCCTCAGGTCAATGCTTCCAGCACCAGGACACCCCAGCTGCACATGCAGTCCTGAGACCGTGCACGTGCTCCTGACCTATCCCTCGTTAGGGCCAGAACCCTATCCTTCGTTAGGGTCTGCTTTTCCGTCTGTCAGTCCGTGACGGCCAGACGTTTGAACAAAGAAGAAGAAGAAGTTGTTTTTGTTGTTGAAGTGTTGCTTTACGTCCACAGAAACCACAGGCTCCTGAGCTCTGTGCGAAGAAGAAGAAGGAGAAGAAGAAGACAAGAAAAAAAGAAAAAAAAAGAAAAGCGACAGAAAAAGACAGGTGTTCCAAAAGACAGCTGAAACAAATGGAATCCAAACACAGGTGTCGGGATGAAGGACAGAGCTGCCAGCAGAAAGTTGACTATCAGCAGCAACAACAAGCACTGACAGAAATGTCTCCCATCCGCCACGCCACCTAATCACACGCAGGTGTGAGGCCGAGGTGATAGCAGGTATGCCCGCGCTACAGTCAATGTGCCGACGGTTTGTTTTGATGGCCGCATCTGTCAAAGTTTAAGCCCACTTGGTCCGGGACTTGATCAGGCGAGGGGAAAACACTGAAAGTTTGTTTTCTCTTTCCGCCAAGTGATAAACCCGAGCGGGCCAATCTGTTATTTTGCACACTTTGTTACATAAGTGAGGAATCCAAGATCAACAGCTGTTCAAAGAGGAGAGAACGGCAGGTGTTCCTTAACTGCTGTTGGTGGGGGCAGAAGAATGCTCGAAATTCAAAGTGCAGGTGTGTTCTGTTGTAAAACACATCACCGATTTTCATCTGGATTCGATATTCGCAAAGTCTGACATTCACTGACGGACGAAATATCTCACATGCCCGAACATCAAACTGCTGTACCACTTAAATCTGCACCGTCTTCAAAAAGGATTTCTCTTTCGCCCTAGACATTGCTACACCTGAATGGCTGGCAGGCGGCATAACTCCGCTCATTAGACTCGTTATAGCCCAGTTGTCTCAGGACAACCACCGGCGTAGGATAAAATCCCAGGAGACGGGGCAGAGATGGAATCTATAGCTAACGCTACACTGTCACCGCCACAAGGAGTCGATCTGCATCACGATCGGCAGGGAGTTAGCGGCAGGGAGTTAGCGGCAAACTTTGATACGGTTTTATGAATCCGTCTTCCTGTAGATCACTCGAACGGAAGTGTAATTCATTCTTTGCGCTGTTCGAAGGCGGATGTCTTGCTGTTCGGGCTGCCGAAAAAAAGGCGTTCACGATACCGGAGTCTCCACCGGCAAGATCTGACGCCAGAGATTTTCACAGGCTGTAGGTAAGCACAGGTGCACGAGCATAATTATGCCTGCAGCATATGATCTAGCAGTTGCCATACTTCCGGCCCGATGGATAGGGGTACATTTCATAAAAATCACGAATGTTGCATCGAGGCGAAACACAATTAATTATTTCACAAGTCAGGTTCACCGTTATTGCAAAGGCCACTTTAGGCTGAAGATATATTTGAGGAAACAAAAACAATGAAGCTGAATGAACCGACAAGTCGAACATTACAATGGCAGTATTACTTGCAGTTGGCGAAGCAGTGATTCTAGGCTTTGTCTGATCTATTTCAGGCTTAAAAGAGTGAACGTTTGCTCGATCTGAATTGTCTGCGGATGGGACCTTGATTGCTGTATCCACGGTAGCCCTTCCCAGGGCGCTAAAAGGGACAGGGGCTGGAACTGGGAGATGTACACTGCCGGTGGGGACAAAAAGGGGGCATTCAGTGGATCCGTGTGTTTGGATGTGTGTGAGCGTGCGTGTGTCTGAGTGTGTGTGTGTGTGTGTGTGTGTGTGTGTGTGTGTGTGTTGTGTTGTGTGTGTGTGTGTGTGTGTGTGCATGTGTGTGTGTTGTGTGGTTTGTGTTGTGTTGGTTGTGTGTGTGTGTGTGTGTGTGTGTGTGTGTGTGTGTGTGTGTGTGTGTGTGTGTGTGTGTGTGTGTTGTGTGTGTTGTGTTGTTGTGTGTGTTGTGTGTTGTGTGTGTGTGTGTGTGTGTGTGTGTGTGTGTGTGTTGTGTGTGTGTGTGTGTTGTGTTGTGTTGTGTGTGTGTGTGTGTGTGTGTGTGTGTTGTGTGTGTTGTGTGTGTGTGTGTGTGTGTGTGTGTGTGTGTGTGTGTGTGTTGTGTTGTTGTGTTGTGTTGTGTTGTGTGTGTGTTGTGTTGTTTTTTGTGTTGTGTTGGTTGTGTTGTTGTTTGTGTTGTGTTTGTTGTTTGTACTGCCTGTTGATGTTGCTGATGTTGTTTTGTTATTGTTGATGGCGGTGGAATGTGCGTGCGTACGTGCATAAGCATTAGAAAAAGATTACTATCAAAGCTATGCTAACCATCCAGAACTTACCCTGTACAAGACTTCCTCAGGAGTCAGAACCTTGCCATCCTCGTCAAGCCTGGGAGGAAAGTGGAACATGACGTAAGACACAAAGGAAAAACTGGAAGCAGACTTCAATACACAGCCATTAATGTACGCACGCACGCACGAACACACACACACACACACACACACACACACACACACACACACACACACACACACACACACACACAGTTTCTGTCTGTCTGTCTGCCTGTCTGTCTGTCTGTCTGTCTGTCTGTCTGCCTGCCTGCCTGCCTGTCTGTCTGTCTCTCTGTCTCTGTCTCTGTCTCTCTCTCTCTCTCTCTCGTGTGTGTGCTCCGAAACAGCAAAAATTCAACTTGTCCAAAACAACTGAATACTTATTTCTAGAAACCTATTTCACTTGTCTGACTCTCAGAGTCATAGCGTGAGACAAGGACCTGGAGCAAATCGTGTCTCCGCACCCTCAAGGCAAAAATGAAGGCGTAGGTAGCTAGGTAACTTGGAGAAACACAGACAGATCGACAGACAGCCCGACCGACAGAAGAGGGACAGATGATCGAGGGCGAGACAGAGGGAGACAGGAACAAATGAAACACACACAGAGACAGAGACAGAGAGGGGAAGACAGCCAGACAAACAGAGGGACAGAATGAGACAGACGGAGAGACCAACAGACAAGACAGGGATAGAGAAGAAGACGTGGAAACGGAGCTGGGATCGGAGGCACAGAGTGATGAGCAAAAAGAAGGAAGAAGAAGAAAAAGAAAGAAAGAAAAAAGAAAGAAAGAAAAAAAGGAAAAATGGGGGGTGGGGGCGGGTGGGGGGGGGGTGGCGGGGGTGGGGGGGGGGGGGAGTGTGGGGAGGGGGGGGGGGGGGGAGCTGGAGCCTCGATAACAACATAACAAAGCGGAATAACAAGCAGAGATGTGGAATGCCCGCGACACGCGGCGGCAAGCAGCTCAAGGAAAGGTGAGAAAGCATGGAGCAGGTGAGCGGAGTATCGTCTGCAGAGGTGCGCATGGAACTACTTTCTCCCTGACACGGGGCTGTTTGCGGCTGACAGG
>JABMCL010000522.1:372500-375000 GCA_018857735.1 Alviniconcha marisindica | reverse complement strand
GTCATAATTATATGTATTATGTTTGTGAAACTTAGAAAATGATGGAGAACGTTGTAAAGCGTAGTGAGTTTGTGTACACCAGATAATAGCGCTATACGAAAGTTATCTATTATTATTACTATTATAATGTATGGTACAAACTGTGCTTCACGGTAAAATACACTGTAGGGTAGACATAAACTACAACATGGTACAAACTGCGCTCTATAGCAATACTCCAGTACCATTAGGGTAAAAACATATGAACCGGTAAATACGCATATAGTCTATAGATGGGATTCACTGATGTGATATTAGTGTGACAGTCAGTCATGGCCTCCCTGGGTTTCCTCTGGGAAAATGACCCAAATTTACACCAACAAAAATCCAACTGATATAATACACTCTGCAAAATACCCCCCCCCCCCCCCCCCCCCAAGCCCTCACACACACACACACATAAAAATATATATATATATCACCTAAAATATTCAATTCCGACAGCTTTGTCTGTGATGACTGGCTAAAGTGGTTTCTTTTCGCTTGATGTTCATTTTCATTGATCTGATACTAATTACTAGATATATCTGTGCACAGTCTGCTCAAACACACTAAGTCTTAAATAGATCCACCTTTGGGGGACAAATAACAACCAACCAAACAAACAAAAAACACAGACACACAAAAACACAGCAACGTTTGTCTTCCCCCTGCGACAATAATTCCATTGATTTGCCAATTGCCACCTCATCTGCATCATATTTTTCCGATCCATCCATTCTTAGCATTGAAGTGTTTCCAATTCCACACATGAACACCAGATATGCCACAGACAATCCTTAAAGAGTTATTATATCAAATAACTACAGGACCAAACAAACGTCTGCAAACTTCCCAGCAGGTGAATTTGTTAAATACGCCACATGTCAGATGACACTCCCAGCACACAATTAGAAACAGTTGTATCCCTATTCCTTGGGTGGGAGGGGGGCAGGAAGGTCCTTAGGTCATTGAAAGAGGTCACCAAAAGCACAAAATATGGGTTCAGAGTTGTAGGTGGGAAAAGAGGTATATCCTGTGCAAAAGATCATTTTATTCTCTTTTTTTCTTTTTTCTTTTTTTAGCCAGGAAAGCTATCTTATTGGACTTAAAACATCTGCCTGTCATACCACAGACTAATCGTGTGTGTAGACGACTGTGACATGAAGTGTCACGCTAGCCCATCCACGCCCAAGGCAAGGCTCCTGTCGTTCACTTGACTGGCCCCAACTGTATGGCTACCTTTACCATAATTACATGCCTTGCTGCCACACGTCAGAGGTAGGTTTAGCGGTACAATTAAATGTATGAGGGTGTGTGGCCTACTGGCGGAATTCTCACTCGGGGGGGCAGGCCCACACTCCAAGCCTCACTTTGCAGCACCCTTCTTCAAAACTCTGAAGTAAGGGCCGGTCGATCCTTATCTCTGCACTGCCTGTCTTATATCTGTCCACTGACACTGTCAGCACCCTCGAAAAGGTTTGGGCACTAACAAGACCGTGGAAGCAACATAGCATTGGAGCATGCACGTAAACACGAGTTGGATCTGTTACGGGTAAAATAAATAGTTCCATATTGATTCAAACGATTTTGATTTGTTGTGCTGCTGTAAGCAATGTGGGCCATTTAAAAAGATATACCTGATATAATGTGCGCTGTCTGGTACAAACGTACTGCCAACTGAGCACCAAGGGAAAACCCAGAACATGCTTTGTTCAAGAAGGCCTGCCTTTCAGCAATGGGTAAAACCTACTTGTGTCAGTGATAACTAATAAGACTGGATTGTGACAAACACTAACAAAACCCATGGCTTTCGCACTTTCTCACACTTTGGCCCCCACATCTGGAACAATCTCCCCCAAGACATCAGGCGAGTGCCTGATACTCTTCCTTCAAAAGCCAACTCAAGACATTTCTCTTCTCAGAATATTTCAGTTAACCCACATTGTCCTTCACTCCTATCAGTCTGTACAGTGTGTGTGTGTGTGTGTGTGTGTGTGTGTGTGTGTGTGTGTGTGTGTGTGTACATCTTTTGCATAGTTATGCTTCAAGCCTTGTCGATATCTTTTCTTCTTTTTTGGGGTGACTTTTTCCATCTCGATGTACATTATGTGTGTATGCTTGTTCAGCGTTTGAGCCGCAGAGTAGGCGCTTTACAAATGTCCATTATTATTATTATTAAGTGTCACAGCTGGCCTAGCAGCTGCCCACAACTACACTGGTCTTGTTCCTCTGACCATGTGAGCCTGTAACTTCCATGTCCAATATCAAAGAGACAGTGCATGCAACACAAGTGACGCTGTCTTTGCCGTGTGCAGCCAGCCCATACTAATCACTCCTCAAGAAGGTCAGTTAATTATAAAATAATGGGAGCATTTGAAAATAAAATCCTCAAGCTTCTATGTCAACCTGCTCTACCTGTTGGATGATACCCGTTTTCCTGCAAATCATTACTCAAGAAAGCCAGCAAATTATAAAATAA
>JABMCL010000522.1:345000-370000 GCA_018857735.1 Alviniconcha marisindica | reverse complement strand
CTTCAGACCATGTTCAAACACTGCCTTCAGAGCTGGGCATAACCTGCCTACACACACACACACTCACACAAACAAAGGTGGCTTTCTTCAGACCATGTTCAAACACTGTTTTCAGAGCTGGGCATAACCTGCCTACACACACACACACTCACACAAACAAAAGGTGGCTTTCTTCAGACCATGTTCTAACACTGTTTTCAGAGCTGGGCATAACCTGCCTACACACACACACACACACACACACACACACACACACACACACTCACACAAACAAAGGTGGCCTTCTTCAGACCCAGTTCTAACACTGTTTTCAGAGCTGGACATAACCTGCCTACACACACACACACACACTCACACAAACAATGGTGGCCTTCTTCAAACCATGTTCAGATACTGCCTTCAGAGCTGAACATAACCTGCCCACACACACACACACACACAGACACACACACAATAGTGGACTTTTTCAGACCATGTTCAAACACTGCTTTCAGGGCTGGACATAATCTTCAACATATGGGAAAAGTGGATTCTCATTCCACAGAAGTAAGAGCACTTGAGAAGTACTTAAAGGGAAGCAACTACACATTTCACTTTCACAGAACGGGTAAAAGTTGATCATGACACAGGTTATCTCCCATTACAATGAAGTCTTGAAACCCTTTACAAAAAATTTATAAACCCCGAGCGTGACAAACCACATTATTTTGGCAACCTCAGATTTCTAGCAATCATAAACATATGCAGTCACAATATATATATTAAAGCAATCAAACTTACCACAAATGTGTAACAAATACAATGATGAAGCCCCCCGAAGCAACAACATAAATTAAAGCTGTCAAACTTACCACAAATGTGTTAACATATACAATGATGAAGCCCCCCGAAGCAATAAAACTTACGTGCCCCTGACGAGGTCAGTGACCGTTTCATTCACAGCATCGTCCCCGGCAGATGAGTAGTTCTTGCTCCTCTCATCAAGGACCTCCACAAACTTGGCTGGGAACCAACCACGCAACCCATTCAGCTCTCCAATCCAACAATGCTCATCCTTCTGTGAGATCAGCTGCACACACACAACAAACACTATGACAATGAAGTATCATGGGGATACTGGTAAAAGGACAAAGATGGCGCACAATAAGTCAGTGAAAAACATGATGGAACAAGTGAATGAAGAACACTGGTTTCCCAAGAGAGCAAGCCACACCAAAGATTAAAAAGAATGCTTGTTTTGAATGGGTCAGTACAAAGCAATGTGTTGATTTTCAGGTCTGTTCCCAAATCTGGACTTCTCATCCACTTTCCTCTATCGGCAGGAGTCCCAGATGAATCTGTGATTCAACACACCAAGTTCTCTCCAGATCCTGTGGATTATTATTGATCGCTTTTATATAGCGCTACTCTCCGCTCTCGAGCACTCACTGTACATGAGTGAATAGCTTTTCATAGCGCGTTTTTGAATATCCACCGAAGTGGTGTACTTACAGTGCTGGCATGGCTGGTGCCACATGAAACTGCTGCATCTCGCTGCATTCTGTGTACACTATACAACCATGCACCATGTCACTTCATGCAAAGCCACAAACAAGGTGTATGCTTAACCTCCACCAGCACTTTTGGCAGAATGACCGGGATCTTTTATGTGCTACTGCAGTAACACGGGGGTGGAATGGATACCAAAATAAGAGTCAGCACAGAAAGTTGACCCTGGGAAGAAAATTCTCCTGTCGCTCCAGCAGGGATTCGAACCCGCGACCTTTTAATTTTGATCACGAGTCCAGCGCTCTAACCACTGAGCTATCCCCGCTCAACCCTTTGCCTTGGCCAGATCTAGTCTTTCTCTTACGGCATGATCGTACTGATCCACTTCAGAGAGTGAAAGGTAACATATATCACTTCTGTTGTATCTAAAAGCATGTCCTCCAAAGCATGTGACACAAAACATGTGCCAGTTTAACATTCAAAATACAAACATGGAACAAACCTCAACACTTAAATGAAGATTATCTATAACAAACTGTGCAGAACTGCCTCTGTTTTGTTTGTTTTTTCCAGCATGTAAAACAATGTAAAAGCATAATGACATAATTATGTGTGGTTTTGAAACAATAAAAAAACACAACACAAAATGATACATATATTATCTGTCTAACCTCTCCCCTCACAAACAGAATACTACTGTTCACCAGCAAGCATGACTAAAGTGTACACATTATTTCTATCAACTTTATAGTCTGAAGGCAAAGACAGTAACTGCAATACTACTACTACTAATAATGGTATAATTATACAGTGCCTACCACATAGCCCAGAGTGCTTCACAACCTCCCAAAACAACACTCACAACAACAAAAATGGATCCATATAAGCTACAGACACCTACATATACAGAGATATATATATATATAATTAGTTTGAAACACCCTCACACACGCAAGCATGCACACAAACACACACAGCATCAAATGTTGGAGGTAGGAGATAGCCAAATGAACAAGTCATCATCTGTTGCCCTGATATACGACTGTGTGTGCATTTGCGTGCGTGTGTGTGTGTGTGTGTGTGTGTGTGCGTATGCGCATGCATACGTGTGTGCATGCGTGTGTGTTAGTGCATGCATGTGTGCTTGCGCGTTTGTGTTGTATGCATTGAATTTTGACAATATGAACATGTAAAGAAATTTTAGAGCTTAGGGCCTGTGTGGGTTAGGCACTCTAAGTATCCATTATTATTATAATCACAGAAGTAAGGTCAAGTGTGAGACATAATTTCAACCGTTCAGTTGAGAGACATGTGACAAATGGAAGGCTTTGAGATTGCTTTCTACATACCTTTGAGTTTGCTCAAACTTACAGTGATGATTTCACTTACCAGCATTACAGTCAGAAGACACAGACAGTAACTACCATGGCTACAGACATGTCAGGTCAATCAGAATACTGTGCTGATGTCATTCCTGTCAGCTTTACATTCAGAAGACACAGACAGCAACTGTCATGGCTACAGACCCATCAGGTCAATCAGATTACTGTGCTGATGTCATTCCCATCAGCTTTACAGTCAGAAGACACAGACAAAAACTGTCATGGCTACAGACCCGTCAGGTCAATCAGAATACGGTGCTGATGTCATTCCCATCAGCTTTACAGTCAGAAGACACAGACAGGAACTGTCATGGCTACAGACCTGTCAGGTCAATCAGAATACTGTGCTGATGTCATTCCTGTTAGACAGTAACTGCCATGACTACAGACCCGTCAGGTCAATCAGAATACTGTGCTGATGCCATTCCCATCAACTTTACAGTCAGAAGACACAGACAGGAACTGTCATGGCTACAGACCTGTCAGGTCAATCAGAATACTGTGCTGATGTCATTCCTGTCAGCTTTACAGCCAGAAGACATAGACAGGAACCACAGTGACAAGATTTCTACATACAACTCTTGCAATCAGTCAAAATAGTGAGACATCATTCTTGTCAACTTTGCAGCCAGAAGACACAGACAGGAACTGTAGTGACAAGATTTCTACACACAACTTTTGTGATTAAACTGCAGTGACAAGATTTCCACACACAACTTTTGTGATCAAACTGCAGTGACAAGATTTCTACACACAACTTTTGTGATCAAACTGCAGTGACAAGATTTCTACACACAACTTTTGTGATCAAACTGCAGTGACAAGATTTCTACACACAACTTTTGTGATCAAACTGCAGTGACAAGATTTCTACACACAACTCTTGTGATCAATCAGAATACAGTGATGATGTTGTTCTTGTTAACCTTACAGCCAGAAGACACCGACAAGATTTCTAAGGACCTCTGAGGTCAATCAGAATACTATGATAAAGTCCTTTTTTGTCAACATTACAGCTAGAAGACAGACAGGAACTGCAGTGATAAGCCTTCTAGTTCTGACAAGTCAGTGGTCAGTCAGACTTACCGTGATGATGTCATTTTTGCGGAATCCCAGTTCATCATCATCATGGCGTTCAAAGTCAAGCAGGGCCTTGGCGCGGCGGCGGCGATTGCGCGCCACATTGACATAGTTCTCCAGGTCAAGGGCATGACTCTCCATGCTGTAGTCTGCCTGCAGGTTCTGCACAGGCATAAAAAAGTAAGTCGCAAAATGTTGTTACACAAGCAAACACTTATGACAGCCTAGCTCAGCCCCAACATTGACTTTTGTCGACAGCCCACTTCAGCCCCAATGTCAACTTTTGTTGACGGTCTGGCATCAGACCAAAAAGTCAGGCGTAGAGCTCACAAAAGCCTGACTGCCCATTGTAACAAGGGATTTTTTGACTAGTGCGACAAGGAATGTTTCTACCACAGTCAACTTTCAGTGCAGATTTAAAGCAGGTTAAAGATAGGTTATGATGTTCATACAGCCCCTGCGTGCACTTACAAACATCAACATGCGTACATGTTAAAAATCCCAACCACTGGTAGCTATATACCATTGTTTAGACACATGAAAATGGACACAATGGTAGAAATGGGTATCTCTGTTCTTGCAGCTGCTGTAGCCATACCCAGCTAAGGTAACCCAAAGTTTCTCACAAGAAATAAATGAAGTATTACAGCAAACAAAAGCAAAACAACAAAAAACAGGCTGCCTCACCACTTTGCAGTTCTTGGGGTCGAGTGACTGAAAGTGTCGGGCAATCTGGAGAATGGCCTCACGCAGGTCCACAAGCAGCTCTGTCTGCTTGATGTTCTTGGCTTTCCCGTCCTCGTCATCCAGCCCGTTACCCCACAGCAACAGTGACACCAGTGACCGCGACCGACGAAGGTGACGCTTATTCAGTTGCTGGGAAAATACCACAGCAAGTCAAGTCACAACAGAGAAAGCAAGGATCCTTATACCAGTACCTTTGCTTTTACAGGTATTAACTTTCAATGCAACACTGTGTCAACAACTGGTCGTGAAAGACCTAACCCATTTCCTGCAAAACAATATGCTGTGTTGGTGAATGCCATCCTTCCAGGACTAGTCTTAAAGACAGGTTAAGTTAGCAACAATGTTAAATTTTGACATCTTTGTTCTACACGTGAATTAATACAAGCATGAAAAGTTGGGAATTCAAGCAGGAGGCTATGGAACACCCTGCAGGCAAAAGCGAAGCCCTTTACCAAAGACATCCTAACTTCACCAAGGACATCCTTACAGCCATTAAATCACTGGCCACCACAGAGCTTTGGCAATCAACTTTGCTTTAGACTTGACACCACAAACCTTCAAACTGAATACCTTTCTTAATGCACCAACTGTCACAAGATTTGCTTCAGGATGCTTGGAACAGTTCCACAGTAGACATTTGCGCGCAGGAAAAGGAGAAAAACAAGACTGGCTTGCTTTGCTTTGCTTGTGCATAAGTACATGCAGCCGCTGGCTTGGAAGAAATAATGTCATTTGGATTGGAAACTGTCCTTACTAAAAACAGAAATCTCATACTAAGAAGGAAAAACAGAACAAAAAAACTGAAAAAAAGAGTGACAGAAATGTTGCCTGGTAGTGTTTGCCAGGGGAAAATAATCAACAGTCATTACTGGCTTGGCTAGGGCTGTGCTGTAACAGACCCTATCTAGACCTCACCATTCTCTTCTATCCAGTGAGAGAGTGTGTGTGTGTGTGTGTGTGTGTGTGTGTGTGCATGTGTGCATACATGTGTGCATGTGCACAAGTCTTTCTCTCTCTCCCTCTCTCTCTTCTCCATATTATCTTTTCTACAACTGTTAAGTGTGAATAGTTCTCCTCCGCTCTTATCATTGAAATATATAATTATGTGAATTGATACTGATGTTTTTCTACATATAAACTGAATAAAAAAAGTTTTAAAAAAACTATTTAAAAAAACACTATCTAGACAAGGACACTAATCAAGGGGGGAGTTGGGGTGGGGGGGGGGGGGGGGAGCGGAGAGAGAAGGGGCAGGGAAAGTGGGGTAAGGGATGGAGGAGAAAATATTTGCCTGCCATCAGCAAGACATTACTGGCATGGGATGTAGTGATGGACCAGAACCAGACTAGACACATCCCAGAACAGACCAGTGTATGTGTGATATTTAATTGTATACAGGTGCTGATATCACATGTCCCCCAAACCCATTTATTTATTTTGGTGTTGAAAATTTTACTATAGGAATGAGTAGTCACTGAGTACAAAACTGAAAATACTATTATATAATTTTAGACAGCTGTTCTGTAGGTGCTATACCTGCTTCTGTTTTTAATGTGTTCAACTTAACTAAATTGTTAATGTGGCACAGCTGGAGTGAGCGAAGAAAAATTTCTGTTTAATTGTTATGATTGCAACGGACAATAAAGTATTTTGAATTTTAATTTGAATCCAGTAGGCCCAGAACGGGTGGGTGCACAGCTGTAACACAACAGAAATGTCAGCGCTCCAGCACAAAGTCTTCTGCATGCACACCTGTTTAGGAAGGTTCCTGCTGGACTCCGGGTTGACAAGTGCACCTTGATCAGCCATCAGGTAGGCCAGGTGTTTACGGCGATGCGTGTCCACTACCACGTCCGTCAATGACCCTGACACCCGGAATGCAATCTGAAGCACAGAAAAATCAGTCTTTGGTCAAATGTACACATGTAAAAGTTTAAAAAAATCTGAAACAAAGACAACTGCTTGCATTCTTAAACACATCCAAACACACGAATGATTCAAAAGAATGTTATTTATTAGGACAAAACACAATCCCCCTTTGTCAAGCTACAAAACGACAATTAAATAACAGTTAAACAGTGAAAAACTGTTCCCCATTTAACTGTAAGCTTCATAAAGCGGTTTACCCTGAAAATTTGCATGTTGTGTTCTGTCCTCAAAATGGCATTCGTTTGAATCTTTTATGTGTTTGGATCATGTAAAAGTAAATCGCACTTACTACATCCCTGCACGTCAGATTACAGATATAACTCAAACTGCGCCTTGCATACCTCTGAGGCATTGCAACATGGTAGTTACAACTGTGTTTTGCTGGGTAAAATGGTCTAATTGTGACAATTATCCAGTTATGACAATTACCTAATTACAACAGTTATCTAATTATGACCAATCTGTTTACCTCCCTCTTTTCCTCAAGTGTTTTTTGTCTGTTTAAGTTGTGCGTAAACTGAGTTTTGTATAGTCAATATACTACTGTGAGTGTGAGTGTGAGAGTGTGTGTGTGTGTGTGTGTGTGTGTGTGTGTGTGTGTGTGTGTGTGTGTTGCATGTGCATACATGCATGCATGTGTGCGTGTACGTGTGTGGGCATGTATGTGCTTAGAGTAATCTCTATGAACAATATTTTGTGCTTTATAAATACTTTAATCATTAATTAATATTTTCAAAGCACTTTGTGACATTCCTGTTGGAAATATGACTATCAACTGTTTTCCCCAAGCTTTACGAATATCCTGATAAACAAGCCAAAGAAGGGACACAAACAAACCTGTCATAATTAAACTGCTTATTTATAACTGAAGAATGAGCAAGTAATGAGAAAGAATCATCTCACATTCAGTAGTGCATACATAGTATGAAAATGAAGGTCACTGATATTAAACTCACATCAATCAGCTCATCAACGTCCTGAACATCCCCTGGGACATCTGATAATGAATTGAAGATCTGAGCAGAATTGTCCAGAGTTCTCAACTCATCCTCCTGAAATCAACGTTTAAGCAAACAATGCAGAAATCACACTACTGCATCACATTGCATGCAATCTTTCAGTTTCCAAGATGATTTTATCCAACAAAAGATGACCCTGTGCCATAAAATGAGAAGACACTCATGAGCCATCATTAAAAGGTTTCAATCATGACACCTTCAAAGGTGATAGAATGGAAATAAACAGATGGCATGGCATCTTCAATAAACAACAAAACAACTTTACAACTGTTAAACAGTGAACAGTTACAATTTAATGCATAGTTCTTCATTTCCACTGGCCCATCAGAATCAAATGGCTACACAACAACAAAAACACTGCACTTTGACACAGTCTTGATACAAAACCACTCAGATTAGTGAGTTTTGCACTCCAAATGCTTCGTTTTAAAGAGGATCAATAGCTTCACAAACTTTCACATTTTGTTTTGAATTGTGCACTGCCATGTTGTCAGCCATGAAGTATGTTGGACAGCTAGTAAGAGGCCAAGCAGGTACAGGGTTAGCGTTAGATGTTAATTTCCAGTATTTTACCCAGTAAGATCAGCACATACAGGGGTAAAATCAGCAACTGGTCAGATGTACTGGCTATAACGTGGAATGGTTCTAAAATACACACACACACACACACCAAAAACAAAACACAACAACAGAAAGACAAACAGATGACAAAGACTCTCTGAGAGAGTGCGTGTGGCATGCACCCATGTTTGCACGTATGCGAGTGTGTGTGTGTAGGCATAAGTGTGTGTCAGTGTGTGTATGTCAGTGTGTCAGTGTGAGTGAGTGTGTGTGTGTGTGTGTGTCAGTGTGTGTGTGTGCATGTCAGCATGTGTGTGTGTGTGTGTGTGTGTGTGTGTGTGTGTGTGTGTGTGTGTGTGTGTGTGTGTACATGAGTATGCTAGATGGGGAAGGTAGCAGGGTCTTTGTTAGGGGAGCTCCAGTGAAACACTGATGGCTTCAGTTATGACCACAAGTGTGCTGAACAAATCATTGTTTGTGTTCAGTGTTAAGTGATTGAAACTTTGAATTCACTGAAAAATTCATCGGTCTCATTTAATGCTAAGCATCAGCAATGGGTTAAACCCTGTCTTCCGTGAACAGTCCATCGCTGTTATTCAGCATTCACTATCAGCAAAAGGTTAAAGCTCAGGTTTGTTGACCAATTCATCATCAATTTTTATCATCAAGGTTCAGCATCAGTACAGGGTTAAACCATAACAATCCATCCATCTCATTCAACGACAACTGTCAGGAAAAGGTTAAACCTTCAGTTTAAGCATGCCCATGGTGATCTGGAAGATGACTGTGGAACCGTTGTAGAAGAAGAGGTCCCAGAGGCGCAGCAGGACCTTCATGTGCACCACACTGGCAAACAGCGTCAGGAACCAGTGCAGCGAGATCAAGGACAGCTCTGAAATCAGCATGCCACACACATACACCCCACTGCAACTCATGCATTAAAAGGGAACCAAATCAAAGATGCATCGCAGGCTATAGCAATTTAAATGAAATTTAAAAAATATACACACGCAGCAGACTGTTACTGGATTTCTCATCCTATTTGTAAAGAATCAACATTTGAAAGTCGTGAAACCATGGCCATGACTGCTGCCATGTTGTGCCCAGCAGTCTGTATCAGATACAGCACAAGCCAGACTTTCTCCACCCTTCACTGATAAAGAATGAACCAACATGGCTGCACCCTGAGCAGCTCAAATATGAAGCGCCCAAAATTACTTCTTTTGAAAAAATACTGATAGAAAATCTACATAAAACAGACAGAAGAAATATCTGTGCATTTCCTGTTTTTCAGACAAACTGACATCTTTGGTTTGGTTCCACTTTAAGCCATGCATTAAGCTTATTATCATTCCATGCTTGAAGCAGAGTTCTTAGCACTAGCAGAGAAGCAAGGTTATACATGTGCAGGTAAAAACAAATTCAAACTCAGCTGAGCAATTTTTATGGATGTCACAGACCTCACTCACTTGGTATTGCCAATTCCCCCCTTGCCTTGCAATCCAAGCTAGTCACGCTTTTTGTCTAAACGCACAAAAGTTTCAAGAAAGGGCAAAATAATTGCAGGAGTGCATTCTCTTCAACATGAGAATCTGCCTACACGTTTTTTAAAACCTCACTAAGCACAAATTTTTTTAAAAAGTAGTTCCCAAAAATTGAGTCAAGGCTGATGAAAGGAATCCAATGTTTTTAAATCGGTTGTTTCCCCTGCATTACAAAATGACTGTTCGCGCTAGATGACTGTGACTGGGTGTAAAACATCAAGCTACTTGCTGCATGTAAGTTTGAACATGGGCAAATGACCACATTCGCAGACATTTCTGAGGTCAGAATCTACACATATGCAGATATTCATCAAGCATAGCTGTTAGCAGCAGTAGATCATAGTAAAATACACTGGGAGAGTTAAAACACACAGAATGCATAGAAGAAGCAGTGCTGTCTGCCTCACTCAAGCTGTTAGAAATCACGAGACTTTCATTAGTGGCACTCATTCCAATATCATATAGATAGGTCTTCTGATTCTCGTTGGAAATCTAAACACTCTTAATCATTAAGATGTTAGTAGGATGTTTATACAATCATCTGCATTACCCGCTTCTAGCTTCAGTCAGAGCAGACTGAAAATCAGTCACATCATGCATGGATGTTAATCTTGAAAATTATGCGATGGATGCTCTGCATCTAATCTTGTGTTAACTAATAAACTTTGACTACAAAAGCCCCAAAGCCACATCCGTTAAACAAGTGCAAGCCAAGGTGGCAGAGTTCTCACCAATGTCATGCTCTTTGAGCACCAGGTCAATGTCAGGGAGATAGCTGATCAGCAGCTGCCGCAACACTCTCTGGTCCGCCTGGAACACAAGGAACAAGATACTGGATCTTCACGTTCCAGTCAAGAATGATAATCAGATCAAATTAAGCAAAACAAATAAGCACTGAATCAAACAATGCAAACTGATATGTGCAAGCAGTTTATAACTGTAATCTTTTTGACTGATGTTTCTTTTCTCTTCAGATGTTCTGTTCTGGTTTACGGACACTCAGTTGCATGACTTTTGCAACTGACAAATGATGAGAGAAAAAAAGAGAAAAAAATGATGTACCTCTGGTAGAGTTTATGTACCTTGTATTTATATGCATGCCAGGTGAGAGTTACCGTAGGTAACTCAGGTCTTTGTTGTTGTACTTGTGTTACGCATTTTGAGCGCTAGTTAACTCCCTTGTGTGTTGATAAATTGTCAAAAATGATGAAACACTGAATGACTCACATCAATGCCCAACTTAGCAGCAGAATGATTCTGGTCAAGAGAGTGCAGCACTAGGTATAACAGTCTCTCTCTCTCACCCCCTAGGCACTGGGAGAACATTCTACAGTGTAGAATGACGCCACTCACATAACACCAAGTCTGTACCGATTCATTTCAGTATCCATTCCACCCCCATGTTACCACAGTAGCACATAAAAGATCCCGGCCATTCTACCAGAAGTGCAGGTGGCAGATTACTGCTAAACATGCATGCACCCCACGTATGTGACTTTGAATGGAGTCACAATGTAAACCACTGCATGACTGTACGATGTACACAGAATGTGCAATGAGATGGCAGCAGTTTTAAATGGCACCAGCCATGGATATTTAAAATGCACTGTGTAAGCTACAGTCACTTATTCAGTCACATATGACTAGAGCACAGTGGAGGAAACAGATAATAATGCTGTATTGTATACAGATGCTACTGCTCAGCCTTTTGGGTTATCTCAAGATGAGGCTCTAGGCAAGTGTTCACATGACGTTTTTTACAAAGGGTAAGGCTGTCTGGTTGCTCAAAAAGGGGACCAGACATAGGAGGCAGATCAAACCCAGCATACAATGCACCTGAATGCCGATGAGTGTGGAAGAGTAGTAGGAGGCAGGCAGCAGGTCTTCAATGATGGCACACATCATCCAGAAAGTGTCCTCCTCCTCCATGAACAGCAGCAGGGAGGCTGCAATCTGCAACATTGCCACAGACTCATTGCATGCACACCTTGTCTTATGGAATGCATGTCAATTAAAGTGTTGTTCTTCCCCTCTTTCTCCCTTTTTTTTCTTTTTTTTTTCTTCCCTGCTGCTCATATGCATGCAGTGCTCATCATAATGGATTTCGAGTACCTCCATCTGAAGAACTGGCTACAAAACCCTAAACAGCATATGCAGGAAGCTCTAAAGTACCAAAAGCCTGCTCAGCTAACAGGCACTAACTGTGTAAACTACAACTCTATTCCTTGCAAGCTCACTGTACAAATGCACAGACCTTCTAAAATTTTCAAAATACATGTGAATGCGTGGACAAGGGGGGGAGGGCAAACTGACGTACCCAGGGAAAATCCCTGGCCAATCTGCAAATTGGCCTGACATACATGGTTACTAGAGACAGTCAAGGTAAGAGCATCATCATTCCTCACAGGGACTGCACTCACCTTCCAAAATCACTTATGGTGGGGGCAGGGGGACGGGTAGGGGGTGGGGGCGGGGAGACGGGTAGGGGGTAGGGGGGTTGGGGGGCTGGAGGTGAAAGACAGGACTCAGGACCGAGTGGTTGCAGGTTTTAACCTTGGTTCAGAGAGTAACATGTTTGCCCCTCTGCATTGTCTCCGACTCTGTGTCTAGTCCTTTGGATAACGTAAACCATAACCATTATTATTTCCGTCTCATTCTCTTCCCCCAGCCTTCATCTTGAGGGGACCCTGTGCGGCTTATGGACATTAATTTGATCAAAAGCCAAGAATACGCTACTCCCCTTGTTGTTCCACGCAAGGTGGCTAGAGCTTTTATGGATAGGCGCTGTAAAAATAACCATCTTTTATTATTTTCACCCCAACCCTCCATCCACCCTCATGTAGTCCCTGTAAGGTGCCTACCATTTTCAGGACAGGCAATGTAAAAATGACCATACTTATCATTATTTCTACCCTGACAACCCCCCCACCCCCAATCCCATGTATTCCTTGTGAGGTGTCTACAGCTCTGCATGACAGGCTCTGTAAAACTAAACTGCAATAATATTATCAAAGTACACAGATTTTCTTTTGTGGGAAAATAGCAAATGTATGCCACTTACCACCCCTGTGCCCTGGCAATACCCGATGTCTGGATACAGCCAGGCCAGACCTCGCAGGATACGTCTCAGGCGGGGTATGCCTGTGCTGGTGATGTTGCAGAAACATGCATTGCTTGGCATTGTCCTGAGCAGATCCTGTGCCAATTACAATGGTCAAACATGGCATGAAAATACCAATCAGAAAGCACAAGTACTGTGCGTCAATAGAGGTCATTTAATGTTGTCTAATCCTTGACCTTCACACCAAAGCCTCCTTTTATTTCCTTTTGCTTTCATTTTCCATTGGTGTGTGTACATGTGTGTGTGTGTGTGTGTGTGTGTGTATGTGCACGTGCATGCATGTGTCATATATATATATATATCCGTGTTGTGTGGTGATGTGTGTGTGTGTGTGTATGTGTGTGTGTGTGTGTATAGTAGTGATGCATGTGTCATATATATATATATATATATATCCGTGTGTGTGTGTGCATGTGTGTGTGGGTGTGTGTGTGTGTATGTGTGTGTGTGTGTTTGTGGGAGGGGGGTTAGACAGGAGCATGTTCGCAAACCTGGGCCATGCTATCACTATCAGTGGCAGTTAATAGGACTATTTTGTGCATGTACATGCCTAAACCATACACACATGACTGTATGCCTATGTCTTTTTCAATTCGCTTCACCTTTTCAATTTGCTTGGACGTCATGAGGTGGTCATTGGAGCTTGCTTTGACAACATCTTTGTAGGACAGATCTGACTTGATTTTCTTTTCATAGGCTCCAGAGATGCGCATCCACATGTGAGGGCGCAGAGAGTGAGGAATTCCCTCCTTTGCCATCCCTCGCAGCTTTTCCGACCGAGATATTCGAGGTTCAACCTGCACAACACATTTGTTCAACCAAAGCCAAATGACGCATTAGTAAAATGACTGCTTAAAAGTGTTGTATGTGTGTAGGTGTGTGGGTGTGTGTGTGTGTGTGTGTGTGGTGGTGTGGGGGGGGGGGTTAGACAGGAGCATGTTCGCAAACCTGGGCCATGCTATCACTATCAGTGGCAGTTAATGGGACTATTATGTATGAAAATTACTGTAAAGGTTACATGACAGAAATCTATGAAGTCAGTGTGGTATTTGACAATAATTGCATTCTGCAGCGACCTGCACATGTGCCTTGCAATATATTCTGTACTGTCATAACAAGATGATCATACTATGGCAATACTTCTAATGGCATAAACAACAAGATAATGAAACAAACAAAAACAAGGTATAACTTTTCTGGTTAAATCCACTCCCATTAACTGTTAACTCTTCTAACATTTTTACTTGTCCAGATTGCTTGAATAATGCTACATTTCAGTCTCCTGACAGAATGTAATACCCAAGCAACATGCTTTTATTTGAGAAAGAGTTGAAGGAACATAAAACAGATTGAAGGCATGCAAGTTTTTAACATTAGGTCAGTCAACCTTGAAAGGAACAGTTCCCAGGACCAGAATAGCAGACTGTGGAAAACAACAGAAAACAAACACAAAAGGTCCCAGCAAAAATGTGTACAAATGCTTGCACACATTATACATGTAATGTATGCCTGCTGAATCATGACAGAAATAAACATTATACAGTATGTAATACCAAGACTCACATTAATAATACTAAGTTATAAACATATATCATAAAACTAATAAAAGCATTAATAGCAATAATGACAGTACAGAAGATTTAAACACATTAAGTTGATGAAGTGAGAAAAGTAAGCAAGTAGTCAACACCACATGCACACATTTATTCCAGAATTTTCAAAAAAATCAAAAAAAGACATAAAACCTGAGTTTACAATTGGACCCATTTTAAAGAGTTTTTCGTTTTGTTTGTTCTTGAGGACATCACTATATCCCCATAAGCAGAGATAAAAGGGCACATTCTTTTCTGACTAAAGCACAAACATTCCAAGTTTGTTGTCCTATTGTTTTCTTCTCCCCCCCCCCCCCCCGACCTTTTCTTTTCTTTTGTCAGAAGTGATTTTTCCAAGGTAACTAACACTGAAGCTGCTCTCACCACCATGCACAGCAAAAAGAAGAAAGACGCCACCTCAGAGACTGACAGCAAAGTGTCCCACTGAATAAATCGTAACCTGGTGGCCTTGTTTCTTGCTGAATGCCCTAGAGCATTTCCAACACACCTTGTCCCAGGTGAGGTCACCCACTTCATTGTTGTGTGTGAACTCCAGGTAGGCAGTCCACTTGAGGCGATGCTGGGGGTCCTCCACGAAGGGAGTGCTCAGCAGCTTGCTTGAGTTCTCCTCTGGTCCGTCTGTGCAATTGGAACATGCACTTGGTCAGCACTGCATGAAACCATTTTGAAAGTACTCTACAGACACGATACAAACACTGGGTTATGACAATGCATACATCATACATGTATACACTTTACCAGCATTAATATAAAAACGCTGGCTTTTTATTCAGGGCTCAGATCTAAATTGTGTATTATAATAATATAAATGTAAAGTGCACATTGAGTCTGCTCAAGAGCAGAGAATAGCGCTATATAAAAGCTATGAATAATAATAAATGTAAAGTGCAGTCTTAAACTAAGTAGGAACAGATGACAGTGGTGTAAATGGCTCCAGGCTGCTATTCACCCGAGCAGCTTCAGGCAGTCAGGACATCACAAATAATACTCAGCACAAAAAAGCTTAAAGACACACACCCATGCTGCATAACAACAGAATGAAAGACCGATGGGCTCTCAGCAGTATTATATATATATATATATATATCTACTTTTAGTGCTGTCAGCTTGCAGTCCTCAAGTGGAATGAGAATGTGTGTGTGAGAGAGAGAGAGAGAGTGTGTGTTTTGTGTGTGTGTGTGTGTGTGTGTGTGTGTGTGTGTGTGTGTGTGTGTGTGTGTGTGTGTGCATGTGTGTGTGTGTGTTCATGTGTGTGTATGCATTTTCATTTCATACTATGCCAATGCACACACACTCACACACACACTCACACACACACACACATACATACACACACACACACACCACACACACACACACACACACACACACACACACAGGTATGTATTTTCATACCATTTGAGAATTGCAAACAGACGGGTAAGTAAGTAAGTAACTGAGTGTTCTACGCCCAGTCAACAATGACAGAAACTTTATATCAGGGTGAAAATGGACGGGGCTGCAAGTGGATATTGCCAGACTCTCAACAAAGCCCTGAAAAAAGTAATGGTGTACGGTCATCTACAATGAGAGATATAACATATACCTCAGCAGCAATCAAATGAGGCAAGTGACACTTATAAAATATGAATAGTGGATTCAGACTCAGATCAGAGAGCATTTCATTAGTCAACACAGTAGTGTAAGGCGGTTAGATTAAAAGTTTGTGAGGAAGTAAGTATGGAAGGCAGGGACTGGACTCAGAGCTCAGCAAGAAGTCCTCTCTTGATCATGATGGAGGCTTTTCATCTGATCAACTTACCTTCTTCTTCGACCTTAAATCCAAACTCATCATATCGGTAATCCAGCTGTCCATTGGGGTCTTCTGGCTGCAAAGCAAAAGCAGAAGAAAAAAGAAAAGAAAAAAGTTTCAAAAAAGGACTCAAATTTAGATTATTTTTATTAAGTAATTACTTTTAATGCCCAGTACATCAATTTTTACAAGTCAAATCATGGCAAACATGTATATATTTTTATGAATATAACATAAATCTGTGTCAAGATTCAAACACCACTCTGCAGAATAAATCAAAATGAACTGAAACTGTTAGCAGTCTCAAAATCCAACAATGTCAACTAAAATCTAAACATTCTGTGAACCAAAATCTGTTATTTAAAACATTATCTTTTTTTCACCATATTATATTATATATATACTGTAAGTGTAATACAGAATAATACACTGGTTTTCTACCATTACCAATAATGTATAACTGATTCTGGAAATGCAACTTACACTTACAGACAAATGTATACTTCTTACTGGGTGGTTAACTGCAGAAATATTACTTACTGAAGTTACTGGGTGGTTGATTGCTGAAATACTACTTACTGGGTGGTTGATTCTGGAGATGATGTCTTGTGGCCACATGGAAGGGGTAAGAGCAGAGAAAGGTCCACCAGGTGTTGGGGTGAAGTTTGTTGCACTGTTCACTGTTGGCATGGCATTGATGCTCATCCCTTCTCCACAGCCAGATACAATGATGTCATCTTCCTCATCTTCAGACAATGTGTCAACTGAAAAAGAAACCATGACTTAAAATAGTTAAATAAGTTTAAAAATAAAATCTTTTAGCATGAAATCTTTACCTGTTAATTTAGAGCTAATGGTTTTGCTAGGGTCATGCTGGTTATTGGAAGTGAAACCAAGATACCTACAAAACATTCAAGATATATATATATATATAATTTATAAATTGGTAATGATGAAAACAAACTTATGATTCCCATCCATCAATAAGTGAATAAGAGTGAGTTGGACCTGCCACTTTTGCGAAGTGCTCTGATAAAAATGACTGGCAAAAAACAAAACAAAGGCACATGTAGTGATGTACACATTCACACAAATACTTTCACTACATCAAAGTCAATTTCAGTTTGTGCGTGTGTATGTGTGTGTGTGTGTGTAAATTTTAACAAGATGTCCCATATTAAGAGGCTCACTTTCATTCTTGTTGATAATTTATCTGTGAGGCCAGCACTATAAGAGTTTCTCTTTCTGTTGTGCACGTCACTAGCATCCAGGAAGCTGGCATAGGTGCGACGAATTCTATGCTTTTATTAGGTTTAGACAACAACAACACACGTCTGACCCATTCATTCAATGCTGTCAAATTCTGATTTTCTCTCGCGACTGCTCTCTTCATTCCTACTTTAGTTGGCCTAAGACATTACAAGTATGATCAACAATCCATCTTCCGCAGTGTAGTCAAATGATAGAAGTGCAGGGAATAATTTATAGTTCATCTGTAAACTAGATGTATGAAGATAGAAAGAAGATCTGACTCAAACAGCACATAACTTCAACCTGAAGCACGAGGATTACCTCGTTCATATTCATCGCGATCATACACAATCAAGAAAACATCTTGACTGATGTGGCACAAACAAGTTTCGTCTGCAATGTTATAAAAAAAAACTGTGTTTACTCACCAACAGTCGCTTTACTGCTATATCCATCAAGACTCCGACTACTGCCAAACATTGCCTTTGCCAGTTCCATGCTGTTTCGAATTTTTGGTGAATTAAATGGATGGTAAATGTGTGGAAATTCTCAAATTCATCGATCAAGCTATCGCAAACATTGCCACAAAATCGCGAGCATGTCAATGAGAATCGTCAATGAATTCTTCCGCGCTTCGAAAAGAAAAAAGGGCACAATTTGGAAGACTGGTAAATCTTTTGTTCATTTTACTTGATACCTCAGATTACATGCTAAACAAATGAATACTTCTGTTCACGTGAATGATTGCCGTTAATAGCTGTGCTATTATCAAGGAGATACTGGACTCTTTCTTTAGATTTGCATTGCGAGGTGATTTGACGCAACACGCCGTGTTTACGTCAATGGGGGAGTTCTCATTAACTGAAGACCTTATAACCATTTCTAGCTAGCTAGATTAGACAGCAATAAATAAAAGACGCAATCTGTCACTGATTATACTAGCATCCGTCATGTAGCTTATAGTGAAGGATTATTGTCACGATGATTTAATGACGCTGTAGTGACAGTGTATAACCTGTTAATAAGCTCCCCTGACCGTAAGCTCAACAAAAATTACAGTCGTAAAGGGACACCGAAACTCAGCGAGTTCTTATTATTTGCACACGTATGTCATTTTACAAAAGCTTATTTGATGTTACTACTAGTACCTACAGTGTTACGATTACATTTTTTAGGCGAATAATAAAGACGGGATCTAACATCAATAATTGCAGGCTCATATTTGTACATGATTACTCAGTGGAGGACAGCGAAGTTCAGTTCAGTAACGAAGCTTGACTGGCCGAAACTGGATGACTTGAGCCCAGTTATTGATTATTTTACCGAGAGTGCCGCTCTTCTCGAACTCACACGTAGCTACCTGTAAATTACCGTGCCAGCGGTTTCAACTCTCAAGATGAACGTGACAAAAGTCCACGGTTCACTCCGTTTAGTCAGTTTCACTGAGTAGTTTCATGAGTCACTGACGGACTTGTTCCGGCATCGAGTCAAGTTACTGGCCGGACATGCTAAAAAATCCGTTATATTTAATTCACCAAAAAGGTCTGCATGCAACAGAGGTTCAAACACACACACACACACACACACACACACACACACACACACACACACACACACACACACACACACACACACACACACACACACACACACACACACACACACACACACACACACACACACACACACACACACACACACACTGACACACACACACACACACACACTGACACTGGCAGTGACACTGACTGACACTGACATACACACATATATATCAAGCTCTGCGACTTTATTTTGACTATGCCAGTTTGGTTCCATGTCAGTGTTTATGTGAATGTTTTTCTTTGATGTGTGGAAACAAACATCAGTATTGAGACTGATTTAAAAATATATAAAAATATAAAAATAATGAACGTCAGTCAGTGACAAAAGTTCAGTCACGGTTCACTCAGTTTAGCCCCACTGAACGGATGAGCGGATCTACACCGGGCCGAGGCGCTCCTCAGTAAAAACTGGGGCCCGTCAGTGACATGACTCGACATGGCCTGGCGGCCCGGAATCGCCGGCGTCTCTCAATAAGTCATTGATTGCCTTGCTTGAAACGGCAGGGCCCAGGAGAGATCAACATAACAGGCGAGAGCAAGAAAAGGACGGATCGAGCTGGAGCTGGACTCTCCGCATAGGGAGTTGGACTCAGTATAGTTTGCTTCAGGTCCGCCGGTTTTAACTGTTGCTTTTCGCTGCTGGACGGCTGTGACTGTGACACTGTCTTAGTGTCTTTCTCCGCTGCACAGCTGTTGCCGGACTGAAACAGCTTTTAGCGAAGTCCACAAGCTGCTTCGCACTGGCCGCGGGGTCTCCATCTCCTTCAGTAACATTGTTGTTCTGGCGATGGCTGCCAGTCTCCGCCGTTCGGTCTTTGCCGGCTGTGACTCGTGTCGGCCGGAGCGCTTACGAGCCTGTTCCGCCCAACGGCATCTCTACCCGGTGAGCTTCCGCACCCCCCCCCCCCCCCCCCCCCCCCCCCCCCCCGCACCCTTTGCCGTCCCTACTACTACCGCCGGAGTAAGTTTTGTGAACGTAAAGCACCGCCATGAAAGAAGAAGAGATTAAGAGCTGGGCTCTCCGGCATATAGCTGGATGGATTGTCTTGCCGAGTCGTTCCTCAACAGCGGTTGATTTTCGGATACTGTCACAGTCATTGTGATTAGTCGTTCCGCACAGCCGTGTGTTGAAACAGCAGTTAGCGAAGTACACTGACAAAATAATTTGCGACTGCCGCTTTATTGCAATGGTGGGGTCCCCACGGCCTCGTCTTATTGCCAGTTCTGGCGGCGGCGGCAAACCGTCTCTTCGACTGACTGACCTTTTTAACGGGTCGGATCGCTTGAACAAGTTACTCATAGGTACCCCCCCGCCCCCCTCCCAATCCTTTCCCCGTCCCTAACAAGCCATATTGTTTCCGTTTGGAAGTAAAGTACCATGAAAGAAAGAACTTCGAAAGCCGGAAAACTTGGAAACGGCAGCGTAGAGTCAGTTGTCCAGTCAATGACGATGGCCCTGTGCGGTTTGTCATCCGAGCCAGCCTTTAATGCACTGAGACTGATATAGGCCTAGATAGATAGATAGATAGATAGACAGATAGATAGATAGATAGACAGATAGATAGATAGACCGGCGGCCCGCTGGTCAGTACGGCCGAACTGTCGCCGTGCTTTTTGCCCTCTCTGACTGAGCCGGGCCGCACGGTTGTGGTTCACCTGCTGACACTACCAAACGACGTCAAGCACTGGTTTACCGGACATCATAGTCCTTCCTCCGACCACTGCCATAATTGGTTATGCCACTGATACGTCTCCGAAAACTGTCCGCTAACGGACAGTTTTTCCTTCAGTGGTGCTCATAACAATTATGGCAGTAAGTTTGTCAGTGACAGACACGAAATCGGATTATATCAGACCGCGTTTCCTTTATAACCGTCAACGTTTTTTACGCCAACAGAATTGACGAGCCGAGTACAACCAGCGACACGCGGCTTTAGATCTCACAACCTCGCTTTAGTCTTATCTACGACTGAATGAACAACCCCAGCCGGCTTACTAGCATAATGTCAACGTCAGAAGCCCAGACATGCTGTAGTGCAGTTTTAGCACCAGCTCTCTTCAGACCCACTCAGTCAAATGGACTTAATGCTTATTCATCATTTAAGACCGTGACTGACCCACCGAGGCATAGCTGTCATTCACTAGACTGAAACGCGACGGCTGCTAAACTCGCCAACCCGGCGAGATGGATCTATCATTGAGAATGAAATGCGGCTTCCTCATCTACCATTTCTGAGACCCAGTGAAATGCGTCCGCTACTACTGAATTCAACATTTCAAGCCGTGACTCAGCGACCGAAGTAGATCTGTCCTTCAAACTGAAATGTGGGTGCTACTACAAAATTCAACTTTTGAGTCTGCTCACCGACCTGGGGAGATCTGTCCTTGAGACTGAAACTAATGTGGCTGCTACTGTTAAATTCAACATTTGTGGCTACTCACCGACCGAGGTAGATCTGTACAGCTTTGAGCCTGAAATGTGTCTGCTACTACTAAATTCAACATTTCAGGCTACTCACTGACCGAGGTAGATCTGTTTTTGAGACTGAGATGTGGCTGCTACTACTAAATTCAACATTTGAGGCTACCCATTGACCGAGGTAGATCTGTACAGCTTTGAGACTGAAATGTGGCTGCTACTCATACTGAACTAGTTCACCATTTGAGACTTTGACTTACCCGAGGTAGACTTGCCGCCCAAGGCGGAACTGTCCTTAAAACTGAAATGCGGCATACAACTACTGTTATTCACCCACCATTTAAGGCTGTGACTCGCACCGATCGAAGCGGATCTGTCCTTGAAACTGAAATGCGGCCCTTCTACTGAATTCAACCACCATTTAAGGCTGTGACTCACCGATCGAAGCGGATCTGTCCTTGACTTTGTGAGGGTAGAAGTAGTAGAAGTCGCCATCAGAGTCCGAGTCACAGGGAGCGTGCTCCAACGCTACGTTGTAGGGCTGCTGCTGGCGTCGTCTGAAGTTCCCGCACAGCACCGCCATCGTCTGCTTCTGCCACTCCAACTTGGTGGTGGGGCGAGGGGCCGGCGCGGGGCGGCCTGGCGGGGCGGGCTGGACGATGGGTGGGGGCGGGGTCTCAAAGGGGGAGGAGGGGGAGAAGAGGTTACAGGCAGGCTCCTCGCGCCTGTGACGCTGTTTGTGTTGATAAAAAGTGACAATCATGGTCTGTGATTATAAGAATGCCAGACGGGCGATGTGATGAACGGGGTCCTTCCGGCAGTGACTTGAGACCGCCGGTCCTTCAGTGACTTGAGACCGTTGATCCTTCAGTGACTAGAGACCTCTGGTCCTTCAGTCACTTGAGACCGCCGGTCCTTCATTGACTAGAGACCGCTGGTCCTTCAGTGACTTGAGACAGCCGGTCCTTCATTGACTAGAGACCGCTGGTCCTTCAGTGACTAGAGACAGCCGGTCCTTCAGTGACTTGTGACCGCCGGTCCTTCAGTGACTAGAGACCGCTGGTCCTTCAGTGACTTGAGACCGTCTGATCCTTCAGTGACTAGAGACCTCTGGTCCTTCAGTCACTTGAGACCGCTGGTCCTTCAGTGACTTGAGACCGCTTGTCTTCAGTGACTTGAAACCGCTAGTCCTTCAGTGACTTGAGACCGCTGGGGTACTGATCCGTCGTAGTCGAAGGGGGTGGAGGGTGCAGAGATCGTGGATGATGCAGAACTGTCCCCGGCGCTGTTCACCACACGCAAGAACACACACACACACACACACACACACACACACACACACACACACACACACACACACACACACACACACACACACACACACATTATCAGGCAGCTGTATTAGATTTGCGATTCCAATCTGCGTGAACTGCAAAACAAGGCATACAACAAAAGAGATGTCGAGCCACACTCCAAGCAGAATAATTATGACAGCATCTAGTGACTGACAAGGGTTATGGGCCGTTCTTGACAAAAGTCGATGGTCCGTCATTGATAAACACAGTGCGTCACCCTGGATAAAGACGGTGGGCCGTGTTTTTTTTTATGAGAACCATCAAAGGCCAGACACTAGAACAACATGCAGTCCTTGACATGGACGATGGATCGTCCTGATCAGGAGAATGGGCCGTCCTTGAAAGGGTCGGTATTCCTCCTCTCTTGTTTTTCTCCTTTTTTGTTTCCTTTTTGCTGATTGTGGCATCAACCGTAAGCTGTCCTCTTTCGAGCGACCTCTTGACCAAGCTGACATCACACTTTTTGGTTCGTTCATTGCATAATCAGAATAATTTAGTCACTGATAAACGTTGCACCAAGCACACACTGAATGAGGGTTGACATCAAGACATCAGCTAAAGAGGCACTCTTGTTCCGGCACTGAAAAAAAGAAAGAAAAAAAAAAGAAAAAAGAAGAAGAAAAGGTACAGCATTCTAGGATCGGTCTCTTTCCCTCCAAGACCCAACTGAATTTAATTTATCGAGTTGTGAGTGAAATTTCTCTTACCCGGCACCAGACAAATTGTGAATAATAGTTTTTAAAAACCGCACCAACCTAAAACCCACAAGAAAATACCGTGATCGCCATTTCCGTGGCTGCTGACAGACTACACGCCTTGGTGAAACAATAGGTGATGCTCCGACGTCATGCTGTAGGCCGTATTGTAAAATGAATTAATTCTACATCGTTGTGCGTGAGAAACGCATCTCTCTCTCTCTCTCTCTCTCTCTCTCTCTCTCTCTCTCTCTCTCTCTCTCTCTCTCTCTCTCTCTCTCTCTCTCTCTCTCCTGTGTTTCTTTCTTTTTCTTTGCTTGAAGATATTTTCGGAAAAATCCAGCTGAAACTTTGATTAATGCATGCATTTTCACACTTCAGATGTTTTCACGTATAAACTTGGGTCACTGAGGCGGTTGGTTGGAATAACAGATTGTCTCGGAAGAGGTGATGGCTCCTTGACTTTGCGAGAAAGATTAAGCGCAGAGCTGCCTCCCAGTAGGTACTGGCTGCGTGAATTTACCGGAAAGATTTGTTACACGCCAACCTTACCCCCCACCCCCAGTCAGTTACTGGCGTGCTTGACGTAACCAGTTGGGTACACACATACTCTGTCTCTTAAGAGGTACTTGCGTGCTTGACTTATGCGAAAGCGGATTTTTACTGCCCCGGATTTTAGGCTCAGACCATACAATCTGTTAAAAGGGGTTCATTGTTGTGCGGTAAAGTTTTCATGCACGTTAGAACAGAGCAGTTAGAAAGCAGACGCAATGATCGTCTTTGCTAGCTTGAGCACTGGATACTCTCGCTGAACCCAAATAATTATAATAATGCCTAGCGTTACCTGCTAGTGTATGAGGAGACAGGCATAGGCCCACTGTATGCTGTATTGAAACGGACTCAAATGTGCCCAGCGCTACCAAGCTAGAGGCAATCTGGAGCTAGCACGCCCATTCTTGCTGTGTCCACCCTCTCCCCCACCCCCAAAGAGTTTAGAGAAGAGAGAGAAAGGAAGGGTGTGTGTGGGGGGTTGGGGGGGGGGGGTATGGGGCAGAGAGAGACAGAAACAGATAATTATTCAGACAGCCAACAAAGACACTGACAGACCGGCAGGTAGACATGAGATGGACAGACGGCAGACTGATCGAAACAGACACATTATAATAAGGACAGACAGACAGGCATTCAGACAGAGGCGAACGGACGGACAAAGTTATCAAAGTCAGTAAGGATGTGTCGCGTTTGTTTTAGCCTCGAGTGTAGACTACACTTCTTGAGCCCACCGCGCTGTGTGCTTCGCATGCACGCCAGGAAGTGTGCGCTGTACGGGCCATCTGTTCCCACAAGGGCGTCGTTGACTTCCATTGATTTATTTCTACATGCCAACACTGCTGAACGTC
>JABMCL010000522.1:327500-340000 GCA_018857735.1 Alviniconcha marisindica | reverse complement strand
TCTCTCTCTCTCTCTCTCTCTCTCTCTCGCACACGTCCATCACGCACACGCATCATGCAAACGCATCATGCAAACGCATAACACAACCGACCTAGCCGTTTTTGCCTTCCCCAACGCCCTTCTCACCTAACCCAGCCACACGAAGACGAACACCATCAGCACACTCTGCGCTAAATACTTAGCAATAGCTTAACTACGTCAAAGGCATATATAATAATAATCATAATGATTTTATAATGAATAGTTCTTCTAGTGCGCAGATCGTTTTAGACACCCCATTCACGCACATTATACACAAGTAGACATACAAATAATGTATGGTCACAGCAGTGGCCTACCGGTTTGTGAAAAGACCTGTCTATATATCCACATGCACGAGAATACATAAAAACTGCAACACGGCATATTCCCGGTAACTAATATCACGTTATCTTCATAATAATTATCGTATGCTAGATCAGCCCGCCACGCGTTCTCTAGGAACATAGCCTACTGTCTCTGGGAGGCCTTAAATGCAAAACTAATATATAAAAAAAAGAACGAATAGTCTACAAAAGGCATCTTAAAAACAGTCCACAATTTTAGGCTTTACTTACATTTGAACGAACCGCAGAGCACTGTGCAGTTTGTAGGTGGTATCACAAAGTGGCAGGCATTCTGTCACAAAAATGTCAAACCGATCGTTATTTTCTTTTTTTTCATTTTTTTTTTAATACATTTTTTATATATAGTCAAAACCTGATAAAACAGCCCTGATATAATTCTGTGCTCCTGAGAGGACCTTTAAGCCCAATGGCTGACTAACTATAATTAGCCAGCAGCGACACCAGAGTTGTGTTGTTTCCGAGGAGATCTGGCGTGGAGCGAAATCCCCGACGGTTTAGGGGAGAAAAGGTCTGGTTTTTCAGCACATACATGATGCCATATTACACAGAATGACTGACAGCGATTTCACCCCTTTATGCTGTCTGTCTCTGTTTCACTTTTTTCTTTTCTTTTTTAATTCTTCTCTCCTTCATGTTTACTCTGGTAAAGGTCTTCCAGTTCTAAATATAATGCCTCAACAATTAATTACTTTTTTCTTTTCTTTTCTTTTTTTCTTCTTCTACACTTCGACCTAACAATTAATGTACGCTGTCTGTTGACTTTCTGTCTTCTACCGTTAGTTCGAAGATCAAAAAGCGGTGACATCTCTGCCGATCTTAATATACAATCATTCCCGTGGGGACAACGTAAAGTTATATGTACAGGCCTACTCAGTGTTCCCTTTCTCTGCACACGTGTAGGATCAAGGTTTCTGTCCCCGCTAGTATCTTCCTCGCAGGCACCTGTCCGTTTAACAGTTGGAACGAAAGAGGAACAAACCTAGACGTCTTTATACACACGCAGCTCTTGGTCTATCGCTCCGAGGTACGTCACTACACAGAAGCAACCACAACATCCATAGCCTGCCTATCAGCTGAAAGGTCCAGTGTACTGATAAACCAGTAAAAATGTGTCCTCGTCGGCGTTCTGAGCTAAACGCTGTCACTGCTCACAATAAACGGCGGCACACCATTAATTTTGACATTCACGTTTCTGTTGCATCTAGCTGAGTGTAACAGCTTGTGGATAATTGCGAACACAGGCGCATACATAGAACCTCCAGCTGGTCTCATGAGAAGATTTAGCCTACCTAATGTGTGTGTGTGTGTGTGTGTGTGTGTGTGTGTGTGTTGTGTGTGTGTGGTGGGGTGTGTCGTGGTGTGGGTGTGGTGGTGTGCGGCGTGATGCGTGCGTGCATGCGTGCGTGCGTGCGTGCGTGCGTGGTGTGTGTGTGTGTGTCGTGCGTCGTGCGTGCGTGCGTGCGTGTGTGTGTGTGTGTGTGTGTGTGTGTGTGTGTGTGTGTGGTGGTGTGTGAGTCAGTGTGTGCGTGCGTGCGCGACGTGTGTGTGTGGTGTGCTGTGTAGTGGCGTGTGTGTGTGTGTGTGTGTGTGTGTGTGTGTGTGTGTGTGTGTGTGTGTGTGTGTGTGACTATTTTGCCATAGATACATTATGGGAGGCAATTGTCTCATTCATGCTAATGCAGTCGAGACTGCATCAAAACAATTATCAGCTGTACAACCATACAGCTGCACTGTGCCACGCATTTTCAGTTCCACCTGAACAGTATCATTCGGTCAAAAGCACCCCGAGAGTAGAAAACGTGTTGCCCACTTCGGAGATAAACATGGATGTAAAACAACACAAAGAGTCTAGTTTGAGCCATTGACCAAGGTACACCTTCGCCGAAACCATAATGTAGGATTGTGGTTTCCTGGTGTTGTAGGTCTGAAATGGGTGTACGTAGATCCTAGGCGTAAAATTGCCTGCCTTCTCGATCCGCATGGTATCATGCTGTTCAAGTTGAACAGCTGCACACTGTTGCATTGCTCTCTCCCTCTCTCTCTCTCTCGCACACGCACACACCCACCCACCCACCCACCCACCACACACACACACACACACAAACAGTTTTACATTGACGTTGTGAAGGGCGATGTGCTCACAACTGTCGATGATGTTAGGCGCTATAAATATCATGACCGCTATTATCTCTCTCTCTCTCTCTCTCTCTCTCTCTCTCTCTCTCTCTCTCTCTCTCTCTCTCTCTCTCACGCACACACACTCACAAACACGCACGCGTGCGCACAGACACAAGCGCACATATAAACACACCCACACACAACCACATACACACACACACACATCACACACACCACCACCACCACCAGCACCACACACACACCACACACACCACACACACACACACACACACACACACACACACACACACACCACACACACACACGCACGCACGCACGCACGCACGCACGCACGCACGCACGCACGCACGCACGCACCACCACCATCGACGCAACACACACAACTACATGACTGATTGGCATAGGCTTGATTCAAATGACAATACTGAGCAACACACTGACTGTATCTTTAGTTGAGCTAACGCCTGAAACTTATATATATATATATATATATATTGTTGTGTTTGTGTGTGTGTGTGTGTGTTGTGTGTGTGTGTGTGTGTGTGTGTGTGTGTGTGTGTGTGTGTGTGTGTGTGTGTGTGTGTGTGTGTGTGTGTGTGTGTGTGTGTGTGTGTGGTGTGTGTGTGTGTGTGTAAGGGCGTATTCGAAAGAGAATAAAAATGAATTGGAGAGAAGAGGAAGGTTGTCAATTCGATTTTAAGCTTTATTATTCATTCTAATTGCTTCTCTTCTCCGATCCTTGCTATGTTAGTACTTTTAGAGGTAGTTTTGCAGGTCTCTGGTACGTTCTGTTGAATGGAAACGTGCAGTCGTGTGAATTGTTCCAGTCGGCTGTCAAACTATGAAGAGTCAACTGTTTGCCATGGCCTAGTGTCGGCAGAACGCCGGGCCGGCTCAAGATCGGAAGGTCGCAGGTTCGATACCCGGCGGGAGCGGCCGGAAGATTGTGTTCCTCTTGGGTTAAACTTCTCTCTCTCTCTCTCTCTCTCTCTCTCTCTCTCTCTCTCTCTGCGTGCGTGCGAGTGTGCGTGTGCGTGCGTGCGCGCGCGCGCGCGCGCGCGCGCGTGTGTGTGTGTGTGTGTGTGTGTGTGTGTGTGTGTGTGGTGTGTGGTGCTGTGTGTATGTGGTGTGTGGTGCGTGTGTGTGTGTGCGTGCGTGTGTGTGTGTGTGTATGTCGCGTGCGTGGTGGTGGTGTGTGTGTGTGGTGTGTGTGTGTGAGAGAGAGAGAGAGAGAGAGAGAGAGAGAGAGAGAGAGAGAGAGAGAGAGAGAGAGAGAGAGAGAGAGAGAGAAGAGAGAGAGAGAGAGAGAGAGAGAGAGAGAGAGAGAGAGCTTACATTGCATAAATGAGATTGTTACATTTATTTTGTCTACTTGTTAATGCGCTGTATGAATGAATGGAACGTCAGCAAGACAAAAACCCTGTGTGATTTAAATATCATTGGTGAATAAATATCCTTGTATCTTTGTATCCTTCTGTGGTGACTCTTATTTCTGTATATGTTCCAGCTCCATGTTACCGCTGAACAGCAGCAACTACAGAAATCCTTGGTGACCTCACCTCGTGAATATTCCGTTTGAATGGTTTATATTTTACCTCTTTGACCTAAACTCGACTTGGATTACCAAGAATGAACTTTGGTCACTGCTTGTCATATTTTGTAGCGATACTTTATGAAGCTGCGATCAATAAATGCAAGAAATAGCATAAAAACTCTTGCAGTCACAACTGAATTTAAGTATAAGTTTCCCGAAATTTTCCCCGCGTGTACACACACACACACACACACACACACACACACACACACACACACACCA
The DNA here is from genome assembly GCA_018857735.1 of Alviniconcha marisindica. Taxonomy (NCBI): domain Eukaryota; kingdom Metazoa; phylum Mollusca; class Gastropoda; family Provannidae; genus Alviniconcha; species Alviniconcha marisindica. The sequence goes on along the minus strand of JABMCL010000522.1, from coordinate 335,659 downwards.
CACACACACACACACACACACACACACACACACGCACACACACATGCACCCCCCCCCACCACCACACACACGCGCAAACTCACGCGCACACACATATACACACACACATACACACACACACACCACCACACACACACACACACACACACACACACACACACACACACACACACACACACACACACACACACACACACACACACACATATTCAAATATAACGCAGTTGGACTGATGAACTTTTATTGGGTTGACTTTTTGTTGCTTTTTTTTTTAATTTTTTTTTAACAAGGTAGCGTGTTACAATGTTTTATATAGTGTGATAACCCCGATATGGCATTGGGTATGACCGGATAGGAGGTTAACCGGGTGGTAAAGAAAAAGAAAACGTATCTATTCACTTACTCTCACTTCATTCGGCTTCTCTTTTTTACAATCCTCTTCAGGCAATGTGACGTGAGTTGCCGACAGCGCATCAAACTGTTGCCTGAATTTTGTTAACTCGTCTTTCGCCTTGATACGACTCACACGGTTGACTGACTAGACCTTGTACAAGAGAGATAATCAATGACGAATCGACCAGTAAGCATTTGCCATACGGCTTAAACAAAGCGTTGGGTACGTCGTGTAGCTGTGTCAATTTTCCTGGCTGTTTGTTCTTTCCGTTCATCCGGGCTTGTCTCCATCACATCGTCTCATTAAAATGGTGTGTGGAATGCTATTTGAAAACAACAACAACACATTTTTTACGCAACTGAATGGTAGCTCCAATTCAGTGTCCACATACAGTATCGATCTAGTATCAGGCAATTGTGCCCGTTGTCGCGGTAGAAGCCGATCGTTGGTCACTCTGATCCTGACGCGGTCCAACAAATGATAATTTTGCGCGGACTGCAGGATCTTTTGAGTTCACCTTCTCCTTTCTGCAGCACAGCTTGTGGACCGTGGTTCTGAACTTTCTGCCCATAGTGTAATAGATGAAGAAGTTGCAGGAGGAGTTGACGTAGGCTAACAGCTCCGTGGCACTGCTCATGAAGGTGAACGTGTTGTAGTAACGACCGCGCAGACTGATGTCCGGGACGAACAGGGTGGAGACCCGGAAGAGCACCCCGGGAACAGTGGTCACGACGAACAGAACGGAACAGCCAACCAGCATCCGCGTCAGAGTTACTTCACGCACGTTCATAACGGCCGTCGAAGACTGTTCTCGCCACAACGCCAGCTTGTTGAGTATGACGACGGTGATCACGGTGGAGATGCCGACAATGGACATGGTAGTCCCTGGTAGCATTATGCCGTAGACGAAACCGTCTAGCGTGTTGACCAGTTTCTTGTGGAGGAAATAAAACTTGCTGGGATAGAGTTCAGAAAATGAGGAATTCGTTCTGGGATCAAAAATGCAGGTGATGCTCCACCGACTTCCCACCACGAAGAACCCACAGAGGATGAAGAAGAAAGCGACGAGGATGATGATGAGCATGGATTTTGTTTTAAGGACGGTCTGAGAGCGGAGAGGGCTGATTACACAAAAGCATCTCTCGCAGGCGATCACCGCCGTCATGAATCCAGAAGTCCAACCAAAGCCGTATAAACCCACCAGGTAGTTATTCACGAAAAACCGGACGACAGGACCTCGTCTCGACATGCCAGAGATCTCCAGGTAAATCCTGTCGGAATAGATGAGAAAGTTCGTTGTCATGAAGAGGAAGTCAGCCAGCGACTGGAAGAACAGACACAGGTTGATCCTCTCCTTCAGTCCGTGTTTGGTGAACACCACCATGCTCAGGATGTTGGTAGGGGCGCTGGCAAAAAAATTATAAGACAGACAATGTTACCTATTATTAATCTATTCTACTTGGATTCGGTGGTAAAGCAATAACAAATCTATGTGGTTAATGTTTCACACGTATGTCCCCCTTCCGCCACACAGAGACACAGACACACACACAGACACACACACACACACAGACACAGACACACACACACACACACACACACACACACACACACACACACACACACACACACACACACACACACACCACACACACACACACACACCACACCACACACCACACACACACACCACACACACACCACCACACACCACCACACACACACACACACACACACACACACACACACACACACACACACACCTGATGAGGTAGAAGATGTTGAGGAAGACGACGGCGACGATCATGTCAAACATCTCCTCCACCTTCTGGCTGATAAGGTTGTCCGGGTTGTCCCAGGGCTCGAACGTAACGACGGGCAGCACCACGCATCCCTCGGGCACCTTCAGGTGGTCGCTGACGTTGAAGGACGTGTTGAAGGGGACCTCTGTTGGATCACTGGTCGTGGAGGACGACATGGCTGTCAATTCGTGACGGAGTCCAGAAACGGAATCCCCGTTGAAAGGAAAACTGACGGTTAAGTTGGCGTACTGATTATGCAGAGTCGGCGGTGTTGGAGGACAAAGAGGACATGATTCCGTTAAGTCTGTCGGCAATCTTTCTGCTCACGAGACGATTGCTTCTATTATCATTAATTACTTTCGACAAAGTGTATAGACGTTCAGTGCTGGTGGTTTCAACATAGTAAGTAACGGGGCGTTACTTACTATGTTCAAACCATTAGCACTGAACGTCTAGATACTTTGTGGAAATTAAGCGGCTTCGTTGCCAAGTTGTAAAAATCGTACAGAGATTGATTCGCCGATCATCGCTCGAAGGTTGCAACAAAAACCCTAAAGTTTTTAGATTCGTGTCAATGAAAGTAAATTCAATAAGTGATATTGTGATATATAAATGATGGATGGTGGAGGTGATGATGGCGGTAGTATGTGGTGGTGGTGGCGGTGGTGGTGGTGGTAGTGTGTGTGTGTGTGTGTGTGTGTGTGTGTGTGTGTGTGTGTGTGTGTGTGTGTGTGTGTGTGTGTGTGTGTGTGTGTGTGTGTGTGTGTGTGTGTGTGTGTGTGTGTGTGTGTGTGTGTGTGTGTGTGTGTGTGTGTGTGTGTGTGTGTGTAGTGGTGGTGGTGGTGGTGGTTGTGGTGATAGTGGTGAATGTGTGCATGTGTTCAACTAATTAAAAACTGAAACGTTCCGATTTTGTTGTTGTTGTTGATCGCCATCCACACACACACACACACACACACACACACACACACACACACACACACACACACACACACACACACACACACACACACACACACACACACACACACACACACACACACACACACACACACACACACACATTCACACACTACAGATACACACATTACTGGTGATGGGTTGGTGGCATGAGAAGAATGGAAACGACAGATCAGTATGCAGAGGATAAGAAGTAGATTTTTAGTTTTGACTTAAAAGAAGAGAGTGAAGAAGAATGCCTGACGCAGAGAGTTCCAGATCAAAGGTATGATGTATTAAAACGATCTCTCCCATCCTAGGTCCACGGAAGATCCGAGTATCCGAGGCTGCGCGAAACGAGTAAAACGGAGAATAGAGATGAAGCAGCACAGAGAGGTATGAGAGATCTGCACCAGAGACAGTATGGAAGCAGATGAGAGTTATAGTGTATTGAATCCGGCTGCTGATTGTCAGCCAGCGGAGATCTCAGAGCAAAGGAGTATACCTTCAGACTTAGCAGCTTTGTTTAAGAGGCGAGCTGAGCAGCTGATCACTCTTTGAATTTTATCAAGGAGAACCTGAGGAAAGCCAGCAAAGAGAGCATTACAATAATCAAGCCTAGGGAGAACCAGAGAAAACGACGATTTCGGTCGTTCTTGATTGAACCGATCCGCTTGATCTCCAGGTAAGCAAGTTGACAGAGTTTGTTTACCTGTTCTTTCAATGCAAGCTGGCTGTCAAAAAATAACACCAAGGTCACGAGCTACATTGTAAAATGTGATGTCACTCTGACCAACACATAGTGAAGAAGGAATATCAATTCCAGGAACAGAGCCTCTCGGACGAATCTGTGTTGTTGTCATTTAACTGAGGTTTATTCTAAACTGCTGAGATCTTGACATCTGAAATGCAGGATTCGATGGTCCATGCGAGAGGGAATGGTTCTGAATGAGAATCAGATTTGTACAGTTCAGTATCACCCGCAAACATGTGATGAGAGACAGAGTGGTGACTAATTACATCAGAAAGAGGCTGAGTATACAAAATGAAAAGGATTGGTTTCAGGACGGAGTCCTGGGGAACCCCACAAATCAGAAGTGAAGGAAACGATTTTACTTCATTCACAGTTATTGTGTTCTATCTCCCAGGTAAAAGCAAAGGAAGGACAGAGCAAGATCACAAATACCGAAAGTGTTTTCGAGGCGAGTCAGAAGGGTGTCATGATATAGTGTTAAAGGCAGCGATTAGATCCGGAGGAGTCAGAATGATGATAAAGGTGGACTGGAAGGTGTGCCAAAGTTTGTTTTGATAAACATAACGAAAATGTTGGTCATGAACAATTTTTTCAATACGTTTTGACAAAATGAACAGATTGACGACAGGCCTAAAGTTTGTAAGCACATCATTTTGGGTCGAGAAAGTCGTTTGTTCTTTTTAAAGTTTGTAAGCACATAATGTTGGGTCAAGAAGGTCGTTTGTTCTTCTTTTTTTAATAATTTATTCTAAAGGGGTTTAACGATGGCTGCTTTCCTACAGAAGGAAAAATGCCGGTTGACGGGGTCCGGTATACAATGGCAGTGAGAAGAGGAACAGTCTCGTCAGAACACTCAGACAGTAAGGACGCTGAACTCGAAAGCACGTGTTTTTAGGAGACATTTGCTTCATGAACTTCAACATGTTTTTTTCGGTGACATACTCAAATCCGCATAAAGGTGTACCGGAGGAATGACGCTCGATAAGACTGTGCGAAGGGGGATGAACAACCTGGCTGTCAGTAGAATCACGGATTTGGCGAACATTGTTGACAAAAAAATCAGAGAAGACCTGTGGACGTTCATTAATGGGAAGGCAGAAGGCAGTGGGTGGATGTAATCCTGCCTAACAGACTGTTGGTTAATCTGTACCAAATGGGGCGCCACCTTACGCTGGTTTGAGGGTCAATCAGTGGACGAACACTGAAACTGTTTCAAACGCAACGTTAGGGAAATCTCTGAGAGACGGATTGGAGCGCATATGGCCTTTAACAAACGCATAGATACTGTCTTGTACAGAACTGAACTGAACTGAACAGAACTCGATTGAAGATTGTTTTGAAGCGCTCGGACAATCTCAGTTATGCGCTCCGTCCCTATCTCTCAAAAGTTTCCCCAGCAACTTATACAGTGTCAAAGAAACTGCTGCAATCGGAACGCACGATGCCTGGATTGCGAAAAACTCTCCACACGTATGTATAGGTATATGTAAGACAACAGTAGCACGCGCAAAATCTAAACCAGCTCTTGATCAGTCCCCGCTTTCGTCGGAGGAACAACACCAGCAGTCACAACATAACAGAGGAAAACGACTTAGCTCTTTCCATTTAGGGGCTTTTTATTCGCACGTGTCAACCGAACGATTGACTGTTACATTTATGGAACAAAATATCAATGGTGCGACGGCAAGAGTACAATCATTAGAACAAATTGTAAGGTTCTTTCTCAGTCACCTGACACACACAAAAAATGTAAAGGTCAAAACAAAAGACACTGCTAACGACCAAATACCCTTCATTAGTAAGTAAATGTTGCGAACACTCAGATAGTGTGCAGTACTGACGTTCCAGAAACATGTACGGATGTCAGATGCTTTTGTCTTAGTAATTAAGCTATTTGTGTCCCCCCCCCCCCCCCCAATTCCCCCACCCTCCGCCAAATATTTTGTCCGTGATGGAATCTATTAAACTAGGGAGAAGAATACTAAGAAGAAATTGAGCTGCACAATGACATTTCGGTCCCCAATTACTGTAAGCAATTACTGTAAGCCCAAGTATCTGATCAAGGAAACAACCATTTACTAGAAGTGACAATGATCTATGCATAATTTGTCTGTCTATTAGCATTTCTTGAAAAGGAACAAATAATAGCAACAAAAAAGACCAAGAGCATAGTGTTAGTCATTGTTTACATGCGCGCGCACGCACGTGTGTGTGTGTGTGTGTGTGTGTGTGTGTGTGTGTGTGTGTGTGTGTGTGTGTGTGTGTGTGTGTGTGTGTGTGTGTGTGTGTGTGTGTGTGTGTGTGTGTGTGTGTGTGTGTGTGTGTGTGTGCGCGCGCGCGCGCGCGTGTGTGTGTGTGTGTGTGTGTGTGTGTGTGTGTGTGTGTGTGTGTGTGTGTGTGTGTGGTGTGTGTGTGTGTGGTGAGTGGGTGTGTGTGTGTGTGTGTGTGTGTGTGTGTGTGTGTTGTGTGTGTGTGTGGTGTGTGTGGTGTGTGTGTGTGTGTGTGTGTGTGTGTGTGGTGTGTGTGTGTGGTGTTTGTGGAGGTGTGAGAGAGAGAGAGAGAGAGAGGAGAGAGAGAGAGGAGAGAGAGAGAGGAGAGAGAGAGAGAGAGAGAGAGAGAGAGGAGAGAGAGAGAGAGAGAGAGAGAGAGAGAGAGTGATTACTCTTTAATTACGTAAGAATAAAGGTAACACGAACGCTTATCGGGCAACCAGCCCTTGAAACAATCACATGAAATTTTAAACACTTATATGAACATACGAATAAGTCAAAGTGAACCAACACTCATTATGAATAAAACAACGGAGTAATATATCAAATTTGATTAACATGGACAAAGATATTTCCATACGTATACTATTTTCATACACATTAAAAAAGTCATCAGCAAAATTGATATATTATAACATTCTGCTTCTGAACCGTTTGTGGAGCTGTGGTTTGACGCTGGTAAGTAAACTGAATGACTTTATTTGACTTGTAATATCATTCCAAACGAATGCGATTGAAAATGAGAAGCTACGTTTGGAAAGATCTGTTCTAGGTTTGGGCAGAATTGTAACTCTAGAAGTGGCACTAGTGCTGGAACAGACAATAAGATGTTTAAGATACGGAGAGACAAGATTTTTACTGCCTTATTTAACATAAGCTTTTCTTTGAGTGGGAGTAGTTCCAAATACTGCAGCTTTATATTAGTTGTTAAAGAAGAATCAGAATACATTTTGCAGCTCTTCTATGAAGAGAGTTACGTTTGTTAAACTAGAGCATTATTGTTGCACCAGTCAGCTGCTTCATGTAGGCTTCTCTGTTCATATCTTTTGAACGGTGTTTGTATCTTTATCAGATGTATTCAGTGAGGTATCATCCGCAAACATGTGACAATTCACTCTATTGCTAGTAATATGCAGGGGAAGATCAATGCTAAAAATATGAAACAGAAGAAGTACTAGACTAGATCCTCGAGGAATTCCAGAGCGAATAATGTTTTCATTAGAATAGTCACCGTAAAGATAAATACTTTGTGATCTTGGTTCCAAATAATATTTAAAATACTGAGACAGTTTGGGAGTTGGCTGTTCATAGGCATATGTAGTTACATGAGTAGAATATTGTGATTAACACGATCAAAAGCTTTATTACGGTCAAGAAAAAAAGCAGAAAGAAAACCCCCCAACAATTTCAGAATTGTTGATGGCAGAAAGCCAGTTATTTAACAGTTTGGCTAATGCTGTATAACATGAGTGCTGAAGACGAAAGCCTGATAGTATTTAGCATAACAGATTATGTTCATTAAGGACATTTGGTAAATGTTTATATATATGTCGTTCGATCGGTTTTGAAAGTAGTTGAAATATGGATATGGGAAGAAAGTTGTTTGTTTTGCTTAAATCGTTGGTTTTGAGGAGAGGAATTACTTAGGATTTTTGTACAGAACAGTTCGGAAGGCGTTAAGGATAGATATCTATAGGTGAGAGGCTCAACTATATATGGAAGAGCTATTTTCAAGAGAAACTGATTACGTAGTGGGGCATTAACATTGTCATGTCCCATGGCCTTTTTTCCCCTCCATCATAGAAATATATTTACCTAAGTCAAGGACAGTCATGAGGGGTATACGAACGCTGCTATTATGATTTAATTTATTATCACAGAACTCTCACAGTGAAGTGGAACAGACAATGTTATCTGTAGTAAATCCGTTGGACTGGGCTACAGTTTTTCGGCTAATGTTAAGTGCTGAGTTAAAGGTGTTAGGGGACATGGTTGCAGCA
>JABMCL010000522.1:322500-325000 GCA_018857735.1 Alviniconcha marisindica | reverse complement strand
GAGGTGGCCCACAGGGTAGGACAGCGGAGCAGCGCCGGACACAGACCCACACTTGTGATATTGAGGTGGCCCACAGGGTAGGACAGCGGAGCAGCGCCGGACACAGACCCACACTTGTGATATTGAGGTGGCCCACAGGGTAGGACAGCGGAGCAGCGCCGGACACAGACCCACACTTGTGATATTGAGGTGGCCCACAGGGTAGGACAGCGGAGTAGCGCCGGACACAGACCCACACTTGTGATATTGAGGTGGCCCACAGGGTAGGACAGCGGAGCAGCGTCGGACACAGACCCACACTTGTGATACTGAGGTGGCCCACAGGGTAGGACAGCGGAGCAGCGTCGGACACAGGCTCAAGCTCGTGAGATTCTTGGACCTCAAGAAGAGGGACGAAGTTCTCAGCAATCGTCGCAATCACGAAAGGAAAGTGCTTGTTGTCGAGGAAGTTCTGATTTACGCAAACTACCAAAATTATGCCTAAGAAAGAAACGGAACAATCTGCAACATTGGCAGAGTGGAGTTCGAACAGGGGTTTCTGCTTTCTTTCTTCTATATTGAACTTCACTGATTGCTTTCATTAAATCTATTTTCAATGCATGTTCAGATGGTAGAAGATAAATACTTAAAAAAGTGAAAACTTTATTTAAAGTAACCTTTTCAGCAATTGCTTGCAAGCGACTATTAAAGTGGACTTTACTAAAAAGATGAGAGCTGCTTATCAGGAGAGCCATTTCACAGGTGAGCTCGTCCAATGAACATTTATTTTACTTTCCGCCCTCTTCACTCTTTGGACCTCTGCCTTTTTGGTTTAGAAAGGGTACAGCTAGGGTCTTGTTGGATGAAGCGGATCTCTTCGGGTGTAAAAATCAGTCGACGTCCACTAAGACCCACTCCACCCTTATCCCTATAGGCATAGCTATCGAAGATGACGTATCACCGGTCGAGGGAACTGTTTCGGAGGGATCAGCTAAATTCTTTGGAGCTGTTTTACTTTTAGGGATCAGGTAACCCCTACGGGCTGTTTTTAGAGGGATAGGTTAACCCCAGCGGGATGTTTAAAGGGACCGGTTTACCCCTACAGGCTGTTTTAGAGGGATGATTAACCCATACGGGCTGTTTTTAGCGGGATAGGTTAACCCCAACGGGCTGTTTAAAGGGATCGGTTTACCCCTACAGGTTGTTTTAGAGGGATGGGTTAACCCCTACGGGCTGTTTTTAGAGGTATAGGTTAACCCAAACGGGCTGTTTAAAGGGATGGGTTTACCCCTACAGGCTGTTTTAGAGGGATGGGTTAACCCCTACGGGCTGTTTTAGAGGGAGCAGTTAACCCAAACGGGCTGTTTAAAGGGATCGGTTAACCCCTACAGGCTGTTTTAGAGGGATGGGTTAACCCCCTAGGGGCTGTTTTAGAGGGATGGGTTTACCCCTACGGGCTGTTTTAGAGGGATGGGTTAACCCCTTAGGGGCTGTTTTAGAGGGATGGGTTTACCCCTACGGGCTGTTTTAGAGGGATGGGTTAACCCCTACGGGCTGCACTAGAGGGATCAGTTAGCAGCTGATTTTTGGAAAGGTTCAGCGACATCTTTAAACGCATCTGCTTCCTGAACAGCTATAGATATTAGTGAAGCTGGACATACAGATCGTGCCTGGTCTGAAGACACCCAGGTCAGATCAATTTGTCATCCGCATTCGACTAGACGAACTACATCCGAAGAACGAACGAACAGGGAGAGAACGGCATTAGAGTAAGACACCTGCAAAGCTCAAAGCCGGCACTCTGGCCGCTGCCAACAATCTGGCACTAGGAAAAGAAATGTGTTTTTCAACGCGTATCGATATACTACATCTCCATGTAATTCATCAAGGCAGGGCAATCTTTGGCTGATGAATCACGAGGACCACTAAAATCTGAGCAATTCTGGGGCCCATCACACTGTCCATTATGTTGATCTCGTGCATATCTGACACCTGTTTTGCAGTTGACTTGCATGTAGTGCTCGTAAGACCAAGAGGATATAGGTACACGCAGCATGACCTTTGCACGTAAGTAGCCAACTTTTATTTCTTTCGGGAGGACAGGGTTGTTAAAAATCAAGAACAGAGTGTTGGTGGGGACCACCTTTCCATCATTCTCAACCGTAACTAGGTGAACCCCTACAACACGTTGGTCTCTTAACTCATCACGAATCATTGCTTCTGCAAGAAAGCTCACGACACCTGATAATTCCCCAGACGAGTATAGCGACTTTGCAAACAGAAACTGTCGCTGGTCTATCAACGAATAAGATTTTGTGCCCGGGTTTTGCGGTTGCATTCGAGCAGGAAGGAGCCGTTTCTCAACCTCTTGGTGCTCTCTGGGGTTCATGCGATTGCTTGGAACCCCCTCTGCACAGCGAAAGGAGACCGTCTGTGCATGGGAAACTTCCCAGTTCCACTGACAAACATTCTCATGGTCCTACCGAGAAGCAGCTCTCCTGACCTAGCTGCCAGTCTCGGA
>JABMCL010000522.1:315000-317500 GCA_018857735.1 Alviniconcha marisindica | reverse complement strand
CGAGGAAAGTTCCTGGGAGCGCTATGCCGTAGACGTAACCGTCGAGAGTGTCCACATATTTTTTGTTGAGAAGATAAAACTTGCTGGGGTACAGTTCCGGAGATGTAGAATTTGTTCTGGGATTGAAAACGCAGGTGATGCTCCAGCGCAAGACAATCACGAAGACCCCGCCTACGATGACGACGAAAGAGACGAGAATGACAATGAGCATGGTCTTTGTTTTGAGGACGTGCTGAGAACGGAAAGGGCTTAACACGCAAAAGCATCTTTCGCAGGCGATCACCATCGTCATAAAACCAGAGGCCCAATTGAAACCGTAGAAACCCACTATGTGGTTGTTTAGCATGAAACTGACAAGATGACCTCGCCTCGAGGAGCCAGAGATCTCGAGGTAAATCCTATCAGCGTAGACCAATAGGTTTATGGTCATATAGAGGATGTCAGCCAGCGACTGGAAGAACAGACACAGGTTGATCCTCTCCTTCAGTCCGTGTTTGGTGAACACCACCATGCTCAGGATGTTGGTAGGGGCGCTGGCAAAACAAAACGGATTTACACGACTATTAACTTGTCAGATAATCTCTCTCTCTCTCTCTCTCCCCTCTCTCTCTCTCTCCCCCCCCCCCCCAAACCCGCCCAAATCGCAATAAAAACCAGGCGTAGAGATACGTATATTGAAAATGTTGTGTTTCGTAGTTCTGTGAATATTCTATAATGCTTTCTTCATCCATTCAGGTGCATATGAACGCACACAGCCACCCACCACACAAACCTGTACATACAAATACATGCACTCACGATCTCATATTCTCATATACGCACGAACTCTCATACACAGAAGCACACACGTACACGATCGCGCGCGCGCGCACACACACGCACACACACACACACACACACACACACACACACACACACACACACACACACACACACACACACACACACACACACACACACACTCACCTGATGAGGTAGAAAATGTTGAGGAAGACGACAGCGACGATCATGTCAAACATCTCCTCCACCTTCTGACTGATGAGGTTGTCCGGGTTGTCCCAGGGCACGAAGTCAGAGACCCGCAGCAACGCGCACCCTCGGGCACCTTCAGGTGGTCACTGACGTTGAAGGAGGTGTTGAAGGTGACCTCTGGTGGATCACTGGTCACCAAGGACGACATGGCTGCCGATGATTCCTGCTGCAGTCCTAAAACACCACTGTTGATGAAAGATGAAATGAAGACGACTTCAGGAATTTGTTTCGGATCTGCCGGTGTTAGAGGACCAGGTGTGTATAATGATCATTAAGTCTGCTGAAGCTGCATGCTAATGTTGGCTGGAGATCTGTTGATGTTTTCATGAATTTTGTTGATGCCACCAGCGTTGAAAGCCTACACTTTGTTGCTGCCGATTTCGTTGTCAAAAGAAAAGAAAAAGAAAACAAAAGATGACGTCGTGACCTATGCATGCGCTACTGTTGAATCAATTGTTATGTTCCTGGAGGAGTTGAAATCAAAACGGATTATCTGATAACTTCAAAATATTGTCTAAGCAGTTGTTTGCTCATAGTCGTATCGAATGAACGGGACGGAGAGGGGGGGGGGGGGGTTTCGATCCCAGCAGCTTTAAAACACACACACACACACACACCACAACACACACCACACACACACACACACACACACACACACACACACACACACACACACACCACACACACACACACACACACACACACGCACACACACCATGTCTTTACGATTACCAAAATAGAATCTCTTATGCTCATCAGTTCTCGGTATGTACACCAGAAGATGTACCTCTGGTGGAGTTTATGTACCTTGTATTTACACGCGTACCAGGTGAGAGTTATCGTAGGTGACTCAGGTCTTTGTTGTTGTATTTGTGTTAGGTATTTCGAGCGCTAATTAACTCCCTTGTGTGTTGATTCTGCACGACCACTCTGGGCCTGGTTCTGTTTCAGATGTTTGTTAAAACAACGCAGGCTTTTCCGCTGACGCAATACAGTCTTTCAAAAGTTGTTTGATGATTAGAACTACCTAAAGGTTTAGTCTACATTTTTGAGCCAGGATTTGTGACCCTCGCCTAACTACAAAGTCAGAGGGAATCAGAAGCTTTGCACTGCAAGCCATCCGTCGTTTTCGTACGGTAAGTTATCAGGTGCGAGCTTTTGCGCGGGTCTGCCAAACATTGGGGCCAATGGGTGTCCGAGGTGGATAGCTATAGAGGACTGGAGATAGATCTTTACATTATAAGACGTATTGTCTCAGAATTTTAGAAATAGGTCCTTACAAGACGCATTATATTTGAATTTTGGAGACAGGTCTTTGCATTATAAGACGTATCATAATTATTTGATTTTTATTTTAGTTAAGTCCTTACATTATAAGACGTATTATATTAGAATTTTGGAGATAGGTCCTTGCATTATAAGACGTATTATATTTGAATTTTATTCTCGCACACAGAAAGCACAAAAG
>JABMCL010000522.1:297500-310000 GCA_018857735.1 Alviniconcha marisindica | reverse complement strand
AATCTAAACGTTCGAAACCATTCCGACACGACGATCACAGTTCTCTGAGGATGAGAGTTTTTGTTTCTGTCAAGAACTGTGCACAATCTATTGACATTCAGGTTAATTTCTCGACTGCTATGCACTGTAGGTTGAAGGGAAGGAACCGAAGCTTGTTCGATAAAAGTTTGGATTACATTTGTGCCCCTTGCTGTTTCAATCTGTCGGGTGGGGATGGGAGGGCGGGGTGATGGTGGAGATGGCGGTAGGGTGGGGATGGGAGGACGGGGAGATAGTGGACGGCGGTAGGGTGGGGATGGGGGGGGGGGTGGGGTGGGGGGGAGGAGTGTGGCTTGTTGTTTGGCGGTTGTGAAGGATCGTCGAAATTTTCTGGTCGGTTATGCTACTTGTCATCGATTTTTTTGTGGGGGGGGGTGGGGGGGGGGGGGGGGGGGTTGTTTGTCAAAATCAGTTATGATCCGGGCAATTGGCAATTAAAAAAGAAAAGAAAAAAGAAAAATAGTATTGACTGCAACTGATGGTCTTGGTCTATGTTTTATCTTACCGGTCCTTTTGAATGATCGCGAAAGTTCTTGGCCTGGTTTTAACTATCTTGTAAACCCAACGGCTTTTCCATTTTTTTGGTTTTGGGAGGGAACTACAGGAGATGTACGCCTTGGAGTGTTAGAGGGGGGGTTGTGATTTTTTTTTTGTTTGTTCCTACCTCCCCCCCTTTTTAAAGGATCAAAGTTTCAGAAAAAACAAAAAACTGGAAAAAAAGAAAATACTCTGGCCATTCTTAAAAAAGGGGGAAAAAAGGAAAAAAGAAAAAAGGGGGATTCACGGCAGATCACGAGATCCAAAGCGAGGATGGGTCACGGCAGGTCACGAGATCCAAGGCGAGGATGGGTCACGGCAGGTCACGAGATCCAAAGCGAGGATGGGTCACGGCAGGACACGAGATCCAAAGCGAGGATGAGGTGAGTAAAAAGGGCGAGAGCGAATAGATATTTTTTCGTCTTCACTTTAATCTGAAACAAGAATGACTGCTAGCGTTCTAAAACAAGACCCAAACGCATAACAAGTTTAAAAGAACGCTATTTATTAGGACAAAACACGACATTCGAATTTTCGGGGAAATTCTTCCTAGCACTGGACACGAAAACAACATAGCGTCAACCAAAAACAGATAAGTGCAGCTTAGATCTCCATCTCATTGTTCATCTTTTTCACCGTTTAACTGTTGTTTAAGTGTCGTTTTGTAGCTTGATAAAGGGGATTACTCTGAAAATTCGCATGTTGCTCTTTGTCCGAATAAACAGCATTCCCTTGAACCTTTTACGTCTTCACTTTAGTCTGCAGGAGCTCTTATTCCTCGCTTTCTATCTCGGTTACCTTAGTGACCTGATGAATATTACTTGGAAATGGTCTATTGACTTCACAATTTAAAAAAAAAGTTAGGAATACTGTTAAGTCCTAATAAAGGGATTAGAGAGAGAGAGAGAGAGAGAGAGAGAGAGAGAGAGAGAGAGGAGAGAGAGAGAGAGAGAGAGAAAAAGAAAAAAATTCTCTCACAGTTGAATCTATGTGTACGTTTTGCGCACATATTTCCCCCTCCTACACACGTATCCAAATACGACACTGTTGTATCATAGTACTTAAAAGAAGTCTTTCGAAGCAGACTAATATTTGTAATTATTATTTGTATTATGTTTTTGCCATGATGATTTACACGAGAGGGACTGAACGTTAAAAAACAGTTATTTATCTCTACTCAAATTTCCACCTCTCACCCCCCCCCCCTCCCCCCAGCCACATACTTCCCCCTCCCACACACACATACACCCGATCGTCCTGATGTGACTTCGAGCGGTTCAAAGTCCAAGAATTAAAAACATTTCCCATTCTAGCGCAATGAGCGTGATGCATCATAATTTTACCTCGCAATGACACCATTGTCCTTCATACAAATATCAACTAAATGGATGCACCAGAAACAAAAACAAAATCTCAATGATCAGTCAGTTAATCAGCATTTCCCCAAATGGCTTGAATAAAGCATTACTCTGTGCACTTGTGTTGTATTCTTGTTAATATTTTCTGCTCCTCTGGCTCCATCTTCGGCATCATATTTATAATCGTTCTGGTTGACTGTGCGTAGAAAACAACAAAAACAAAACGTTTCTTACTGGCTTCATCTCCATGACCTCGGTTAATCTTGAAGTGTTTTATCCGTTATGCCGTGGTCGTTGTTTTCTTCATTTTGTTTGTTTGTTTGTTGTTACGGGTTTTACATTGTGTGTGTGTGTGTGTGTGTGTGTGTGTGTGTGTGTGTGTGTGTGTGTGTGTGTGTGTGTGTGTGTGTGTGTGCGTCGCGCGCGCGTGCGTGCGTGCGTGCGTGCGTGCGTGCGTGCGTGTGTGTGTGTGTGTTTTCAATGTTGCCAAGCACATCAATGTGGGGCGTTTATTCAGAAACGTTCATCCATCACTGCATCTCGCTCACTCATTGACGTATCTTTATATGAATTATTTCACATGTACATCTTGCAGCTTTGTCACATTTAAATATATCGGAGCCTGAACTGATATATATATATCACGGACAATAAAAGAAGGTGTTAGTCTTTTTGTACATACTTATACGCATTTTTGCTAGTAATAAAATATGATTTATTCGTTTAGCTTTGACATTCCCGTAATTATGCTGTTTTATTCTCGATAGAAAAAATCTACAACAGTTAAATGGGTCAGATGTGGCTGGTCTGACAACTCAGTGTTTACTTTCATCTTGCAAAGTAATATGTTTGTGGGATAAATATTATGCAAAACGTTCCACTGTAGAACCCGTAGCCTTGTTTCTTTCGTTACTAATGATGGCATTGACCATATGTTTTTGTCTATATTCTAATCCAAATATCCTGCTCCCGAAACCATTTGCACACGGAACAGAATCGTGCATTGAAATATGCGGCTTTCTAAAGTTTTTCGCCGTGTTTATTACTTTTGTTTGCTTGTTACAAAGATGTGGCTGGTCTGACAACTCAGTGTCTACTGTATCACAAACATTATGACTGTGTACAAGCGTGTAAACAGCCGCTATCACGACATGATATTCAAGAATTCCGCTGGATGAGTTTACCATTTTGTTACATGTGTCCCGAAATGTTATGAATCCACTAGGTACCTTAATGTCTTTTACATACAATGTTTTTCCAGTAGTCCAATCCGTAAACAAGAGCACATGTCCTTGATGCTTAATCTGGCTGTAGTTCCATAACAAAGTTGACACAGGCACAGAAGGGTCGTGATAGTTCAAGTCTAGCCACATTTCTAACACAGTTTCAAAAGTGAGAGATAATCAAATGCAACCCTTTAAAAGCATGACTTTCAGATTCGAAAAGAAACACAAGTGTTTGTCTCCAAATTGAGCAAAATATTTTTAGGAATGTGGCTCCACTTATCGAGCGCCTGTGCTTGGAACAAACGTCCAACCCATTGCAGCAAAAACGATGTTTGCATCTGTTTTAAATCGATCATGTTGAGTCCACCATTTTCTAAAGCACCACAAACAACAGTTCTCTTCACTTTCTCAAAGGTCTTGGGATTACATTCTTTCTTACGCCGCAAGAATCTAAATAATAATCTGTTTGTCTGAGTGAGAACAGAATCTGGGACTACTCTTGCTTGTATGATATATGTAAACTGTGAAATTAAAAATGTTTCTATGATGCAGACTTTACCAGCAATGCTCAGGTTTCTTTTTTCCCGAGTATTTGCCGTAGAGGATGGAATCCGTCAGGGTTGCCCTTTTTCACCACTAGCATTTGTTCTTGCGAAAGAACTGCTTGCAACAAAGATAAAACATTGTGAGAACATAAAAGGATTACATTGTTGGAAAGCAGGAAATGGCCTCTTGGAAAATATAAAAACTGCACTGTATGCAGACGATGTAACGTTGTTTTTAAAAGATGAGCAGGATATGCACAAGGCACTTACAATTTTGGCTGACTTTTCAACATTCTCTGGCTTGGAAATAAATCGGATGAAATCAGAGGCAACGTGGCTCGTTGGTAAACAAAACTGCACTGACACCTTTTGGGGATTTGTATGAAAGAGGAGACTCACATTTCTTGGTGTGTATTTCACCTGTGAAAAATGTACTTCTGAAATTGAAGAGAACTGGACGGGAAGGGTGGAAAACATTAAAAGAATAATTAAACATTATAGATCAGTATCCCACCCCACTCTTTTTCCTATCCATCTCTTCATCCTTATTTATGTATGTTTCCTGCAAACACATAATTTCATATTTTCTTTCTCTGAAATATGTCAACATAAAATTTCATTTAAATTTCGATCGGAACCCCCGAACGTTAACGGAAAACATTCGAAGTGTGGAATCACAAGTCATTTGGAAAGTCCGTGGACAGAAGCGAAAATCCGTAACATACACAGCGAGCAGTTCACAGCGTTAGTGTCACTCAGCTGGGCTGTGATGTGGAGCTCTGCGTGACGTCACACGTGTCGGTCAGCCTGGTGTGTTTTCCGCTCATGCTCGTGCTACCAGGGTAATATCCGGTATCTGACTGTTTCCGCTTGGGCGTGGAGTCACGCGTGCGCTGCTCAAAGTCCAACTTCGTCTGTTTTGAGTGAGCTCTTGCCAGCTGTCTGCCTCTATTCACAAATTCCGTTTCTTGCTGTCCCGTGCTTGCTTTTTGCCACTAACCTTTGTCTTCCTGGTTACCGATTGCTGTCTGACAATAACTCTCTGACTCAGCTGTTCCGATGACGTGTCGTCGATCGCCGGCTGGAAATTCTCCCACTGGTGCTTGCCATTGCTGGAAGCCTCGTTGTCGGACGTCTCGTGCTGGGTTGGGGGTTCCCTGGCGATGGAGAGCTGGGGGTCGGGGGTTCCCTGGCGATGGAAAGCTGGGGGTCGGGGGTTCCCTGGCGATGGAAAGCTGGGGGTCGGGGGTTTCCTGGCGATGGAGACCTGGGGGTCAGGGTTCCCTGGCGATGGAGACCTGGGGGTCGGGGTTCCCTGGCGATGGAGACCTGGGGGTCGGGGGTTTCCTGGCGATGGAGACCTGGGAGTCGGGTTCCCTGGCGATGGAGACCTGGGGGTCGGGGTTCCCTGGCGATGGAGACCTGGGGGTCGGGGTTCCCTGGCGATGGAGGCCTGGGTGTCTCCTTGCTGTCCCTCACTGCCTTGTGGCCCCCACGCATACACACAGACTGGCTCACCACGCTTGTGAACCTAATGACGGAACTCTCTGCGCCGGATGTTGTTCGGACATGCGGAGACGCAATGACCCCTGTCCAAGCACCTGGAGCACGTTGTCTGTTGTGGGTCGGATGTTCCTTGTGATACACGCGCGGTGTGAATCCCCCGATCTTTACTGTTCCTTACAGGGTCCTGTCAGGGATATTGATGAACACAAATCGCGGACCAGTCAGGAATCTTGTCAGTTTCCCGTCCTTATTTCTGATCTTTTCGTTTATCAGGGATGATTTCATCCCACATCCTAGTCTGACTAATGCTGTCTCTATGTCCTTTCCGTCAACTGACATCGGAATGTCCGAGATCCATACTTTTACAACTGGCACCTCCTCTCCGCTACCAATTCTCACGATGAAAGGGTTTTTGTCATACACTTGCACTGTTTGCTGCCTGAGAGTGAGGCTATCTATCAGCAACATGTTTCTGTCGGTTCTAGTGACAGGATACACACGCCATAGTCCTCGTGTTTCCTGGGCCCCAAGAATCGTTTTAGACTCGTTCACTTTTTCGGCTGCTAGGCAGATCGCTAATGTGTCATAGTGCGAACTGTCACCAGCAGGCAGCTCTCGCCGTAGTAAAAAGAAAAAGAAGAAAAAAATAGGCTCAACTGCCATCTAGGTATGAATTCATGGCGAGCAGACACTCCCTGTAAAAGACGCTTCAAAATGAAGTAGCGAAAGTTTTGTTGTTGTTAAGTTAATTTGGCCCGCTTCAGTAATGATTTCAAAGTCAGCTTCAGGCAGCTCTGCTGGCAACTCTTCGTTAACGGCTTCTCGGTCACTCAAATCCCTACGCGATAGAAGTGACTTCAGTTATCTGCAGACTGCGAATATCTTTTACTTTTTTCTGCCTTCGGCGGCACAGCAGCATGTTGACGGTGGCCCTGAACTTGCTGCCTATGGTGTAGTAGATGAAGAAGTTGCAGGAGGAGTTGATGTAGCCGAACAGCTCCGTGACACTGGTCATGAAGGTGAACGTGTTGTAGTTGCGACCGCGCAGACTGACGTCCGGGACGAACAAGATGGAGAGTCGGAAGACCACCCCGGGAACAGTGCACACGATAAATAGAATGGAGCAGCCAATCAGCATCCGCGTCAGAGCTACGTCACGCACGGATATTGCAGCCGATGATGACTGTTCTCGCCACGACGATATCTTCTTGAGTTTGACAACGGTAATGATGCTGGAGACGGTGACAACAACGAGGAAAATTCCTGGGAGCGCTATGCCGTAAATGTACCCGTCCAGTGCGTCGATCGGTTTCTTGTTGCGGAGATAAAACTTGCTGGGGTAGAGTTCGGCAGATGAGGAATTTGTTCTGGGATCGAAAATGCACGCTATGCTCCATCGCGTGGTGACGAGGAAAAAAACACCGACGGTGACAATGAAAACGAAGAGGTTGAGGACGAGCACGGACTTTGTCTTCAGGATGGTCTGGGAGCGGAGAGGGCTCAGCACACAGAAGCACCTGTCGCAGGCGATCACCATCGTCATAAAGCCAGAAGCCCAGTTGAAGCCGTAGAAACCCAGTAGATGGTTGTTCACGACGAACCTGAACACTGGACCTCGCCTCGAGGCTCCAGTGATCTCAAGGTAAATCCTGTCGACGTAGAGGGTAAAGTTCACGGTCATATAGAGGATGTCAGCCAGCGACTGGAAGAACAGGCACAGGTTGATCCTCTCCTTCAGTCCGTGTTTGGTGAACACCACCATGCTCAGGATGTTGGTAGGGGCGCTGGCAAAAAAGAAAAGAGAGAAAAAAGAGAGAGATTGCGTGTACATAATAGTGATATACACGGGTCTAATTCGCTGGATAAACAGTAAAGACCGCCGCAGACATAAGTCTATTGAATTTGTCTCTTCTAGTTTTTGTTTTGTTTATTTATTTTGTTGTTGTCTATTTTTGTTTTTGTTTCCTTTGATTTCTTGATTATTATTATTATTATATAATTTTTAAATACGCAGTTTGTTTGTTTTGTTTTTATTTTTGTTATACATTTGCTTATTTTATTTTATTGCCGTGTCATAACCATTGTGAAATTTGTCATAATTATGTTCTCCCATTGATGTTTCATGCACCCCCACTGGTGTTTCTGAAATGAATTCCTTGACTTGAACTGACTTAAATGTCACACGCCACAGCCGCAGGCCGCGTAACGGCAAAGCGTAACAATCTTTGTGGAGTGGCTCTGGGTGCGAGATCAAAGACATGCCGCGATCGTAACGCTGACTGGCTGTGGCGAGACGGCAGGCAACGTGTGTGGAAAGGATAAGACCTTGCTTGAAACGAAGACTGTTCAGCCAATCAAAGCGCAGAACAACAGTCTGCGCGGCCTTACATAACGGCCGATCGAGCATAGCTTTCCAATGCAGAAAAAGCGAGACTATTTGACTTGTATTAAAACAGAGAAATCGCTTAAAATACACATCCCCGTGTATATTACGATCAGCACGATTGCTATGGCGATGAGACAGGGCTTGGAAAATAAGTGTGAGGTTGTTGTTGGTCATGGTATAATTTTGTCGTTGAACGCCTGTCGGTGAACTGTCGCTCGTGTGTGCGACGGTGCTGTGGCCTGCCATAGCGACAATGACGTCATGACGTCTGTGACGTTGCCTGCCGCTGTGACGGGTCGCCAAGGTTTGCGCCGGCCATAAGAAACATATTGTGTGTGTGTGTGTGTGTGTGTGTGTGTGTGTGTGTGTGTGTGTGTGTGTGTGTGTGTGTGTGTGTGTGTGTGTGTGTGTGTGTGTGTGTGTGTGTGTGTGTTGGTGTTATTACACGGCACAGTGGACTCAGAATCGAAATCAAGCTACATGATTAAATTTCAGTTCTTTAGAATAATCAGTATCAATAAACTATGTTTGTTTGTAGACCATCAGATATGTAGGCTATCGCCCGCCCCAGCACCAAAGCTACCATACTTTAGTACCAACTCACGCTCACACACCACAGAAATATACACATCACACATCACACACAAACGACGCAATCCCTGCACTGTCTCTCACACTCTCTAAAACAAGCACACACACACACGCAAAACACACACACACACACACACACACACACACACACACACACACACACACACACA
Source organism: Alviniconcha marisindica (assembly GCA_018857735.1). Taxonomy (NCBI): domain Eukaryota; kingdom Metazoa; phylum Mollusca; class Gastropoda; family Provannidae; genus Alviniconcha; species Alviniconcha marisindica. The sequence continues at coordinate 301,642 of JABMCL010000522.1, read as the reverse complement.
CACACACACACACACACACACACACACACACACACACACACACCTGATCATATATAATATGTTGAGGAAGACGACGGCGACGATCATGTCAAACATCTCCTCCACCTTCTGACTGATGAGGTTGTCCGGGTTGTCCCAGGGCACGAAGTCAGAGACCCGCAGCAACACGCATCCCTCGGGCACCTTCAGGTGGTCACTGACGTTGAAAGACGTGTTGAAGGGGACCTCTGGTGGCTGATCACTGGTCATAGAGGACGACATGTTTGGCAGTTTGTAGGGAAGTCCGGACTCACTACCAAGAGCCGCATCACCCAGCATGGCTCACAGGCTGCAGTTGGCGTTCAGGAAGCAAGGAAGTAAGCTCACCACTAAAATCAGTGGAACTAGAATCGGTGATTTTGAGAAATGTCGAACTTGGAGACAGCCTGTGAAAAACCAGCGATCAGCACTCGGATTGTGGACTATATAAACCTATGAATTTTGCTCCTTAAAGTACCTTCATCTCATCTTCCTCCGACAGATGTTTAATTAGTCTATAGAATGTTAGCATGACAATTCGTTGATAATTCATGGCAGTAGATTGTCATGTTAACATTCTTCCAAGCACTTGACACGAAAACAACATAGCTCAACCACAAGCCGGTAAGTGAGCTAGTTCTACCTCTGATTTTTCACCGTTTATCTGTTGTTTAAAGTATCGTTTTTGTAGCTTCATAAAGGGGATTACCTGGGAAATTCGCATGTTGCGTCTTGTCCTAATAAACAGCGGTTTTTTGTTTGTTTTTTGTTGTGTGTGTGTGTGTGTGTGTGTGTGTGTGTGTGTGTGTGTGTGTGTGTGTGTGTGTGTGTGTGTGTGTGTGTGTGTGTGTGTGTGTGTGTTTTAACATTTAAATTTTTAGATCTTATTTTGGAACGCTAGCTGTCATTCTTTTTTGAGACAGTTTATATATATATAAAATGGAGAGTTTTGGAGACTTTTTATATATTATATAAAAAGTCTCCAAATCGTTACTTTTCTTCTGAGTATCATTAACAATGCTCAACTGACTTATCTTAATCGAAAGGAAGTACAGATTTGTATTACAACTTCAGACCTTCTTGCTACCTTGAAAATGAGCCAAGGTCATGCAAACTGATACGAACTGGTAAAATCTACATTGGGTTATCAGCGTGCAAACCTGTCACTTATACAGTAGATACAATATTTCAAGATTTATTAGAGCAGAAAACGTATACAACAATTAGTTTCCCTGCAAGTTTGATAAAACTAAGACGAGTGAATATAAATGACACTGGTATATACAATAACAATCGAATTACGTTTTAAGTTATTTCCATAAGAATAACATCTCAACAACAAACAAAGTGAAACAACTAACGCACACTAAAACTGCGGATTAAGTTTCCTGTTCACATAATAAGAGTCTTCTAAAGAGTTGCTTCTCCAGAGCAATCCCTTATGTATAGAGCTTTAAAAATAATAATTGTCCATTGTTGTTTTGGTGTCATTTGTTGACAGATGTTTTATCTTGACAATCGAGAGATCAGTCTAATAATTATCAGGTATGTGAAAAGACCGTAAATGAAAAGGAAGAAGGAGAAAGAAGCATAACAAGTTGAAGGCCGGCTAAGCGAAACATAAACTAATCACAGCCGCAGAAGGGTTGGGCGGTTACTATCAATCTGCAGTCTGTGCGTAGCCATGCGCAGGCTAGCCGAGTCATCTCCGGGGTCAGAGTTCAGTTTGCATCTAGCTCCGAATAGATCCGATCGGCTATATGGCACCCTTCACCTCCGCCGTAAGCTGAAGCTTGTTCTGGTTCACTACAAAAGCTTCACAATTTATGACAGAGACGAAAAGCGACAGGAGAAGCACGCGGAGCATTGCACCAATGTCTCTCGGCAAAAAGGAAGGTGGTCGCGTGTCGGGAACTCCTGGTCGTTTATGGCACCCCGTCATCTCTGTCACCAACTGACGTCTGTCTTGGTTTATCCACAAAACACCGACAAGTTATGACAGGGAGGAGGAAACGTAACTGGTTCACAAAGACAGCGCAGGGTCATAGTTCAGAAGCTGTGTGAGAGTCGAGGTGGCCGTCTTGAGCTGTCCGTCCTAACGAACCTTCTGGTTTCCGTGGACGTAAAGAATTATTGAACCGTGCTTCGGCATTGGTCACAACTTGTCCCTAATATGTCAACTGACATCTGAGGACATTAAGCATCACTTCATCATCATCAGCGCAGGGTCAGATCTCAGGAGGTGTGTGAAAGTCGAGGTGGTTTTCCTGGGCTCCCGTCCCTAATAAGCCTACGGTTTCTGTGGACGTAAAGCAACACTCAACCATCAAGCAGCACAGGTGGCAAAAGCAGCTAAATGGAAATGCTTCCGTTGACAAAACATTTACACAGCTCTGGCAATTCACCACTTCAACAATACCTCGAAAACATCCAAAACATCCCTGATTCAGAACTGAAGAGAAGGACAAAGCTTTGCTTAGGAGATTCACACAACAGAATAGGTGAAACAATTTTGACGAAAGGGGAAAAAGCCTGTGTTCACCGGCAGAAACGGGCACGGGTGGGGTTAGAAAGACTACGACTACAAACTTGAAAGGAGCGGGAGAGATACAGCACCTAGTCGGGATAAGTTTTAATGCTGGGATATCGAGAACCTAACAGAGGAGGACTCAGATGTACACTCTACTAAGAAAGGTTTGACAATCCTACTATCATCCTGTTCGGCCGTAGCGAAACAGAAAAATCTTCTTCTTTTTAATTTCATTTTATTGCCGGCCAAATTCACTGTGTGTAGAATAAACAAACCAAACCCATTATTCAATGTTCTTTGAAGGACCTAAAGCAAATATATCAGTTTGATGAATATGCATATGGCATAGAAATGGTATATTTTGCTTGACCAAGCATTTTAAAGAACATGCTATACCTACTCTGCTGCTTTCCCACTGCAATGCGGCAATATGGTGGTGACAATAATTATCTACATTGAGACTACTTGACATGAGATAATAATCATACTGTGCATTTCCGTGTATATAACATTACAATGCAAGGTTAATTACCGCCACTAATGTTTAACAAACGTAGATGGTGGTTATTCACTCGGTGCGATGCCCTTTACAATCGTAAATAGAAAACCTGAATAAATTATACTGAAAGAAAAGGGGGTCGGAATCATCCATCAGTGTCTCTAAGTTTTTTCCAAGGTTTTGGCCTCCAGTTTTCGTAAAGACTGGAGACACCTCTTAAAATATATTTCCAATAGACTGTCGGGGGAAAAAGGAACCATCACAAGTGAAGACCTGAAGTGTTAAGGAGATTGAGACACTGGCTGCCTTCACAAAGTCAGGGACGTCACACCTTCACTCGCCTGGAGCAGAGAGGCACTGAGAGATAGGAATCGACCCACGATAGATCTTCCTAAAAGGTAAATGGTTCGTTATTCCCAGTGATCCACGCCGCTTAAATCAGGGCAAACAAATCTTCCTTGGAAGGGCACGAAAGTATTGATGTCAACCAGACCAGCTCTGGAACTATTCTAAAAAGGCAACACAAGGAAAGCGTCTGAAGTGTAGGCTAATTTGATGGCACTTCATCTCTGTCAGGTTTGGGTTCACGTTTGGTTTTGGTTTCACAACAGAAGTTTACCAACACGCATCAGAGATGCTAAACTAATATATATATATTCTTGACCCTGAGCTCCGTCTCTCTCTCTCTCTCTCTCTCTCTCTCTCTCTCTCTCTCTCTCTCTCTCTCTCTCTCTCTCTCTCTCTCTCTCTCTCTCACACACACACACACACACACACACACACACACACACACACACACACTCACTCACACACGCGCGCGCACACACACACACACGCGCGCCCGTACACACACACACATACACACACACTCACACACACGCATACCGCCCCCCCCACACACACACACGTACTCACACACACACACACACACACTCGCACGCACGCACGCACACACACACTGTGAGTTTAACTTTGACTGGAGAATAGCGCTTCATAAAAAAAATCTATTATTGCTATTACGATCAGCATTAGAAAATTGCCGAACACAATTTGTTCTTGACGGAGACAATTGAAACGCAAGAATAGAAACCTTAA
>JABMCL010000522.1:282500-287500 GCA_018857735.1 Alviniconcha marisindica | reverse complement strand
CATGATCATGGCTTCAGTTTTGTTGTCATTTAGTTGGTTTGTTTGCGGTCATCCAAGACTTGACATCTGTAGTGCAGTTCTGGAGAGTTTCTATCGTCTGGTGAATTGCGTCTAGTGTACTAATCCTGTAAAGTTGGTTGTCATCAGCGAAAGCATGGTGATTGACTGCGTGCTTGCTTACTAGGTTTGTTGGGTGTAGAGTATGAAAAGCACAGGGCCCAGTACAGAACCCTGGGGAACGCTATAATGGAGTGTAGTATGCTGAGACTGCAGACTATTGATAGTGATGTATCAAATTTTCTTGAATAATTTGTGGTCTTCAACCTTTTCTCCGCACTCGTAGCTTTTGTCGGTAACGGCAGCGTCAGGACCACCATTTGTATACGCGTTTAGGCTGCTTAAACGTCGGAAAAAGAGTCTATAACATTCAACGGGTCATACAGGTCGGACAGCCTTTTTTGTGCGTCGTCAGATTATTTTCAATGTCGTCATCGTTTAGAAGATAAACGTGATGGTTCGGGGAGAGGGTGAGGGGGGAAGAGAGGAAAAGGCGGGGGAAGTGGGGATGGGCTACTTGGTCATGATACATATTGCCCCTGCAGTATACGATGCGTGTGTCATCAGACGACGGGCTGATATACTAGGTATGCTTAATGTCCAAAGATGTCAGTTGACATATTAGGGACAAGCTGAGACCAATGCCGAAGCATGGTTCTATATAGCTTTACGCCCACGGAAACCAGAAGGCTCGTTAGGACGGACAGCCCAGGACGGCCACCTCGACTCTCACACAGCTCCTGAACTATGAGTGTCGTGTGTAAGTAAATAAACATGGTGCTTAACGTCCACAGAAACCATAAGGTTTATTAGGGACGGGGAGAAGGGGGGGAAGGGGGTATGGAGGTGGAGGGAGAGGGAGATTATGTACCTATCGCTACACTGTCACCACCAGAATGATTCCTGCATTAAGATGGGCAGCGATGAGAGCCATTTTAATGTTTCAATAGGAAGTGATGGACAAAGTCACAAGACAGTTTCCACAAACCACAACCTTTTTGAAGAGAAAGGAGAGCCGATGCGGTATCGAACCGAGGTCCTTCCGCTTACCAGCCTAACGCCTTACCGCTAGGCCAAACCGGCTCACAAAATGTGTCGTGTGTGCTTTTTTCACTGGGTTTATAGTTTCTGTCATGCTTGACCGGGACGGCTGGCGTCGGGTGTGAATTAAAAGAGGGTCAGCTAAGACACGTTGTGTTGCACATGCAGGAAACCATTATGGCTGACTTAGAATCGCGACTTTTGTTGTTTCTGTTGTTGTGTTTTGTTTGTTTGTTTGATTGTTGCTGTGGCTGTTCCTCTTCCCATACTTCTTCTAAAACATGTTTTATTCCAGTTTTTATGCAATGTACCGCAGTGTTGTAATAATGGTTACGACTATATAAAAGAAATCAACAAGAACTCCAAGCTGAATAAGCATAAGCAGGTAGAAATAATAAACATCATAAAAATGTACTTTATTAGGGAAAAATAAATAGAAAGAAAGAAAGAAAGAAAGAAAGAAGAAGAAGAAGAAGAAGAAGAAGAGAAGAAGAAGAAGAAGAAGAAGAAGAAGAAGAAGAAGAAGAAGAAATTCAAACTGCAACTGCAACAAATAAACGGCCAAACAAATCGATCAACGTTAAAGCCCGACGATATTGGCAATGGATGTAATTACATAGTGTGTACATGCGACCAGTGTATAAGAGCGTGAGTGTTTGTATATGCGTAACACACTGTGTCACCTAACACAATCTAATACGTAGTCTATACGTCTGTCCTTCCTGTAAAAACAAAAACAAAACAAAAACAAAACCACCATTCAGTTACAATCTGTCATGTGGCATATTCAGTTTTGCATTCCATTTTGTACACATCAAGTTAATTTTTATATAACATTTGAACAAAAACAAATGTGGTATAGTCTTGTTAATTTTACACTTATAAATAAAGAACACTGATTGCAAAATATTCACATCAAAGGGGTTTCATGTAACCAAACAGTACAATATTTTCATTAGTTGTAACTGATATCGCATTTAAGCATCAAATATTAACTGCAATCTGTTTTGTTCCCATAATGACTTTACATGATCAAAATATATTGTTAATAAAATTTCAAACATTGTTCTCACAGGTCTTTAATATTGAATTTAAGGTTAATTACTGCCACCAATGTTTAAAAACAAACATGTAGATGGTTCTCATTTCCAAAGATGCAATGTACTTTATGAATGCAAATATAAAACATAGATAAAACATGTTTTAGGAGAAAGAAATCTCGTTCTTTTCTACAAAATGAGCAAGCGATGTCATTTTCAATTGCCAAATGCATTAGAACAACATTATTAGTTATTACTCTATGCATTAGAATCGCGACTTGTCACAGCCAAAACAAGGTGGTCAGGTAGGCGAAATGGCCATCAGTCCGGTGTCCGTTGACAGAAAAAGGTAACAGAATGACGAGCAGGGCATGGCGATGATGACAGTGCAGGTGGTTGAAATGAAACGACAACGATCACAGACAGAAGGCATAAACCGCCAGAAACGCTCCTTCAAGCCTGCGAGGCGATGGTGAACAGATCTCAGATTGGGGGCCGTCATCTTCGGGTGCTGCTGAAGTCTGACTGACAGATGCCGGTTTTCACCTGACCCTCGTAAATAAATCTTCCCGATGCTTTGACGAAATGCACCACAATGAATCTGCGCTAGCGTTATATAGCCATTTGACTGTTTCACTATCTGTGAGGAGTCGCGAGACATGCAGCAGCTAGCTATCGATAATCACAACTCTTGAACAGAAAAGAGATCTGAAGCGGCATCGAATCGAAGTCTCTCTTGTAGTTCGTCTTTTTTACAGCTGTGTCTATCCGTCCCTCTGTACGCGTGGTAATTGTGGTGAAGAGATTTGTTCAGAGTGTGTGTGTTGTTTGGTCGTGTTTATTTTTCCCTTTCTGCAGCACAACGCGCGGACCGTGGCCCTGAACTTGCTGCCCAAGGTGTAGTAGATGAAGAAGTTGCAGGAGGAGTTGACAGAGGTGCCCAGTAGTGCAACACTGACCACGAAAGAGAACGCGTTGAAGTAGCGACCACTCAGGCTGAAATCCGGGACTGATACGATCAGGAGCCCCAGCGCCACAGAAGGAATGTTGCACACGATGAACAGAATGGAACAGCCAATCAGCATCCGAGTCAGAGCTACGTCACGTACGGACATGGCGGCCGACGAAGACTGTTCGCGCCACGACAGCACCTTTCTGAGTTTGACGACAGTGACGATGGTGGAGAGGATGACGCCGAGGAAGAAAGCCCCTGGAAGAATCAAGCGGTAGACATAACCGTCCAGTATATCAATCAGCTTCTTGTTGCGGAGATAGAAGTTGCTAGGATACAACTCGTTGGTCGTAGAAGCCGTTCTGGGATCGAAAATGCAAGCGACATTCCATCGACTCCCGATCAAGAAGAACACTCCGGCGATGAAGAAGAAAGAGACGATAATAATGACGAGCATGGTCTTTGTTTTAAGGACGTGCTGAGAGCGAAGAGGGCTGAGCACACAGAAGCATCTCTCGCAGGCGATCACCATCGTCATGAACCCAGATGCCCAAGTAAAACTAAAGAATCCTACCAAGTAGTTATTCAAGATGAAATGGAAGACAGGACCTCGCCTGGAGGCACCAGAGATCTCCAGGTAAATCCTGTCGGAGTACAGGAGAAAGTTCGCTGTCATGTAGAGGATGTCAGCCAGCGACTGGAAGAACAGACACAGGTTGATTCTCTCCTTCAGGCCGTGTTTGGTGAACACCATCATGTTCAGGATGTTGGTTGGGGCGCTGGCAAAATACGACATATTTACAGAATAATGTACAAAAGATGCTAACTCGAACACGTTTTATTGAAAGAAAGAACGCAACAAAAATCAACACACACACACCACACACACACACACACACACACACACAACACACACACACACACACACACCTCTCTCTCTCTCTCTCTCTCTCTCTCTCTCCCACACACACACACACACACACACACACACACACACACACACACACACACAACACACACCACACACAACACACACACACACACACACACACCACACACACACACACACACACACACACACACAACACACACACAACACACACACACACACACATGCACACACACACACACACACACACACACACACACACACACACCACACACACACCTGATCAGGTAGAAAATGTTGAGGAAGACGACAGCGACGATCATGTCAAACATCTCCTCCACCTTCTGACTGATGAGGTTGTCCGGGTTGTCCCAGGGCACGAAGTCAGAGACCCGCAGCAACACGCACCCCTCGGGCACCTTCAGGTGGTCGCTGACGTTGAAGGGGACTTCTGTTGGATCACTGGTCATGAACGCTGAATGGGATACAAAACCTTGCCGTGATCCAGAACTGTCTCCAGTAGTGAAGGATGCATTAGAAGAGACTTCACGTAATATGCTAGAGTTGGAGATTAAAGCGGTCGCGGCTTCGTGAAGTCTCTTGTTGCTACTATAGGTCAGTGATGACCCGCTCACAGTTTTATCGAACAGCTCCTTGGCAAAGGCAATTCCACTGGTTAAAGGCACAACGGAAATAGCGACCGACTCATCTGTCATGGTTTTCCGATCCCTGGTGACATTTAAACAGAAACAAATGGACGGAAAAAGAGGTCCTTCTCGGACAATTTTCCTGAGATTTTACCTTTTTGGTTTCTTATTTCTCCCCCCCCCCCCCCCCTCTCTCTCTCTCTCTCTCTCTCGTTGGTGGCTCTAGGGAAATAACGCTGTGAAAGAACGTGTTGGGATTTGGGGGACACTGCATACATATGTAACGGCCTATGTGGGAAAACAGCAGCAAGCAAAAAAGTACGCCAGCTCTAGGTGAAAGAAGAAAAGCAGCAGCGACAATACATAAAGTGAGG
>JABMCL010000522.1:275000-277500 GCA_018857735.1 Alviniconcha marisindica | reverse complement strand
GCATGGGACAATGCAAATTCTTCCTGATAATTATAGTCAACGTTTGCATTTGAACCGTAATTTACCCGTGTGTGTGTGTGTGTGTGTGTGTGTGTGTGTGTGTGTGTGTGTGTGTGTGTGTGTGTGTGTGTGTGTGTGTGTGTGTGTGTGTGTGTGTGTGTGTAATGTGAGTCTTGCCTGTTTAGCTCCATGTGATTTTAACTGCATGTAGTCATTGTTATTGTCGTGTTCCACTTGCGGTGTCCCAACGTGCATGACGTTTGTATTAAAATTTTGTACTGCGTGTTCTATTATTATGTTAGAGATTTGCGAGTTCTAAATAGTGTAGTAGTAGTAGTAGTAGTAGTAGTAGTAGTAGTAGTAGTAGTAGTAGTAGTAGTAGTAGTAGTAGTTCAATCTTTTAAATTTTGAAGCCAGGAACATGGTCGTTCTCTTCTGTCTCATGGATAATGATACTTTCTTGGAGGTATGTAGCATATGGCCTAAGTGACATGGCTGTAACGTATGTTTAGCTCGTTTCATGTGAATACTTAATATTATGATAGGTTTCTTCTTGAGGAATTGGTTCGTAATAAAATTGAGTGAACAGTTGTGGTACATGTGTGTGGTGGACGGAGATGGATGGATGGAAGGAAGACAACAACAAAAAAGACCAAAACAAAGACGACACCGCTCTAGATTCGTTCCACACATTCCATCTAGTCCTAGTCTATATTAATCGGACTAGCCAGTGCCGGTACTAATCGAAAACTAATACTGTACATGATATATATATATGTTCGTATACAAGGTGTGTCATAGGAATCCAGCCGACTGGGCAAGCTTTGACAAAGCCATCATGGGCGAAATGTTTGATTATAAAAGTTTAGAACCAGGACATGCTAGGACTGTTGTTCTACTCTCTCTCTCTCTTTCTCTCGTGTGTATGTGTGTGTGTGTGTGGGGGGGGGGGGTGTTGGGAGAGAGAGAGAGAGAGAGAGAGAGAGAGAGAGAGAGAGAGAGAGAGAGAGAGAGAGAGAGAGAGAGAGAGAGAGAGAGCGTAGATCCGTGTCGAAGGAATCTAGCCGACCGGGCATGCCTGGGTAAAGCACTCCGATGGGAGAACATTTGGAAAAAGGTTTTAAAACCAGGACATGCTTGGACTGTTGTTATACGCTCTCTCTCTCTCTCTCTCTCTCTCTCTCTCTCTCTCTCTCTCTCTCTCTCTCTCTCTCCTCCTCCTCCTCCTCCTCCTCTCTCTCTCTCCCTCTCTCTCTCTCTCTCTCTCTCTCTCTCTCTCTCTCTCTCTCTCTCTCTCTCTCTCTCTCTTACTTCTACTGATAGAGCCTTGCAGCTTCAATGTATATGTTGCAGCTGCAAGGCTGTAACAATGGAAGTGGGCGTTGCCATCTGCCATTTTAAGAACCCGGCACAATGCTGCCGCTGCTCGATTGTCTATTAGAAAACAATAGAACTATTTGCAGGCGTTGTAAATCTTGTTAAGGCATGCCTGTTTTGCTTTTTTGTCGTTAACTGTTGCATGAAAAGTACTTCAGACAAAGTTGTGACTGCTGTTGTGTCAGTGGATGCATCTGATTCTGCCAGGAACCTTGGATTCATTCTTGACTCAAAACTGTCCATGAAGAAGCACGTCATAAAAATCTGCCAAACTGCTTATTTCGAGCTTAAACGCATTAGTTCATCCGCAGGTTTCTCACTGAAGAGGCAACCATGACTCTTGTTACTTCCTATATCCTTTCACGGCTTGACTACTGCAACTGTCTCCTCATGGGTACATCTAATTCTGTCATCCAACCTCTCCAGAAAATTCAGAACTTTGCTGCAACTTCTCTTGGCACCCCGTCATCACCACTCAACATTTCTCCTGGAAAAAAAACCCTGCACTGGCTTCCCATTTCAGAACGTATTAAGTATAAAGTCTCTTGTATGTGTTTCAGTGCTTATAAATGGTTCTGGTCCTGCTTACCTCTCTGAACTGCTGCATGTCTACACTCCGTCTCGTACACTACGCTCTTCTTCTGACACCTGCATGCTGGAAATCCAACAATACAAACGCAAGACTCATGGCTTTCGCATCTTCTCTTGCTTTGGACCCAACATTTGGAATTCACTCCCACAAGACCTTAGACACTGCTCAACCCTGTCATCTTTTAAAGCCAAACTGAAAACCTTCCTCTTCTCACAGTATTTCCATCCTAACTAATATCAGTACCCAGTTTCTGCTACAGTCAGTGTGTGTGTGTGTGTGTGTGTGTGTGTGTGTGTGTGTGTGTGTGTGTGTGTGTGTGTGTGTGTGTGTGTGTGTGTGTGTGTGTGTGTGTGTGTGTGTGTGTGTGTGTGTGTGTGTGTGTTTGTAGTGCGTTTTTTATTTTATTTTATTTTGTATAATACTTTATGTAAATTGTTTTGGTAGGACTATGCTCTACATGTGTATAGAATATCATATTTAGGTTAATATGTATTATGTGAGCGCTCAGGGCGTTGATGAGCGCACGATAAA
>JABMCL010000522.1:255000-272500 GCA_018857735.1 Alviniconcha marisindica | reverse complement strand
GTCTGAAAGCGGTATCGCCTTCATATAACCATCAAAGTTGACCGGGCGGTTCTTTTTATGCTTTATTTACACAATAACACAACCTAATTTGTTCAACGCATACTTGCTTTTTTCTCGCTTTCACTCTCTTTCGCGCGCGCGCGCAAGCACGCACACACAAACACACACACACACATGCACACACATGCACACACACACACACACACACACACACACACACACACACACACACACACACACACACATCACACACACTCACACACACACACACAACACACACACACACACACACACACACACACACCACACACACACACACACACACACACACACACACACACACACACACACACACACACACACACACACACACACACCCACACACACACACACACACACACACACACACACACACACACACACACACACACACACACATACACACACACACTCACTCACTCACTCACTCACTCAGACACACACAAACGCATACGTACACACGCACGCACGCACGCACGCACCCACGCTGCTATCCGTTCGCCAACAACAAAAACAACAGCAAATACATGTGTTGTTACAAAAACTTCACGAAGCTTAGTACTTTTGCTTACCCTATGATGCAAGTTCACTGGGCACATTTGGGCAGAAGCGTGTTACGCACATTCCTCTCACGGAATTTCTGGAATGTATGCCAAACTAAATAGATCGACCATGTGTGCCACACACCCGCGACAGGTAACACAGAAAGAAGACCGGGTAGCCCAGCAAAAAGAAGAGTTGTTGGGGCTTTCGTCGATCCAGACGATAGTATAGTGCAAGGTCATCCGGAAATTCTGTCACCAGCTCGCCCGTGTCTCCGTGCATGCGCAGCAGAAAGTACTGTTCCAGCGCCGTCTGTTTCTCCACAAAACGGCCTATTAGTTCTCCGACAGCTGTCGCCTTTTTCATATCTGCCATACAGTTAATTTTTATTATTTTTAGTCGTAGAGGGTCATGCCGGGCTGTCAATCACACGAGCAGCTGCGGCCAATCAGAACACCAGAAATACTATTCCGCGCGAAAAGCCCGAAGTGTGGCCCCAACGTATGCCTCAAAAGCTAACGTATTAGCAGCCTCTGAATGAAAGACTTGGTAATAATAAACAATAGTGGGGTCTTAAGGCTCTTTCTCAAAATAATTTGAGCCCTAGGCGCGTGCATTTCATACTCAAGTTGAGTTTTTATTTTATTTTAAAGATTTGTTGAAGAAGACTTGCTGAACGAAACTTACCAAATAAGTATAATAGCGCGTGGCGACTTATGACGATCGATAACAGAAACAATCAAAGGAGACGAACTACAGTCATTTGAATGTTGGATTCGGACCTAAATCACCGTGCATTCTTCCAATCAGAACAGTGCCACGTGGCAACCAGATCGAAAGCTCGTGAAAAAGGTAACTACGAAAAGTGCGGTTTAGAGTTCACTGCGGAATTATCTTCTATTCTGTTACTGAAAGCAGAAAACAAACAGTTTAAGACCGTGCTCTATAATAAAAACGATAATAGACTGGCGTATAGGTTTGTTTTATTTCAATGAGCTTGGCAGTGAAAGTCGTCGGTGTAAAATATTATCAATAGGGGACTGAATGGGGCGAAACATTGTTAATCAAAATCCGACGCTTAAAGAGCGTCTTGCATTGTGTGGTGGCCCATGATGCATCAGAACTGGCTAATTACTTTTTTTGTTTTCTTTACTTATTTAAAAAATATATAATAGTTGTGTTGAGGAGGGTCGGATAGTGCTACAGTATATACCTGCTAGTCAGACACGTGCAAGCATGATATATTATTTCGTATTTTCAGAGTGTATTTTAGTAAACGCAGCAGATCCAACAGGGACTGCCGTGTACTCCCGTGTGCACCCGTTCAGCTACATCTGCAACACAACCAGAACAATGCAGTCAGAGCAGATATTCAGTACAACCTGAACAGTCCGTGCAGCCACAGCAGATGCTCAGTACAACCTGAACAGTCCAGCCAAGCAGATAGTACAACCTGAACAGTCCCTGCAGCCACAGACGATGCTCAATACAACCGGAACAGTCCATGAAGCCACAGCACATGCTCAGTATAACCTGAACAGTTCGCGCAGCCCCAGAAGATAAATACAACCTGAACAGTCCAGCCACAGAAGATACGCAATACGACCTGAACAGTCCAGCCACAGAAGATACTCAGTACAACCTGAACAGTCCAGCCACAGAAGATACTCGGTACGACCTGAACAGTCCAGCCACAGAAAAAAAGAAAAAAGCTGATGTTCAACACAACCCTGAACAGTTCGTGCAGCAATAGCAGATGCCGAATACAACCTGAACAGTCCAGACACAGAAATACAACCTGAACAACCCAGACACAGCAGATACTCAGTACAACCTGAACAACCCAGACACAGCAGATACTCAGTACAACCTGGAAACAGTTCGCCCCCCCAGACACAGAAATACCCGAAAACCTGAACAACCCAGACACAGCAGATACTCAGTACAACCTGAACAACCCAGACACAGCAGATACTCAGTACAACCTGAACAACCCAGACACAGCAGATACTCAGTACAACCTGAACAACCCAGACACAGCAGATACTCAGTACAACCTGAACAGTTCGCGCAGCCACAGCAGATGCTCAATACGACCGGAACAGTTCCGCCACAGCAGATACTCAGTACAACCTGAACAGTCCAGCCACAGAAGATACAAATACAACCTGAAACGTCAAGCCACAGAAGATACAAATACAACCTGAACAACCAGACACAGCAAATGCTGCAATACAACCTGAACAGTCCTGATCGCGAAGTCCATAGTCTTCGAAGACCAAAGGGTGCCAGCTACTACGACCACTACTACTGCTACTATTGCTGCCATTACCACTATTGATACTACTACTAGCACTACTACTACAGCCATTTCTACTGCTGCTTTTGCTGCTGTTATTACTACTGACATTACTACTACTGCTGCCGCTGCTACTGCTACTGCTGCTATTATTACGACTGATGCCGCTGCTACTACTACTGCTGCTGTTGTTACTACTACTACTCTTGCCAAAGAAAGGCAATGAAATAAAACTGGTAAAATGGTAGGAGGCCCAGCAGGAATAAATGACTTACGTATTTCAAATAATCGCCTTGGTATAACCGTAATGGTTGACTGGGCGTGAAACGCCGTTACTTACTTGCGTATTTCAAACAGAGGCTGTGTACAGAAGATAAAGAAAACGGGCCCCAAGATAGCCCTGGGGAACACGGCCGAAACGGAAGGATGCTTTACCGGCATAATTTTAGGTCATTAACTGTAATTGAGTTCTGCCCGAGAGATGATGATGATGATGAAGTGATGCTTTATGTCCTCAGATGTCAGTTGACATATTAGGGACAAGTTGTGACCAATGCCGAAGCACGGTTCAATAATTCTTTACGTCCACGGAAACCAGAAGGCTCGTTAGGACGGACAGCTCAGGACGGCCACCTCGACTTTCACACAGCTCCTGAACTATGGCCGAGAGATTGATTGATGATCGCTTATATAGCGCTATACGATCTGGTCCAAGAGATACGATCTGGACCAAGACAAAGCGGAGACTGAGATATCAAAAGTATGTTCCAGTCTGCGAAGAAGAATGTTATGGTCTACGGTATGGATGGCAGAAGACAGATCGATCAGTGTCGAGTGGTGTCAGAAGGCAAATACTACCATTGTCGAAAGTAGTACGGAGGTCATTTAGTATATTTAGAAGGGCAGTTTCTGTGCACTGATGAGCCCTATGTATTATTACGCTAACTGAAAAAGATATTTGAAACGATTTGATCATTCACTTGAACGACAACAATTATATCAGTGACTTTGGATAAGAATGGAAACTTTGATACAGTCTGGTAATTTTCAGTCATTTAGATCAAGGAAAGAATATCTGAGCAGTGGTTTGACAATAGCAGTTTTGAAGTTAGGTGGGGAAAATACCAATCTAGAGAAGCGCTCATAACTGAAGCGATATTCATATTTTATAAAGCAGCAGAATCTTGGCATCTCAGCAGCGAATAGGCATCCCAGTAGCAAATCAGTGGGAAACGCGAGGCAACTGTTTAACTGTAAGTATAGGCTATGTGTTCCAAGGCAGAAGAAATCCAGGCAGCTCCCGCAAACAATTCATTCACCTCCGCGCCCGAATATTTATGAGGCGCCGCAGAACATCGCTCTCCTCTTGCGCCAGACAAACACTCGAGCGAAGAAATTAAGGCATTGTGTAAAGCTCCTTCTGGTGACAAAAATCAGTATAGCGGCAAAGGGCGATAAATGCATCTACGTCTCCTTCTAGGTTGTGTGTGCATCAGTTCCAACAGCACACACGCACACTGATGTGCTGTCAGTGTTTGATTACATTGGTCGATCTTGATGCAATGTTTTGTCAGTGAGAAGTATACTATTAAGCGGCTACGTGGCTCAACATCTGGTAGTGTCCAACGTTGGATGCAGTCCGTATACTGACTGGCCAGGACATGTAGTCTGGCGCGCTCTCATGACAAAGGTTGCCTTATCAGCTTCGAAGAGAATCTGGTCTGAGACGTTCCTTCTCAGAAGGAATAAGACAGATGTAGCAAGCGACCTGTCAGCAGAGTGTGAATAAGCTGATTTAAAAGTCATAGGGTGTAAAACTATTACTGACTTCTGATATAGTCTAGTTACAAGAGATCATCCCTCAATGCACTCTAGCTAATAATAATGTTGATGAAATATTTGTAAAGCACGGACCTCTGACTTAAAAGTAGAGCTTGGCGCGCTGTACAAAATTTATATTTAAACTACACTCACCTTGAGATACCACACACGGAAAACGGCAGTAACAATCATTACAACCAAGGAATTCTAACCAAAAGAAGCCAAAGGTAAGACATAAGTCTCTCTCTCTCTCTCTCTCTCTCTCTCTCTCTCTCTCTCTCTCTCTCTCTCTTCTCTCTCTCTCACACACACACACACACACACACACACACACACACACACACACACACACACACACACACACACACACACACACACACACACACACACACACACACACACACACACACACACATATACACCGGTAGTCAACTGTAATAATTTTAGAACAAACATAGGTGGGAACTAGAGAGTTTGCTGGCAGTAGTAGGTTCTAAACAGATGGGCCTTCAGAGCGTTTTTAAATGCAATCGTGGTCTGTAATTTCACGAGGTAAAACATTCCAGAGCGAGAGATCATTTGTCCGAACCATATTACATAGCCTCGTATCCACTTCAGAAAAAAGTCCTTCGAAAATGTAATACAAAGGTAAATGCTTCAATGCAGGAGAACGAGAGTGGTTGATTAAGCATGGCCCAGATATCTGACACGGCATTCGATGCATGATCCAGTTACCTCTATTCATCCATTTCAAACCAAAGGAAACAACACCCCCGAGGGTGCACACGTTCTGAGGTACGTGCACACATTATGCAAAGATGTCCCTTAACACTCTTCTCTCTCTGTCTCTCCTCTCTCTCTCTCTCTCTCTCTCTCTCTCTCTCTCTCTCTCTCTTTCTGTGTGTGTGTGTGTGTGTGTGTGTGTGTGTGTGTGTGTGTGTGTGTGTGTGTGTGTGTGTGTGTGTGTGTGTGTGTGTGTGTGTGTGTGTGTGTAATAGTGTATAACATACGTCCTAGGCCTACCGTTTATGCCACAACTACCGCAGTTTGACTGATCAACAGTCCAGTATTGCACTGGATATATAGTTATGATTTTCGGCGATTTGTCCGTGCCAGGACAAAATAAGTAAGTCGGAAAGCAAGTAATTGTTTGTTTTAACGCCAAGTCAGCCTGGTAGGTAGTATCAAGGCAAACATAACATATACATCAAACATGGCATCATGAATTAAGTTAAACCAAATAGAAGTCCAGCAGTTCAACTTACAGTGTTAAGAAGGTTAATCTTTATACATACGTAATCAATTGGTCCCCTCTTTTTTTGGTGTTCGAGCAATGTTCTGCCTCATACGTCCAGTCCGGTGGTTTGGATGAATGCTGTGGTCTTCAGAAGGTCCTCCATGTTGCCCTGCATCTTTTGAGGCAGCATTGGTCAAAGGGGCCACTGCTTCATTCTTGCTTCCCTGAAAAAGGGGCAGAACTGCAGAACATGCTCTGGGGACTGTGGTCCTGTCTGTCATGGGCAGTCTTTAGTATGTGCCAGACCTAGTTGGCACATGTGTTGAAACAGGTAGCAGTGTCCAGTCCTAAGACGGAAGATGTGGTCCGTTGCTGCCGCTCAAGGCGGTGGATTGGGTCCTTTTGGCTTTCTGGGACGGGGTCAAGTGTCCTTTTGATAGTGGTTCTTGCCTCTCTGAAGGTGGGAAAATGACTCGTTGCATCGAACATAAGAATGCGATTCTAAAACAGTAATAATAATAATGTGCTCTTTTATGTGCTGTTTCTGCAAATTGGAGCACTTAGCCCACCACAAAGCAAAGAACAAACACAGTCAAAACAAACTTCCGCGAGCGAGCATGCACGCACACACACACACACACACACACACACACACACACACACACACACACACACACACCACACACACACACACACACACACACACACACACACACACACCTCTCTCTCTCTCTCTCACACACACACACACACACACACACACACACACACACACACACACACTCTCCCTCTCTCTACACACACACACACACACACACACACACACACACACACACACACACACACACACCACACACACACACACACACACACACACACGAGCGCGCGCGCACACACACACACACACACACCACACACCAACACACACACACACATACACAGACAGAGAGAGCAGTAGGATAGCTTGAAGAACATAGATTTCAAAGATGATTTCAAAGATGTGAGTGTGTTCGATGATCTAATTTGGAAAGGGAGACTGTTCGAGACAAACGACGCAGCATAAGAAAAAGATATCCGACCAAGCGAGTGCGTTCGCACGGAGCGAAAACAGAGAATGGAAGTATCAGAAGAAGAGCGTAGCCGGCGGGTAATTGGCTTGTAAGCTGTCAGGAGTTCAGTCAAGTTGACAGGAGCGTTCAAGTTGAGGCAGTTGTAGCATAGAGAAGCGAGTTTGTACTGTATTCGTGAATCAGTGGGCAGCCAGTGGAGAGAAACTTGATGTGGTGAGATATGGTCAGTTTTAGGAACTCTAAGGACAAGGCGAGCAGCATTGTTTTGAATTTGTTGTAGTTTAATAGATACTGAGGACAGCCGTACAGGAGAGTATTGCAGTAGTCAAGACGTGAAAGAGCAAAAGCAGAAACAAGGATTTTTGTGGCGTCTGTGGACAGAAGATAACGGATAGAACTAATGCGGTGGAGTTCAGAACTGGCTAAGCGTACACGATTTTAGATGTGGGTTTTCAGGGTCAAGTGACATTCAAGTTTAACACCACGGTTCTTGAGAGTTTCAAACATGGGAACTGATGCACTACCTCATAGTCATAGACTTTGGAAAGGAGGAAGGGAGATTCTATACTTAGGAAAGTTATGCCCGACATAACCACAGCAGTGAAATGTTCCACAAGCGAATGGCACTAAGGTTATAACTTATTTGATTCTGAGGTATTCTGGGATAACGTCTCGTCTCGTGTGATATGAGAGGGCATGTGGAGGAAATAAGAGACAAGAGCAGTTGGAGTTCGACCGGATGTCAAGAATAAAAAAGAAATATATATCGGCATTACAATTGGAAATGAAGACTAATCTGAATGTCAGTTAATGGATCAGCTTCATGACAACACCACACACACACACACACACACACACACACACACACACACACACACACACACACACACACACACACACACACACACACACACACATACATACAAAAAAAGAAAATCTAACGTCTGAGAATTTCGATCTTTATGTCAGTTTTTTTCCGCCGCAACTGTGATTTTTTTTCGTAACGGAAATCAACAGAGAACGTGCACAGACAGTGAAATAAATATCGTTAAAAAAGCACTGAGATCATTTAATTTTTTATATATAACTATTATTCAACGACTATTGAGAGAGAGAGAGAGAGAGAGAGAGAGAGAGAGAGAGAGAGAGAGAGAGAGAGAGAGAGAGAGAGAGAGAGAGAGAGAGAGAGAGAGAGAGAGAGAGACAGACAGACAGACAGACAGACAGACAGACAGACAGACAGACAGACAGACAGACAGACAGACAGACAGAAACAGAGAAACAGAGAGAGAGAGAGAGAGACAGACAGACAGACAGACAGACAGACAGACAGACAGACAGACAGACAGAGAGAGAGAGTCTCTGTGTGTGTTAGTGCAAGAGTGCGCGTGCTTGTGTATGTGCACGTGGTGCGTCTGTGTATGAACCATTTTGTTTTTAGAACGCAGTGGATATTTTTCCGCCTCTGTGGATCATGACAACGAGATGAAGATCAAATTTTCAGTTATGTTTCTTTTTTCTTTAGTTTCTTTTGTTGTAGTTGCTGTTTTTGCAGGAATCCAAATCTTAGTTTATCGATGCAATTAGTGACAATTATTCACACACACACACACACACACACACACACACACACACACACACACACACACACACACACACACACACACACACACACACACACACACACACACACACACACACACACACACACACACACACACACACACACACACACACACACACACACACACACACACACACACACTCAATAATAGATGGGAAACGTTTTTGCTAAGATATTTCAGTACTGATTGATTTCGGAGGCGGAACTGACTCCCCACCATGTAGTCGGATTATATTTTGTGCTCTTGTGACAAATTTGACAGGTGTACCGAGACAATTGCGACAGTCGATCGTTACATGTGACGCCCAGGAATCGTAACATGAGAGAATAAAATGCCCTGCAGCTGAAGCAAGGAAGGCAGTTTTCACCTCACTTACTCGTGTTGCTGTTTATTGCATTCGCTTCTTCATTAATACTTGAAAATTCACCTGGGCAGATTGAAAGTATGTGATTTACGTTTTTGTCTATGTATAATATTTACCTCTTCGTCACAATTTAGGCAGGTGCATTTCGATTAAGGATGTGATCTAGTCAGATCCAAACACAAAAATGTCCAAACGAACATTTCTTTATTTTGACATGGACACACAGTATGAATTTTTTCGGGGAAAACATTTTTGTTAAGCCTCCCCCCCCCCCCCCCCCCCCCCACACACACACACAAAGACACATAAACGCTAGCAGTCATTCTATTTCAGTTTTTTAGATCTTGCCAAATCACACAAGTACGAGGGTTTTTTTCGGGAGCTTTTAGAATTGCATTATTTTGACATGACCGCAAAAATGTTATATCGTGAAATTGCAGAGGACCAAAACAACAACAAAACAAAATCGTAAGTTTTATCAACCAGCGTAAAAAGAAAAAAGAAAAAACAACAACAACAAGAAAACCAACAGTAGTAAAACCACATTGTCTTCAGAAGTTTCAGTTTTCTTGAAATCTTTCTCAATGAACTGAGACTGAAGAATTCTGGGCGTCATAGATACATACGCTTAATTAAAATGAATTAGATACAAATGCGTAATTAAAATTAATGTCATACGGTTCATTGCGCCTCTGTCTGCCTGCCTGCCTGCCTGCCTGCCTGTCTGTCTCCTCTCTGTGTCTCTCTGTGTGTCTCTGTCTCTCTGTGTGTCTCTGTCTGTCTCTCTGTCTGTCTCTCTGTCTCTGTCTCTGTCTCTCTCTGTCTCTCTGTCTCTCTGTCTCTGTCTCTGTCTGTCTGTCTCTCTCTCTCTCTCTCTCCTTCCCCCCCCCCCCCCCCCCCCCCCCCCGTGACTAGAATTTTGGGCGTCACAGACACATACTAAAACAAATGCGTAATTAAAATTAATGTGATACGGTTCATTGCGCCTCTGCCTGCCTGCCCGCCTGTCTGTCTGTCTTTTCTCTCTCTCTCTCTCTCTCTCTCTCTCTCTCTCTCTCTCTCTCTCTCTCTCTCTCTCTCTCTCTCTCTCTCTCTGTGACTGAAGAATGTTGGGTGTCACAAGTAAATACGTAAGCGCATGCCGAATTAAATGTGACACGGTCCTCTGCGCCACTTTCTGCCTGCACCACTCGCGTCCCCCCCCCCCCCCCCCCCCCCCCCCACCCCCCACCCCCCGCCATGGGAGTCCGACCACAAGCAATTATCGCTTTGCACGTGACATGGACATTCAGAGACAACAACAAATTCAACGCCCGCAGGGTGACAGCTAGCACAGACAGGCGTTTATGGCATGAAACTGAGGTCAGTATAGAGCAACTTGATTTTTGTTTCCAGTGGAAACGACGTCAACGGACTGAAATTCGAAGAGTTACAAGTTTTCAATTACCGGCTCTTGACGACTGCTCTTTTATATTGTTATGCTTCGCCATCGAGATCACGACTAGGCTAGGTTATGATGCCATCGCCGCGATGGCAAAGCTTAACCTTATGGAAGAGCAGATCGAAACATCCGCTTAAGAAAGAAAATGAAGCCACACACAGCACCTGTTCTCCCGATCCCGCTCGATGGAAGCGAAAGTTGGACCTTGACGACTGCGATAGTAAAGAAGATTCAGAAGATATTTTTCGTGGACCGAACACAGGGTCAACAATTCCGTCCAACTTCAGGTTGCTACGCTTATGACTGTGTCCCTGGAAGTCCCAGGAAACGGGAAATTATCCACAGTGCCGAACCAACCATCAATATGGGACATCACGACCAACAACAACACTTCATAGTGACAGTGGCTAAAAGGAAACAGAGGTGTCAGTCCGCATGACCTGCGCTGTGGACAGGAACAGAGCTGCACGGCGAACAGTAAAGACTGGATCAACAAGAGAAATCCGGCGCTGCTACTGGGGCCCAGAACCAAGGTGATCAGGGACGGGTTGTCTGATACGGCATTTCTCAAGTCTCTCGATCTACACCCAACTAGGACAAGGAATTAAGGGAATGAAGCTGGACTCTCTCTGTCTCTGTCTCTGTCTGTCTGTCTGTCTCTCTGCCCGGTGGCTGAATGTAAAAAGGTATTGTACTTATTCCATTACCTTCGTTAATAAAAAAAATCGTTCTTTCGTTCGTTCTTTCGTTCGTTCGTTCTTTCGTTCGTTCTCTCTCTCTCTCTCTCTCTCTCTCTCTCTCTCTCTCTCTCTCTCTCTCTCTCTCTCTCTCTCTCTCTCTCTCTCTCTCTCTCTCTCTCCATTCATTCATAAGGTTACACTCACTGACACACCTGCATTCGCACACACACTCACACTCGCGCTCTCACACACCCCCTCGCACGCACAAACATGTACATGCACGCACACGCACTCAGAACCTCAGTACCCGAGTCTGTTTAAACATCGGTACACGTACAGACCGTTAGTCCCACACATTCACGCCGCCAGGGTAACTGGTTTTAAGTTCTTCAGGTGATACTTAATTTCCTCGGATGTCAGCTGACATATTAGGGACAAGCTGAGACCAATGCGTTAGCATGGTTCAATATTGCTTTTCGTCCACGGAAACCATAAGGCTCGTTAGGACGGACAGCCCAGGACGGCCACCTCGACTCTCACACAGCTCCTGAACTATGACTGGTTTTACGTTCGTGTCTCCAGAACTTCTGTCGACGTTTCTTGGACTCTGCATGGTGCCAGGCTTTTGATCTGCTCTTTAGATGTGTATAAAGAATCTGAATCTGAGATCAGCCAGTGCGCGGCCACGGCCACTGAAATGTCTGGCCACTAAAATGTTTTGGTTGGTTTTGATGTTGGACTGGTAGTGGTAAAATCGGTTCTGCAGAGGATTTCCAGTTTGCCCCACGTATTGTGTTGAGTTGCATTTTGCACAGTTAATGAGGTAAGTAATGTTGCTTGAAGAGCAGTTCAGGCGGATCCTGATAGAGTATAATCATGTTGTGGGTCCTGACACTGCTCAAGGTGGTGGTTTGGTTTAATAGTTCCTTGCAGACGACGTATGTTTTCGTACACTTGAAGCATCCCTTCAATTTCCTGTTCTGTTCTGGCTCATGGGGTTTTATAACCAGGTGAGGTTGTTTGGACGGCATGGGCATCTTTGTCAGGTTGTTGCAGTCCGTTCATCCACTACAGGTGACGATGGGACTGCCTTCCTCAATCTTGACGAGAGTGGAGAACTGGCATATACTGTTTAAGGCATATTGCCATTGCTGGATTGCCCGGGTTGTGAGTGATGACCGATGGTGTTCTGTCCGTGGTCTGCCGTTTGGAGTGGTACTAGACGTTGGTATGAGAGATGGACATGACCTTGGTGATCGCAGAGTCTATTAAACTAAGAGGGTATCCTCTCTTCGCCAGTCTTCCTTTGAGTCTTTGGCGTCTCTTCTGAAACATGCTGTTCTCGGAGCAGATCCGTCTGATACGGTCGAGACATTGGCTGTATGGCATGTTTCTTGTACAGTGAGAGGGGTTGCAGGATGTCAACGGCAAATACATATGTACATATGCCTTCTTGTATTGATGCGAAGGTCTGTAGAAATTACTGTCTGCAATACTCATGCTGACATCAAGGTATGGTATGATATGTCGACGATACCATAGTTAACCGTGAATTTGATGGTTGGATGCTGGTCGTTGAGCCAGTCCATGAAGTCGAGCAGCTGTTGTTCCCCTTTAAACCAATAATAATAATAATGTACGTTTATCATGCGCTCATCAACGCCCTGAACGCTCAGGTGATCCATATTAACCTAAATATAATATTCTATACACACGTAGAGCACAATTTCCACCCAAACAACCCACACAAAGCACAATACAGAAAGACAAACAACCCCCCACCCACCCACACACACGAACAAAAACCACAATGAATTCAAATGTGTACGAAATTGATGTGTATCATACATCATAATTGCGCACGCCCAGCCCATGAAGACACTGGCGATGGAAGGAGTCATAGGTGCACCCATCGCTCTTCCCAATACTTGCCTGAAGATCTTTCCGTCACATTCAATCCCATTGTTGAGTATGTGAAGCTGTACCTTGTATTTATACTCTCTCATGCGAGGTGAGAGTTACCGTAGGCAACTTAGGTCTTTGCTGTTGTACTTGTGTGGAATCTTTTGGGCACTAATTAACTCCCTTGTGTGTTGATTCTACACCAGCGCTGTGGGCCTCATTCTCTGTGTCAGATCGGTGAGAATAACGTCACGAATTTAACGCATTTAATTTTATCCGGAAAGGCCTCCGTAACTATTGGCGAAATCACCTTAGACGTTAGGTACTGAACATCGTTATTGAAAAGAAGATTTCCAGTTCGGTTTCAATAATATCATAAACGATAAAATCCGTGAAGTATCACTAACGTTGGCCGTTAAAGACTTCTTGTAAACTAGCTGCGTCCATTTGTTTTTATATAAATTTCACCAGGAGCTCAGAACTATGGCAGATGATCCGGCCGCTACTCCAGTTGGACCTTTTGCCAAGGGAGACGCCTTCTCCAAAGCGCTCTTTAATGAAGGTGCGAGCGAGTCATCTGTAAACTATAGCAGCAGCAAGAGATGGTCCTTTCCCAGTAGCGGTATTTGTGTGCCCATCCAGGTGATGTCGTCAAGTTCAGTGGTCATGACCAGCGATCCAACAGAGGTCCCCTTCAACACGTCCATCAACGTCAGCGACCACCTGAAGGTGCCCGAGGGATGCGTGGTGCTGCCCGTCTTTACGTACAAGCCCTGGGACAACCCGGACAACATCATCAGTCAGGAGTTGGAGGCGATATTTGAATGGATCACCGCCATCTTTTCATCAACCTCCTCTACCTTATCAGGCGAGTGTATGTGCGTGCGTGTGTGTGTGTGTGTGTGTGTGTGTGTGTGTGGTGTGTGTGTGTGTGTGTGTGTGTGTGTGTGTGTTGTGGTGTGTGTTGTGTGTGTGTGTGTGTGTGTGTGTGTGTGTGTGTGTGTGTGTGCTGTGTGTGTGTGTTAGAGAGAGAGAGAGAGAGAGAGAGAGAGAGGAGAGAGAGAGAGAGAGAGAGAGAGAGAGAGAGAGAGTGAGTGTGTGTGTGTGTGTGTGTGTGTGTGTGTGTGTGTGTGTGTGTGTGGTGTGTGTGTGTGTGTGTGTGTGTGTGTGTGTGTGTGTGCGTGCGTGTGTGTGTGTGTGTGTGAGAGAGTTTTAGACGCCTGGTTTCACGATGGATGGGGAAAGCCCAATAACATGGCAGGCACCGTCTGCGACAGCGTCGTGACGGAGGCTGCCATGCAGTTACATCAGCATGCTGGAGGCCGTCAGTGACAACAGCGTGATGGAGGCTGCCAGTGATATCAACGTGATGCAGGTCGTTGGTGATATCAACTTGATGGAAGCCGTTAGTGACAGCAACGTGACTGAGGCAGTCAGTGACAGCAACGTGATGGAGACCGTTAGTGACAGCATCGTGATGGAGGCCGTTAGTGGCAACATCATGATTGAGCCTGTCAGTTGCAGCAACGTGATGGAGGCTGTTAGTGGAAGCAACATGATTAAGCCTGTCAGTTACAGCGACGTGACTGATCCTGTCAGTTGCAGCAACGTGATGGAGGCCGTTAGTGACAGCAACGTGATTGAACGTGTCAGTAACAGCGACGTGTTGAACCTGTCAGTTGCAGCAACGTGATGGAGGCTGTTAGTGAAAGCAACGTGATTAAGCCTGTCAGTTACAGCGACGTGACTGATCCTGTCAGTTGCAGCAACGTGATGGAGGCCGTTAGTGACAGCAACGTGATTGAACGTGTCAGTAACAGCGACGTGTCTGAACCTGTCAGTTGCAGCAACGTGATGGAGGCTGTTAGTGAAAGCAACGTGATTAAGCCTGTCAGTTACAGCGACGTGACTGATCCTGTCAGTTGCAGCAACGTGATGGAGGCCGTTAGTGACAGCAACGTGATTGAACGTGTCAGTAACAGAGACGTGTGTGAACCTGTCAGTTGCAGCAACGTGATGGAGGCTGTTAGTGAAAGCAACGTGATTAAGCCTGTCAGTTACAGCGACGTGACTGATCCTGTCAGTTGCAGCAACGTGATGGAGGCCGTTAGTGACAGCAACGTGATTGAACGTGTCAGTAACAGCGACGTGTCTGAACCTGTCAGTTGCAGCAACGTGATGGAGGCTGTTAGTGAAAGCAACGTGATTAAGCCTGTCAGTTACAGCGACGTGACTGATCATGTCAGTTGCAGCAACATGATGGAGGCCGTTAGTGACAGCAACGTGACTGAACGTGTCAGTAACAGCGACGTGTCTGAACCTGTCAGTTGCAGCAACGTGATGGAGGCTGTTAGTGAAAGCAACGTGATTAAGCCTGTCAGTTACAGCGACGTGACTGATCCTGTCAGTTGCAGCAACGTGATGGAGCCTGTCGGTAACAGCAACGTGACTGAGCATGTCAGTAACGGCAACGTGACGGAGACCGTTTGTGACACCAGCGTGACGGGGCTGTAGGTGGCAGCGCATTGGGAGAGACCGATAAAATGGATTGCACACATTTCTGTTCCTTGTTTTGGTGTTAAAATGAGGCAGTTGTAAATGTATTGTGTCAGAATACAATGCCGTAAGTAAATTAGGCATACACATTAATCGAGAGGTTTGTAATGTTAATGCTTGTTTGTTGTTTTATTTTAGTTCTAAACGTTCGAATTAAAGTGTCTCCTCTGCTTTAATCTGTGTATGCCTTATTTTGACAGCGTCCCTACCAACATCCTGAGCATGGTGGTGTTCACCAAACATGGACTGAAGGAGAGAATCAACCTGTGTCTGTTCTTCCAGTCGCTGGCTGACGTCATCTATATGACCGTGAACTTTACCCTGTACGCCGACAGGATTTACCTGGCGGTTTCTGGCAAACACAGACGAGGTGCTCTTATCAAGTTGCTCTTGAACAACTACTTTGTGGGATTTTTCGGTTTCAGTTGGGCCTCTAAATTCGTGACGATGGTGATCGCTTGCGAGAGATGCTTCTGTGTGCTCAGCCCTCTCCGCTCCCAGCACGTGCTTAAAACAAAGACGACTCTTGTAATTATTCTGGTTTCCTGGTTCTTCCTCGTCGGAGGATTCTTCTTGGTCGGGAGCCGATGGAGTGTTGCCTGCATTTTCAACCCCAGAACAGCTTCCACGACGACCAAGCTGTATCCTAGCACATTTTATTTCCGTAACAAGACGCTGATTGATACGTTGGATGCTTATGTCTACCGCTTGATTCTTCCAACGACATTCTTCGTTTTCATCACCATCTCCACCATCATCACAATTGTCAAACTGAAGAAGTTAGCGTCGTGGCGCGAACAGTCTTCATCGGCCGTCATGACCATCCGTGACATAGCTCTAACTCGAATGCTGATTGGTTGCTCCATTCTGTTCATCGTGTGCATTGTTCCAGCGATGACGTTGGGGATCATGATTAGTTTAGTCCCTGATTTAAACCTGAGTGGTCGCTACTCCAACATGTTCTCTTTCCTTATCACTATGACGTTACTGGGCAGTTGTGTCAACTCTTCCTGCAACTTCTTTATCTACTACGCCATGGGCACCAAGTTCAGGGCCACGCTCCGCACGTTGTTCCGCAGAAAGGGGAAAGCCAAGGGGAACGACACGCGTAATCTTAGCAATGATTCCGTCAGTACACATAGCAAACCGTTTTCCACCGATATCAGCATGAACTAAGACAGACAATAAACGAAGGAAATTATGAGTTCTGACGAATCTTAATTGCTTCTCCCTCCCCTGCCCTCCCTCACACCTAGTTACATTCTTTCTCTGAGTCTGTGAGCGCGGGGGCGTTGTGAGTGATTTTGTGTGTGTGTGTGTGTGTGTGTGTGTGTGTGTGTGTGTGTGTGTGCGCGTGTGTGTGTGTGTGTGTGTGTGTGTGTGTGTGTGTGTGTGTGTGTGTGTGTGTGTGGTGTGTGTGTGTGTGTGTGTGTGTGTGTGTGTGTGTGTGTGTGTGTGTGTGTGTGTGTGTGGTGTGTGTGTGTTGTGTGGGTCTGGTGTGTGTGTGTGTGTGTGTGTGTGTTGTGTGTGCGTGGTGTGTGTGTGTGTGTGTGTGTGTGTGTGTGTCGTGGTGTGTGTGTGTGTGTGTGTGTGTGTTGTTGTGTGTGTGTGTGTGTGTGTGTGTGTGTGTGTGTGTGTGTGTGTGTGTGTGTGTGTGTGTGTGTTGTGTGTGTGGTGGTGTGTGTGTGTGGAGCCTCGTGGGTGAGTACGGCGCTTATGGCGTCTTCGTTTATGTTTATCATTCTTCCTCTTCTTCTTCTTCTTTTCTTCTTCTTCTTCTTCTTCTTCTTCTTCTTCTTATTATTATTATTATGAAACAAAACGGTTATGTACGCCCAAAAGACTTCAAACCAACACAACAGCAAAGACCTGTGTCGCCTACTAACCGTCAGGAAATTACGCGTGCTCTGTGTTTCTGTCCCA
>JABMCL010000522.1:247500-252500 GCA_018857735.1 Alviniconcha marisindica | reverse complement strand
ATGAGGCGCCGCAGAACATCGCTCTCCTCTTGCGCCAGACAAACACTCGAGCGAAGAAAGGCAGTCGCGCTAAGTTGATTCTGGTGACAAAAATCAGTATAGCGGCAAAGGGCGATAATTGCATCTACGTCTCCTTCTAGATCGTGTGTGCATCAGTTGCAACAGCACACGCACACTGATATGCTGTCAGTGTTTGATTGCATTGGTCGATCTTGATGCATTGTTTTTTTGTATGCGACATGTGCACTATTAAGCGGACACGGCTCAACATCGTGGCCAGGTCTGGGGTGCTCTCATAAAAAAGGAAACTATCAGCTTGGAGGAGAAACTGCTCTGAGACGATCGTGTGAGAAGGAATAAGAAAGATGCAGCAAGTGACCTGTCAGCAGAGTGTGAACAAACTGTTTTACAAGTCATAGGCTGTAAAAATATTACTGACTTCTGATATAGTCCAGCTACAACAGACCAGACCATGCATTGTAGCTAATGATAATTACGAAAGTACGAACCTCTGACTTAAAAGTAGAGCTTGGTGCGCCGTACAGAATTCATATTTAAACTACACTCACCTTGAGACACCGCACACGAAAACCGACAGTAACAATCATTACAAGCAAGGATTTATAACCACAAGAAGTCGAAATTAAGACCTACAGTACACCTACGCATTCACGCACACGCAAACACACACACACACACACACACACACACACACACACACACACACACACACACACACACACACACACACACACACAAGCACGCACGCACTCACGCATGCACACACGCACGCACACACGCACGCACGCACGCACGCACGCACGCATCCACACACACACACACACACACACACCACACACACACACACACACACACACACACACACCACACACCACACACACACACACACACACACACACACACACACACACACATCGTCAGTCAACTTTAAATAATTTTAGAACAAAGGAGAGATAGAAAGTTTGACAGCATTAGTAGGTTCTAAACAGATGGGTCTTCAGGTGGGTTTTAAATGCAATCGTGGTCTGTAATTTCAGGAGGCGAAAAATTCTAGAGCGAGAGATCATCGGTAGGAAGCCTATTACGTCGCCTCGTATCCACTCCAGAAACAATCCCTTTAAAATGTAATACAAAGGGAAATGTTTCTGTGCAGGAGAACGAGGCTAGCTTGTTAAGCGTGGACCGGATATCTGACATGGCAGTCGATGAATGAGCCAGTTACTGTGTTCACCCATTTCAAGCCACAGTAAACAACACCCCCAACAAATTTCTGCGGAATTTGTTTTAGAGGCACACATGTTCCCCGAAGATGTCTCTCTCTCTCTCTCTCTCTCTCTCTCTCTCTCTCTCTCTCTTCTCGTCGTCTCTCTCTTCTTCTCTCTCTCTCTCTCTCTCTCTGTATGTGCGTGCGTGTCGTGGCGTGTATGTGTGTGTGTGTGTGTGTGGTGTGGTGTGGTGTGTGTGTGTGTGTGTGTGTGTGTGTGAGAGTGGGAGAGAGAGAGAGAGAGGAGAGAGAGAGAGAGAGAGAGAGGGAGAGGAGAGAGAGAGAGAGAGAGAGAAGACAACCATGAGAGAGAGAGAAGGAGAAGAGAGAGAGACAGAGGAGAGAGAGAGAGAGAGAGAGAGAGAGAGAGAGAGAGAGAGAGAGAGAGAGAGACTGTATGACATACGTACTAGGCCTACCGTTTATGCCACTACTACCGCTGTTTGAGGGACTAAGAATGCAGTACTGCATTGGGACTGAAGATATACAGTTATGATTGCCGGCGAAATTTTCCATGCTAAGTGTTCACTGCGCCTGTAGGTTGCACATTTGTGACTTCTCACTGTTTTTGAGTTTTCTGCTGGATTACATGCGTGCATTGTCAAAATTGTTACCAGATTGATAGTCTAAGTTCTTTGATTAAAGAGGAGTATTTTATGTGTTGATCAGACAGGAACTGCCATCATATTTTTAGGCTGAAATCTTCAACCTTTTCCAGTTAATTTGTACTATACAACTAGAATTCTGCATCCATGCTTTCTACTCACGGATTTGCATTGACCCTAACGTGAAATCGCGGAAATCACTCTTCCCAACCCTTCACCTCGCCCAACACATCAGCGTTCCAACCCACCGCAGAGGGCACGCGCACATCAGCAACCAGGACATCGAAGTGGTTGATAAGCTCCTCTCAGACCATTTTGTCATGTCGTTCTGTTTAAACCTTAGAAAACAAGCCCGTGCGACCCGCGATGTTTCCTTGCGCGACATCAAAAGATTAATTTGAATGCCTTCAAGGCAAATGTGGTGCCCTTCAGCTTGACAGCTCTGATCTCCTTCACAGGTACTGCTCTGGTCTGCGAGAGGGCCTTTAAAAACACGCCCCTCTTAGACATCGTCCCATCACTGACCGTCCTTCCAGATCAAGACAGCGAAGCAACAACGAAGATGTGCTGAACGGCGCTGGAGAAAGTCAGGACTTACTGTGCACAGACAAATCTTCACCCATCACCGCGAGAAGGTGAAGAAACTCTTCCTGCAGACAAAGAAGAACTATATGTCCAACACGATCAGGAGCAGTTCTTCTTGCAAAGATCTCTTGCACATCACAGGACAGTTGTCGGGCAAGAAGAAGGACAGCACCCTCCCAAGCTCCATCCCCGCTGTTGATCTCCCAGATATAGAGACGTTTGGAGATTTCTTCTCGGCAAAGATCCAGAGATTGAGGGACGAGCTTAATGCTACATCTGGATGGCCTGACTTCGCAGTCTTCTGTGGTCCCACTTTTGAAACCATAATAATAATAATAACTCTTATATAGCGCTATACCCCGTAAAAATTTACAAGCTCGCGGCGGTGTACATTATCAACATCAAAATCCGCTTGACAATCAACACCCCCCCCCCCCCCAAAAAAAAAGAGAAAAAAGAGTACAAGTACTATAAATGCATACATCAATATCAAAATGACAACAACAACAACAACAACAACAAACATCTCCCTTGTAACTGAGCAGCAAGTGAAGAACATCGTCCTTAAAACCCCACAGAAGTCGTGCATGCCTGACCCCGTCCCAACATACCTAGTGCATGAGTGTCTTGATAATTTGATCCCCACCATCACCGTCATCATCAATGAGTCCATTGTGTCTGGTATTGTCCACAACCCTTCAAAGAAAGCTGTTGTGTTTACCCTTCTAAAAAAAAAGAGCCTAACTTAGAAATATGCTTAGGAACTATCGCCTTAGGAACTATCGCCTGCTCTTCATTTCAAAGATTCTTCAAAAAGTCGTTCTTCAACAGCTGTGTGACCATCAGAACGCCGCAGACACACTTGAGCCGTTTCAGACAGCATACAGAGCAGACCACAGCACTGAAACCACACTCCGAGCATCGCTTTCCGGCACCTTCCTCCAGACTCTGCCAGATTTGGTTACGTCACTGAAGGGGCACTCTTTATCTCCGCGCAGCTGTCCACACACGCGGTCAGCGCCCTCCGAAAGGTTTGGGTACTAATATGACTGTAGAAGCAACCTAGCGCCAAAGCACGCACGTAGACATGAGACGCATCCATCCCGGGTAAGAAAGGAGTTCCGTCTAGATTTCAAACGATTGTGGTTTGATTTGTGATGGTGTAAACTTTGCTGTCGGCTATAAAGGACACGCCTTGTTTTATTTGAGTTGTTTGTAACAAACTTACTACTGTTTGAGCACCAACAAAAAACTCGTTAGCTGACAGTATTCTGGACCCCTGTGGCGTAACTAAATACGGCAGTGGTTGAAGGAAGGATGTCGTAAACCAGTGCTTGGAGTTTGCACTGAAACCTTGCTGTCGAGAGTCACAAATGATCTGCTCATGGCCTGTGATCGAGGATCTGTTTCCATTCTGTCGCTCCTGGAAAGTAAAAGGAAAAAGGAAAGGAAAAAGGAAACAAGAATTCTACACTTAGGAAAGTTACGCTCCTCACATGCTCTTAGTGAAAAGTTGCACAAGCGAATGGTTGCACAAGCGAAAGTTGCACAATATAACAGTCTTTTGCCACTAAGGTTATAACTTATTTGTTTCTGAGGTATTCTCAGATAACGTCTCGTCTCGTGTGATATGAGAGGGCATGTGGAGGAGATAAGAGACAAGAGCAGTTGGAGTTCGACCGGCTGCCAAGCATAAAAAAGAAATCTATATCGGCGTTACAACTAGAAATGAAGACAAATCTGAATGTCAATGGATCGGCTGCATGACATTTTTTTTTTTTTTTAACCTTTTGCAATTTCGATCTTTATGTCGGATTTTTTTGGCCATAACTATGACTTTTTGTAACTGAAATCAACAGAGAACGTGCACAGACATTGCTTTCGGGGAGGGGGAGGGGGAATAACTTTTATTCACTGTGTACTGAGAGAGAGAGAGAGAGAGAGAGAGAGAGAGAGAGAGAGAGAGAGAGAGAGAGAGAGAGAGAGAGAGAGAGAGAGAGAGAGAGAGAGAGAGAGAGAGAGAGAGAGACACACACACACACACACACACACACACACACACACACACACACACACACACACACACACACACACACACAACACACACACAACACCACACACACACACACACACACACACACACACACACACGGAGACAGAAAACGAGAGACAGAAAAACAGAGACAGAGAGACAGACAGAGACAGACAGACAGAGACAAACACAGACAGACAGACAGACAGACAGAGAGGGGGGGGGGGGGGGGAGGAATAGTATAAAATTCTTGATTTACAAGGGTAATAGATATAGCATATATCCTTTTTTTCACATACAGCCCTCGCCCAAACAAGGGACTACTTTAGAAGTAATTATACATGTACACATTTTCTAAGCTACGACGCACCGGTGCACACATGCAATAAATGAAGTTTAGCCATCAAACATGATATGGGACGGACGTGAATAGGAGTGGCTACACTGGGCTCTGAAATCGTCAGTAGCAAACATTATTTGGTGGGTAAATGCG
>JABMCL010000522.1:222500-237500 GCA_018857735.1 Alviniconcha marisindica | reverse complement strand
CAATTAAGCTACGGTCCCTTTCGCCCATCAGGTCCTCTCATTCAAGCCTATGACGTGCTGTTTGACGAATGATTTCATGATGCTGAGCAGCCGACGCCGACGCAACTGGCTGACACGCCGTACTGCTAGGCCAGGCCACAGACGTTATTACGTACGTCGATCAGCATCGCTGTGGCTTACCACAGCTCCCTCACAAACACACACACACACACACACAACACACACACACACACACACACACACACACACACACACACACACACACACACACACACACACAATAAGCGACAGTGCTCAAGAAACAGACTTTCGGCGATGCTAATGAATCTTGACTTCTTTCTTCTTCAATGTTGCGTTACGTCCACAGAGACTGCGGTTCCTAAGATGGGCAGGAGGACCATGGGGGAAAGATCCTTTCGATACATCGGACCTGTGATCTGGAACTCTCTTTCGCTCTTTGTCTTCACTCTTCTTTTTTCAATGTCAAAACCAAAAATCCACGTCTTCTCTTCTCCATACCTATCTCTCGTTTTTTTCTTCGATTTTTCTTCTAATTCTACCAACCCATTACCAGTAACGCATCTATCGTAGGTGTGTGTGTGTGTGGGGTGGTGGTGTGTGGTGTGGTGTGTGTGTGTGTGTTTGTGTGTGTGTGTGTTTTGTGCGTGCGTGCGTTGTGTGTGTGTGTGTTGTGTGTGTGCGTGCGCGCGCGCGTGTGTGTGTATGGTGTTGTGCGCGCGCGTGTGTAGTGTTGCTGCGGCCGTGTTTGTGTGTGTGTGGGTGTTGGTGTGTGGTGTGTGTGTGGTGTGTGTGTGGTGTGGTGTGTGTTGTGTGTGTGTGAGTGTGTGTGTGTGTGTGTGGTGTGGTGTGTGGTGTGTGTGTGTGTGTGTGTGTGTGTGTGTGTGTGTGGTGTGGTGATAGAATGAGCGTATCTGTAAGTCCTTGTAAGCGCTCCGGCTGCAGACACAGGTGACACGCCGCAGTGCTAGGCCAGGCCACAGACGTTATTACGTACGTCAGCATCGCCGTGGCTTACCACAGCTCCCTTGCACACACAAGCGAAAGTGCTCAAGCGACAGGCGTTCGGCGATAAAAAATAATCTTGACTTCTTTTTTTTTC
This sequence comes from Alviniconcha marisindica, assembly GCA_018857735.1. Lineage (NCBI taxonomy): Eukaryota > Metazoa > Mollusca > Gastropoda > Provannidae > Alviniconcha > Alviniconcha marisindica. Next base: position 236,380 of record JABMCL010000522.1, on the reverse strand, counting down.
AACGCTGTTTATGTTCACAGACACCGTGCAGACTGTTAGGGACCGGGGCACTGGTCGTCCACATCTTCTTTCATAATAATTAATAATAATTGAAGTATTTGTAAAGCGCGAAATCTTGTCCATAGAGACTATTTTAAGCGCACGGACACGCACGCACACACACACGCACACGCACATGCACACACGCACACTTACACACGTACACACACCCACACACACACACACACACACACACTAAATTCTCTCTCTCTCTCTCTCTCTCTCTCTCCTCTCTCTCTCTCTCTCTCTCTCTCTCTCCACGACGACACCACCCCCCCTAGTCCCTCACTGGATGGGTCAGGTAGATATAGCTAGCCTATTAGGAATAGCTGAATGATTTTACAAAGAGATGTCTTTTGGTGTTTATTTTATAACAAGAACAAGAACAAGAAAGTTTATTTGTTTTTAGGCCATTAGCCTCTTTCACAAAGAACATGAACACACTGCATATTTAGGCTGCACAATACATTTTTTAAACATGCTTCTAGTGACAAAGAGTTTACTGATTTCCCCCCCCCCCCCCACCCCCCACCCCCACCCCCCCCCCCCCCCCCACACACACACACAGCACCTACACATACAACTACGTGCCGCTACTATTCCAAATCAGTCAGTTATCTGTCTCATTTTCCCTGCCTTGATAAGAAACAATGCAATCTGCTGCAAACGGCATTGATTAGTTGTTTCCATAACTGAATGGTAAGGAACACTACTCCGCAGACCGTCACGCCTTAAAAAGTCAGGTCTAATATTATTGTACGTTGTACATTTGCACAGAACATGCAGCTCGTCCTCTGTCTCGTGTGGGCAAAACGGGCATGAGGTATCAGCTCCAGGCTTAAAACGGAATCTGTGGACTTTTATCCACGACACTCCTGCCCTAAATCTTAGTAATGCGTCTCTCAAGTGTCCTCTCATTGAACAGATGTACTCTTCCATACCAAAGTTTTGTTTCATGAGTTTGTATTCAAAGAACCTGTCACTTGATTCGAGCTTGTCATGCCAGCTTTGCCCAAAGCAATCTTTTAAGCGTTGAGAAAAGGTCCTAAGAAACTTCTTTTCGTCCCCTGCTCCCTGATTGTACCACACTTCGCCGAAGCCTTGCTTTAGTAGCAGCTCTTTCACTCTTCCAGCCCAAGATACCTTGCCCCTTTCCGCCAGATTCTGAGAACATCGGTACGCCCCAAAAGGCAGCCGATCTCGATTCAGTTTCAGGAGTCTCAGCCAGTATTTTATGCTGCGTATCTGGGAGCTGACGGCCAGCGGGTACCTACCGCTTTCACCATACACTATGATGCTAGGAGTTCTGTTGCTTAACCTCAAGAACCTCTTGATGGCAAATAAGTGAACCTTTTCAATTGTTTCCACTCTCCCTGTACCCATATCTCAGAGGCGTACAAAAGCGCTGGCTGTATTTGGGCATCAAAGATCTTACTGAACACTCCCCAATCTGTGCAATTTATCTTTCTGAGTGCTTTCAAAATGGTGATAATCTTCCGTTTAGCCTTTGGTATAAAATCTGCTACAGCTTGCGTTGTGCTAAGTTTAGTAGTTAACGCTATGCCTAGGTACTTGTACGAGTTGACTACTTCAAGTTGTACATCCCCGTAAGTCCATCTTTCGTGTCGAGACAGGTGTCCCCCTTTTCTAAACACTATGATGCTGGTTTTTGCCAGGTTTACTTCCAGTTTTAGTCTATCTGCTTCGGCCTTGAGGGGTTATTCAGCTGGTTTTGCAGACCCCCTGGTGTTAAAGACACCAGCGCCACATCATCTGCAAACAGCAGTAAGAAAACTTCTGCCATGCCCTGAACAAACTGAACCCCGTGAGTACCCTTGTCCCTTACGGTTGTGGCCAGCTCGTTAATGAAGAAGGAGAACAATAATGGGCTGCTACACTCCCCCTGCTTGAGCCCGACTGGGCAGGAGAACTCTTCTGTCGTACAGCCTGCATCCACTCTGACAGAAGCCACAACAGAGCTGTACATTGCTCTCAGTGCCCTTAGCATCTTCCCCCCCGCCCCCGCCCTTCGTAAGACATCCCACAATATGTTGTTTATTTTATAGGAAGCAAGAGAAGCTGACTGGTGGATATTGTACACCGAAACGAGTTCCAGACAGTGAAAAAACCTATAGATATTTCAGTGTTTCTAACTTGACCAGACAGTCATTATTTTTCCGAATATGACTGGGCGTTAGTTATCTATCCATCTGGCTTCGAGTCAAAATGCTGGCCTGTGAACGTATACAGTATATATATATATATGTAGATTTTGTTTTACATTTCCCCACCAAACCATTATAAAAAGCGGCTTGAAAGTGTTTCGTTAATTGTCCCTAATATCTTTTAGCATCTGAGGACATTAAGCAAAAACTCAACAACAACAAAGTTTCGTTAGGAGATTTCTTGCCCTGCTCTATCTGTCTCGTCTTGTATTTCCTTTTTATTTATATGAACACCTCTTGAGCGCCTCATCTCGAGATAGGCCTTAAGCGCTTCACAATGGCAACCATAATGCTATTACCTGTGTCTTCGCTCTAGTCGTATGCAACTCTGAATAAGTGACTGTAGCTTTACACAGCGCGTTTTGAATATCCACCGAAGCGGTTACAACGCCGTTCGGTTGTTACATGGCTGGTGCCGGCTCCAGTGTCTGTTGCTTTAAGTGGCCCAACTTCCTGCTGAATAATTTCACTCTGATCTAACCGTTGACTGGGCGTAAAAAAAAAAGTAAGTTACTTGCTCCTACCAAGTATTTCTCATTCGGCGAACGATAAGTCGTTACATGGCACCGACGGAGACAGATTTCTGCAGGGTCTCTGTGTCCACGCGCTTCACTCTGGCTTTCCCCTTTCTGCAGCACAGCGAGTCGACCGTGGCCCTGAACTTGCTGCCTATGGTGTAGTAGATGAAGAAGTTGCAGGAGGAGTTGATGTAGCCGAACAGCTCCGTGACACTGGTCATGAAGGTGAACGTGTTGAGGTAGCGGCCGCGCAGACTAATGTCTGGAATGACGACGATCATGGTTCGGAAGACCACCGCAGGGATAGTGCACACGATGAACAGAAGAGAGCAGCCAATCAGCATCCGTGTCAGAGTTACGTCACGCACAGTCATGGCGGCGGACGAAGACTGTTCTCGCCACAACGCCACCTTCTTGAGTTTGACGACAGTGATGATGGTGGCGATGCAGACAACGAGGAGAAAGATTCCTGGGAGCACGATGCCGTAGATGTAACCATCCAGCGTGTCAACCGCTTTCTTGTTGTGGCGATAAAACTTGCTGGGGTACAATTCGAAGGAAGTGGAATTTGTTCTGGGATTGAAAACACAATTGAGACCCCATCGTGTCGCGATCACAAAGCCTGTCCCAACGATGGTGAAGAAAGCGAGGAGGAGGATCACAAGCGTGGTCTTTGTTTGAAGGACGGTCTGAGATCGGAGAGGACTAAGCACACAGAAGCATCTCTCGCAGGCGATCACCATCGTCATGAAACGAGAGGCCGAGTTGAAGGCATAGAACCCTACCAAGTAATTCCCTAAAATAAACTGAATTATAGGACCGCGTCTGGCCAAGCCCGCGACCTCCAGGTAAATCCTGTCGACGTAGACGAGAAAGTTCACTGTCATGAAGAGGATGTCAGCCAGCGACTGGAAGAACAGACACAGGTTGATCCTCTCCTTCAGTCCGTGTTTGGTGAACACCACCATGCTCAGGATGTTGGTTGGGGCGCTGGCAAAATAAAATATGTCAGATAATTCATTTAATCTCCTGCATACACTTTTGGACAAAACAAAACGAAGAAGAAGAAGAAGAAGAAGAAGAAGAAGAAGAAGAAACAAACAAAACAAAACAAGAAACAAAACAAAACAAAAATAAGAAAGAAGAAAAGGGCTAAGAACCGCATGTTTCATAAAACACTAAAATATCAAATGGAAAGAGTTAATTATGAGGTCAGACTAATTTTCATAAAACATATCGTGGTTCATTGTCCAGTGGATCATTTATATCATATAGCACCCACCCACGCACCCACCCACGCACGCACGCACACGAATACCCGCGCGCACGTGCATACGTGCAACACACACACACACACACACACCTGATGAGGTAGAAGATGTTGAGGAAGACGACGGCGACGATCATGTCAAACATCTCCTCCACCTTCTGACTGATGAGGTTGTCCGGGTTGTCCCAGGGCTTGAACCTAAAGACGGGCAGCACCACGCATCCCTCGGGCACCTTCAGGTGGTCGCTGACGTTGAAGGACGTGTTGAAGGGGACCTCTGGTGGTTCACTGGTCGTGGAGGATGACATGGCTGTCAGTTCTTGACGGTGGCCAGAAACACTGCCGTTACTGAAGGACGAACCAAAAAGGACTTCAAAATTGCTTTTATTCGGTTATTGTCAGAGGACAAGGTTAGGGTCAGTAGCCACGAAATCACAATGCTGCACAATCTGCTAACGCGCTGGGCGATGGTAGTGATAATAAGCCTTTAGCCACGAAAACACAATGCTAAAAAGTCTGCTAACGCTTTAGGCGATGGTACTGGTAACTTAACGCCTCTAACCACGAAATCACAATGCTAACAGTCTGCTAACGCTCTAAGCTATGGTACTGGTACCTTAATGCCTCTAACCACGAAATCACAATGCTGCACAGTCTGTTAACGCTTTAGGAGATGGTACTGGTAATGCTTAAGCCTCAAGCCACGAAACAACAATGTTAACAGTCTGCTAAGGCTCTGAGCGATGGTACTTGCAATACTTACGCCTCTAGCCACGAAACCACAATGCTACACAGTCTGTTAACGCTTTAGGTGATGGCACTGGTAATACTTAAGCTTCAGATGCAGTCTAAGCGATGGTACTGGTAATACCTTAGCCTCTTGCGACGAACTCACAATGATATTAACAGTCTGCTAACGCTCTAGGCGATTTTACTGGTAATACCTAAGCCACTATAAGCCACGAAATCACAATGCTACACAGTATGCCAGTTAACGCTCTGGGCGATGGTACATGTAACAAGGCATTAACCACTACATCACAATGATAACTGTCTGCTAACGCTCTAGGCGATGGTACATGTAAAAAGGCATTAACCACTGCATCACAATGATAACTGTCTGCTAACGCTCCAGGTGATGGGACTGGAACGAACTCCCCCCTGATGCAGTTCTGTCGCCCACCCTTGGCACCTTCAAGTCGAAGGTGTCATCCCCCTCCGAGTAAATCCCCAAACTGTTTTTCTTTTTCTTTTCTTCTTCTTCTTCTTCTTCTTCTTCTTCTTCTCTCTCTCTCTCTCTCTCTCTCTCTCTCTCTCTTGAACTGTTATCACCGATGTGACAAGTCGCACTTTGAATACTCCTGGAAGAAATTAGCGTTTTTTTGTTAATGAAGCCCAACTAATGAAGTAAATAACCACAGAGACACGATGCCAAACACAAGTGAGGCACACCGCTTGAGAATAGGTACTTTTCATCCAACTCTCCTGCGTATTTTGGCCAGAAAAGCGACGGCCAGCCCGGGCAAACTACACAGAAAGAACAGGTACACGGCAAACAGTGTAAACCGTGAACTTTCGTCATGGTGTGCGTGCCTGTACTGCCTTGCCATACTGCTGTTGACACGGTGCATGACGTCGAACCGAACCCGGGGCCTTGCGGCGGAGATTGCAACACCTTCATGCAGATAGTACAGGAAGCTATTGAGAATCGCTTCACGCAAATTCTCCAGTGTCTTCATCTGCAAAATGCGGCACTTTGTAGTCAGCTGGAAGGCAGTTTCCAAAGACTGGACCAGACTTTGAAGCGGATTGAAACTGACGTGACCAAGCTGAAACAAGATGTACAGCAGGACCGAACTGACCTCAGTGAGCTGCTACGGGACAGGGACAACACTCACACTCGACTTGGCCGGCTAGAAAGGGACATGGAAAAAATGGACATCGCTTCAAGACAGCGAAATCTCTAATTCCTTGGAATTTATGAATCAACACGAAACGACAAGACAGCCGACATAGAAGAGCTGGTAGGAACGCTGAATGACTTCTCCTGTGACAGAAAATGGGTCAGCAGCGACGTTGAAGAAACCCACCGCATCGGCCCAACGTCCAGCGCCTCTCGGCGCAACCCACGCCCCTTGATCGCCATTTTCCGTCACGTCGACGATAAGCTGGCAGAGAGCTCCGAGAAGCCCTCAGACAAAACGGCATCAGAGTAGCAGCTGACCTCACGCCGAAACAACGGGAGGAGATCCAACACTACAAGAAGCAGGGGAAAACTGTCTACTACAAAAACGGCAGGCTCCACGTGGAAGACAGATGGCAGCAGGACAACACGAACAGCTACCCACGACGACACGGCGACGACAGACAGGGCGATACGAACGAGTTCTGCAGGGAACCAGCGCAACCCAACAATCACCTGGACTGGTACGACGAGAGGAAAACCAACAACGACGGCCGGCGACATGATCAAGGAAACAATGACGGCCGACGTCAACCCAACGGCAGTAAAGACCGGCACACTAGACTGAGTTCCCCAGGCAGATATGCGGAGTCAGACTACCCAACTTCGACAGAACACGGCTTTAGACCCAGCCACTCCGGAAAACATGGAAACTGGCAACGCAGAGACTATAGTGCACACCACGGAGCTGATGCCCACGACACCAACTACAACAACTGGGGAGACAACAAACACCCGGATAGACTAACGGGTCACTTCCCTCTCCCTCCCTTGGGACAGGACTGTGATCCAGTCTACATGGCGGAGCAGTACCACTTCGCCTACAACTTCCCCCCTGCGCTGTGGACTAGCACTGGCGACAGCCATGTCACCCACAGACTACCCCCCACCATGCCTGAAGAAAACAACATCCCAGCCGCCCCCTCCCCCTCCACCCCCGACGATCGTAGACCTGCTGCTGGCAACCACGAGCCCGTAACCCCCCAAAATAGCGACACTACCCCAGCCGCTGGTACTCCCTCCCTAGATGTGCCTGCGGCTGATGATTCTGTACTCCACCTACCCCCAGACACTTGTTTGTCGACGGCTGCCGACCACCAAGAGCAACCCCCACGGACAGCAGGGGAGACAACACAGCTAGGCGACGAGGAAGAACGACAGCAACCCCACGACGAAGGAGCGACAAGAAATCAACATCAACAACTACACACAGAATCAACGCCAAATGATGCAGAGCAGCAGGAGGCAGATGGAGTAAAGAGCCCGGGCAGAGAACACCCAGCAGAAGACCAGCTCAACAGACAGGGAACACAGACGGCGGCTCCGATCACAGCAGCTACGCGGACGCTTTGAAAAGCCCACCCCCTCAAACAGAAGCACAGGCGGAGTACATACCAATGGACACATCGGGGAATCCCCAGAACGTGCCCCAACCGTCACAACTGGTAGCCGAAAACGCATGAGATGTACAACCCAAACCAGCACAGCACAGAAGCAACTCAACATCTTCGATGGAGACACGGACCACACGGAGCAAGTCACAGCCCCGCACGAACACCAGCAGCACTCGCCAGACAAGTCTGCACGCGGCGTGGCAGACTGCAAAGGACAAGACACAAAAATAACAAACAGGCCAAGACCCAAAGGGAGCAGACTCGGAACGTCACGTGAATGAACAGGTTGGTGCTGATTCAAAAGGAGTAAATCAAAAAGAAATAAGAATTTCCTCCCTAAATGTTGAACATTTTGTGGCTAAGATTAGTGAACCAGACTTTATAAGCTACGTCAAAAAATCGTTTGATATATTTTGTGCACTGGAAACTTTTACAGCAGATCAATTTGACTTCAGCACGCACTTCCAGGACTATCACGTGTTTCACCGTCCAGCCATTAAACTGTCAACACACGGCAGACGATCGGGAGGGGTAGCTGTCTTGGTCAGCAAGCGTTTGATGTCTTTTGTGACACAGATTGATTGCAAATATGACAATATGATCTGTATCCAAATATCGAAAGATTGTGTAGGATTGGACAAAGATTTATTATTTGTTTCATTGTATGTTCCACCATACCAAAGCCCGTATTATAAGCAGTCTGACACGAATTGTTGCATCCACCATCTCGAAGAATTTCTTCTGAATCTGTACCAAAATGGGGAGAATGCGTATTTACTGTTGGGCGGCGATTTCAATGCATGTATTGGAGAGTGGGATATTGTGATGGATGATGAACCAGATTTGCTTGAGGATGCAGTTAGTGGAGACAGTTTGAGAAAATCAAAAGATAAGAGCACAAACCAATTTGGAAAAACTCTCATTGACTTTTGTTCAACCTTCCATTGTATGCCACTGAACTGCAAACACAGTGGTGATCTGCAAGGACAGTTCACTTTTATATCCCAGCAGGGAAACAGTGTTGTTGACTACTTTGTTGTTTCTGCTGACTTTGTCTCCAAAACTGATATATATATTTGAAGTCGGTAGCCGGGTTGAATCAAGCCATATGCCCATACATCTCAGCATTCGAGGAAAACAAAAGAAATCAGAAAAAGAAATTCATCCAACGCAAAGAGAGAGCATTACAAATATAAAATGGAACAGCGAAAAGGTTGAAGAGTTTAACGAAGCTATTAATTCTGATGAAACCAAAGAAAGATTTAGAGAGGCCCTGGATTTTTTGGATACAAACATCGAAAAAGCTTTGAAGACTTTTAGTGACACTTTGCTGCACGCTGGCGAATGTATGAGGCGAAAGGTATCGTTCAGCACGGGCGCCGAACGCAGCACATGTAAATGGTTTGACCGTGAATGTATCTCAACAAAGCGTGACGCACGACGCGCCCTCTATCGTTTTCAGAGAACAAAACTAGAGACAGACAAACTGGCCTATAGACAGAAGAGAACTGAGTACAAGTCAACAATTGCAGAAAAGAACAAACAGTACAAAATTACCGTGCACCAAGCTCTATTTGATAACAAACGAAACAGCTCCAAGTTTTGGGACACAGTTCGAAGAGCGAGACAGAGGAAAAGAAAACACCCAGATATAGCTATCACCACATGGCAAGAGCATTTCCAAAATATCTTAGACAAAGGAAGTGAACAAGTGTCAAATGAAGAAAATGGAAAAAGCGAGACAAATTCACCGAATAATCCTGACCTCGAAACAAGTGAAACACATATCCCAGAGTTAGACGATCCAATTACGGAGCAGGAAGTTCGTCAAGCCATTAGAAACATGAAACATGGTAAAGCCTCTGGAATAGATGAAATATGTGAAGAGTTTCTCAAATATGCAGAAAATGTGGTTGTACCTTTTCTTACGCAATTATTCAGTAAGCTTTATAATGCAAGCCTTTTTCTGGCAGTTTGGAGCAAATCGGTTATTGTACCCATTTTTAAGAAAGGTGACGATGATAATCCAGACAACTATAGGGGAATCTCTTTACTTAGTATCGTTAGCAAGGGCTTCACTGCTATTTTGAACAAGAGGCTATACACATGGGCTGAAAAGGAAAAGAACAGGCAAAGAAAAGGCAGGGTTCCGTAAGGGGTATTCAACAATTGACCACATATTCACACTGGTTTCAATGGTGAAAAGGAAATTAAACAGCAGACGTGGTGGGAAAGTTTATGTCGCCTTTGTTGACTATAAGAAAGCCTTTGATACGGTTGATCGGGATAAATTATGGGAAACGTTAGAAAAACTGAAAACATCGTCCAAAATGATAAACATGATTAAGGCCATATACTCTTCAGTCCGGTCGTGCGTCAGGTGGGGTGCAAAGTTTTCCGAGTTTTTCCCATGTTCGCTTGGAGTGAAGCAGGGGTGTCTTCTCAGTCCATTGATGTTCTCCCTCTTTATATCTGAAGTTGCAGACTTTGTTCGAGAAAACGGCAAGCATGGTATTCAACTAATCCCTGGGTTTGAGGAAATTTTCTTACTGTTATTCGCAGACGACATCGTATTAATATCATCCACACCGTCAGGCTTACAAAATCAGATAGATAATCTTGAAAAAGCCTCCAAATCGTTGGGCTTGACAGTAAATCTTGACAAAACAGAAGTTATGATTTTCAGAAAAGGAGGACATATTGCGGCAGGGGGAAAATGGTTTTATGATGGTAAGGAAACGGAAATAGTAAACAGTTACAAATATTTGGGGTTCACTCTAACAACAAAACTGTCAAACAACTCCGTATGTGAAGAGTATGCTAGCAAGGCCAAAGGCAAAATTTTAGATTTAATGAAAACTATGTGGTCTCTTGGCAGTCTGGACACGTCTTTATTTTTCAAACTCTTTGATGCACAGATTAAGCCAATGTTGTTGTATGCATCAGAAATATGGGGAATGTTGAGGTTGACGGCCATCGAGACAGCTCATCTTTTTGCTTGTAAAAGGATATTATGTGTTAGCAACAAAACACCAAACCATATGGTATACGGTGACACTGGACGCTATCCTTTGTACGTCGAGAGCACCTTGTCTTCCCTCAGATACTGGCTAAAGCTACGGAGAATGCCCTCAGAATGATTTCCAAAACAGGCGCTGATTATGATGCAAAATGATATAGACAACAATGGTTCAAGAAACACTAGGAGTTGGGTAAGTGACATCAAACATTGTCTCGAATCTTACGGTTTCCAAGATGTTTGGACTGGCGAGGTAGCCAACGAAACTGCATTTCTTTCATCATTCAAGTGCAAAATGATAGAACGTTTTCAACAAATGTGTCCAGTAGCGAATGATTTGCAACATATTGTACTTTCAAATCATCTCACGTGGCAGAAACATATCTAAATGACATAACAATAAAAAAAAAGTTTAGAGATGCTTTAGTTAGGTTGCGTTTTAGAATAAATGAATTAAGGGTGAACAAACGCTACGAATCTGAAAACATTGTTAACAAAAACTGTGCTTTCTGTCCAGGCATTCTCGAAGACGAAACGTACTTCCTATTTCATTGTCCATTGTATTCTTCAATTAGACATAAACATATAGCAGAATTCATGGCCCAGGAAGCACTGCCTACTCTCAAAGTTCTGCTGAAAAGTTTCCAGAAAAGTAGCCATGTATGTCTTTTATGCTTTAAAGCTCAGAGAAGAAAAAATACGTAATCAAATGAGTACAACCTGGCATGTGCCACTCAAGTTTTGCGGTTGTTGATATGATGATATGTTATGAACTGTTGACGCTATGAGTTTTTTGTTTTTTTTTTTTATTTCTCCCTCATTTTTCCCCCCCTTTGTGTATGGGTCGGTGGCCTTCACAATAAACCATGTGTCAGTGTCAGTGTCTCCTTCTCTCTCTCTTCTCTCTCTCTCTCTCCCCTCTCTCTCTTCTTCTTCTTTCTGCCTGTATCACTATTAGCGCTGCGCAGTGCCCTAAAATGACAGTAATGGCCAGCTTTGTGGCCGATGGTCATTAACAGAAGAAGAAGAAGCCTCTAACCACAAAACCGCAATGGCCAACAGCAGTCTCCTAATGCTAGGTAGCGGCGTTGTTAGCACGGTTCTAGCGGCGGGACAACATGAACTTGCATACGCTCATTAACAAGTGTCCATAGAGCGCTATAAGCGAAGGTTATATGTGTGATCTGGTGAGCATTAATGAAGAATCGAACACAAAACAAAAACAGCAACAACAAAAAAGCAGTACATGCTGTGACATAAAAAGAAACGTGCTCGCTGTTTCGGCAAGAGGGCTTTTTGTCCCTTTTGGTTATCGACTTACCGACGTCAGCTGCAACGATCGACTGCTACAGGTATCAGACAGGCCTGTCAGGAGCGTGTCACAGGACTGGTAGTGTATGTAAGATGAGATCTTTTTGGTGACAGTCCAATATGTTCCTCGACTGGAAGCAAAATGACGATGACAGATTATAGTAAAAATGACAAGTTGTATCTGTTATTGTGTGTGTGTGTGTGTGTGTGTGTGTGTGTGTGTGTGTGTGTGTGTGTGTGTGTGTGTGAGTGGTGTGTGTGTGTGTGTGTGTGTGTGTGTGTGTGTGTGTGTGTGTGTGTGTGTGTGTGTGTGTGAGTGTGCGTGTGTGCGTGCGTGCGTGCATGCGTGCGTGCGTGCATGCGTGCGTGCGTGCGATCGTGCGCGCATGTGTGTGTGTGTGTGTGCGTGCGTGAGTGTGTGTGTGTGTGTGTGTGTGTGTGTGTGTGTGTGTGTGTGTGTGTGTGTGTGTGTGTGTGGTGAATCAGTCTCGATGTTTGAATTGATGAAATGACATGTATCTATTATTGACCACACACACACACACACACACACACACACACACACATCTGTATAGACATTCTCTCTCTGTGTCTCTGTGTGTGTTGATAAGCACTCAATAATGGTACCGGCCCCGCACCCTCCTTCCCCCAATAAAAGGGGGAAAAAATGGAAATGTCACTGCTGAATTAAATACGAAATCTTTCACGCTGGAATATGCCTGTCATCACAAGAAACAAACCACATACAGTCATTATAAAAAGCACAAAAACCTATGCGCGTATGCGCGCGCACACACAGGCACACGCAGAGGTATCCACAGAGAGAAATAGTACGTATGTGCTTGCGTATGTGTGTATGTGTGTGTGTGTGTGTGTGTGTGTGTGTGTGTGTGTGTGTGTGTGTGTGTGTGTGTGTGTACAGACAAGTGGGAAAGAAAAAGTACGAGCTACAATGAAAAAAGTATCTTATAAATGAGAGTAGTTCGGGAAGAATGAATGGAGGCTGTGCTCATGATGCACCGGGCAGGGCATATACCACTGTGAAGGAGCGATACACCTGAAGTCTCGCTGGCCTTATCGCTTTGTTTTACAGTACGTGGGCCCAGGAACACCAAGAAATGGCTTGCTCGCCCATCGGAGAGGTCGAGTGTATGGCGAAATGAGCTCAGAGAAATAGAGTGACAGCTAGGTTTTCATGGGCGGATCGACAAGTGACGGAAAGCAGCTTATAGAGAATACGGTCATGCACAGGCATCCAGTGCAGCTCTCTCAAAGTTGGGGTGACGTGTTTACGTTTGTGCATTGCTTTTGTTTTGCTATTTCGTTTCTTTTTTTAAAGTCAAAATGTCAAAGAAATAATCCGACGTGAAGAACTTCTCGTGGGTAGAACGTTTTTTGTTTGTTGTTTGTTTTGTTGTTTGTTTTGTTGTTGTTTTTGTCGTGAAACTGATCCATTGACATTCAGAAGTCTATTTCCACCCGCAACGCTGATTGTTTATCAGCAACCGATTGAAATTCAGACACTCTTGTCCCTCAGTTAACAGTGCAACAATTATGGTGGGCTAATCGTAGCTATAATATGCTACAACAACACGCAGGAGAATATTCATGAAACTATCAACCCCAATATGATTTTGGAATAAAAACTGCCGCCAAAAAAAGCCTAAGAAAATGCGGCAAAGAGCAAAATCAAGGTCAGTCTGCTCCTTTGGACTGTATAAAAATGGAACAATCTCAATGAGCTGGACCATGGCGAGTCAGAAAACTAAAAGCGACGAGGCTGAGGTTTGCAACAAATAATGGCGAAGGCGTGTAGAGATTTTTGTCGTTTGTTCCGTGGCCTATATCCCTAAGCCTCACTTTCGATTCTGATACCTTGGTGACAAAAAGCTGGTCTGGGCCTACATGTACGAAGGAGCAAATAACCCCTTTTGTCACGTTTATCTTCTACACGGTCACGACACTGAAACAATCGGCATGTGTGAAGCGCAAACAGGGCTATCGACCGGCTGGTTAAAGTGTTGCTATACGTCCACAGAAACCGTAGGTTTATTAGGGACGGGAGCCTAGGACGTCCACCTCGACTTTGACACTGCTCCTGAGCTCTGATGTCGACCGGCCTAAATGTGTTAAAATTTATA
>JABMCL010000522.1:202500-217500 GCA_018857735.1 Alviniconcha marisindica | reverse complement strand
TCAAGTATAAAAAAGCATTATTACCCATAGCAAAGGAGAGAAAGACGAATGTTCCTGACAACAATGCACTTTAAATAGTGAAGTACAATGGGGAAAACCCCGTTCAATACAAACATTTACTATCATCACAGGGAAGTAAGTGCATTCTCGCAGGCTACTCGATTTATGCAATGTGGAGAGTGACCAACAACTTTGCTTCTTGAGTTGTTTACCCCGATGACATACGTGAATTCATCTTTCCCCGTTTTCTCTTCAGTGGATACAATTTAAACCGGACACTTCTTGGAGAACACCATAGTCAACATCGGTGACACTACTTGATGTCTATTGGCCCATAATCAAGGCCTTCATATTTGATACACAAATAGCGTGACATTTACAACACCTTTATAAAATGGAAAATCCTCTTCTGTAAACAACCGGCGACAGGAATGCTTGGCCCCCGGCCCACGTCCATAGTCTCATGATCCCAGATACATTTCACTTATGGCAGGAAGGGCAGGTAATATCACACAGAAACTAACTCTCCCTAAAGTTGACTCATCTTGGCCAACTCAAACTCGGGAATGTCCAGACCCAGCCACTGTAGGAGCTCGAAGTAGGAGAACACGAAGGCACGGTTGATGTCGTGGGAGTGGTCAAGGCCGCCGGCCTCCATCTGGAGCGCACGGTTGAACTTGAGCCTCGCTTCCAGCTCGGCCTGTTTCCGGGCCATCTCCTCCGCTAACCTCCTGGCTTCCTCCATCGCCTGCCGGGCCTCCTCCTCTCGCTTCAGCCTGGGGAACAAAATGAACAGTGTTAGCATCACTGGATTCCACCCACCTCTGGATTCCGCCTGGAAACCAAAGTCAGCAGCATCCACAATCACCGGACTCCTTCAAATTCATGAATCAAAGTCAGCAGCAGCCACAATCACCGGACTCCTTCAAATTCATAAACTAAAGTCAGCATCATCCACAATCACCGGACTCCTTCAAATTCATGAACTAAAGTCAGCATCATCCACAATCACCGGACTCCGTCAAATTCATGAATCAAAGTCAGCAGCAGCCACAATCACCGGACTCCTTTAAATTCATGAACCAAAGTCAGCATCATCCACAATCACCGGATTCCTTCAAATTCATGAACCAAAGTCAGCATCATCAACAATCACCGTATTCAGATTCACGAACTACCACAAATCAGTTTCCATGTTGAAATAAATACAACTGGAGGTGGGAGAACAGAAATCAGACGTAAGCGAGTCAGGCTGCAAGTGAATGAGGAGTAGAGATCGAGTCAGATAGAAGACAGACACGTCATGGCTTGAGACGTGCAGAACAGAAAAGCAGGCCACAGCTTGAGGAGTAGTACAGATCGAGTCAGAGGGAACAGAAACCATCTCCTGGTTTGAAAGCAAGAAGCTTGGACAGTTCTGCATTCTTTGTCCTTCTGAGACCCTGTGCGGTTGACAGGACGTAAAAATCAAATTACAAACTAACTAACCAACTCTGCATTCTCAGCAGAGGGTACGTTAAGTTTCCCCGTGGTACCCCACCTCCAACAACTGTATAATTAAAAGTCGCGTTTCGAATTCGAAGCCCGTTCGGCTGGTAAGCGGAGGGGCCTCGGTTCGAATCCGCTCCGGCTCTCCTTCCTCTTCAGAAGTTGTGATCTGTATAGACACTGTTTTGTGACTTTGTCCCTCACAATTTATGAAACATTAAAATGGCTCTCATCGCTGCCCATCTTAATGCATGAGTCATTCTGGTGGTGACAGTGTAGCGACAGATATGCAATCTCCCTCTTCCCCCCACCTCCATACCCTTTCCCCCTCTTCTCTCCGTCCCTAATAAGCCTTATGGTTTCTGCGGACGTTAAGCACCATGTTTACTTATTTTACTCCTCGAAGCCCGGGAGCATCAAACACCGAGCGGGGCGTGCGGGAAAGAAGGGGGTATATAGGACCAAATACTGTACAGAAGTGCATGCCACTTACCTCTCTGCCTCTTCTTTTCTCTTCCTCTCTTCCTCCTCCTCTTTCTTCTTTTTCTCATACTCCAGCCGTTCTTGCTCTGCCATCTGGGACAGCATCAGCTCCTCTTGGGCCCTCCTCTCTTCCTCTTCCTTCTGCTTCTGAAGTTGTAGCTCTGTCAAACACAAAACGTGGCAAATAAACTCCGCCACTCGTCTTTTCTTTATGTCATATGGCTATACAACTAAAGCTGGGCCGATTTGGTCATAATGGAACGTTGTGCAATTTTCTTTTTAAAATGCCAAAATGTCTGCGTGGGTTTTACCATGTTTTTAGGGGCTTCGAACGAATTACATTTTTGTGTGTTTCACTGGTGAGCTAAAGCTGAAAGCTTTTTTCTTTTCTTCTTCTGTTGCTGACATCTTCACTGACTGGCTCGTCCTTATTCAGGGGAGGGGGTGGGTGGATGTAGAGATAGGGAGAGAGAGAGAAGCAAACGAGGGGTTGCGATTGTGTGTGTTTGGGGGCGGAGGGGGGGGGGGGGCGCTCGGGCGTATGTGTGCATGCGGGGGAGAGTGAGATATGTAATTCATCATCAAATTAGTTTGTTCATTTTTGCAATGTTTCATGTATAGCGCATTGACCCACGCACATGTATCATTGAGGGATTTGGCGCATTAGGATTGCATTTCTTATTACTGATAGTTGTACTGGAATAAACGAAGTAAAAAGGATTGTCTAGTCACAATTCCGATCCTCTACTACAAATGTACATTCTCAAGCTCGAGACCAAAGAAAGCTACAGGACTATGAGGCTTCGTCAACGCTACTGTTGCCATTCTAGAGCTTTCGTTCTGTCACCTCATTATCCCTTACCCATTTCGTTCTGTCATCCCATTATCATTACCCATTTCGTTCTGTCACCCCATTATCCTTTACTCACTTTGTCCTGTCACCCCATTATCCTTTACCCACTTCGGTTTCTCACGCCATTGTCCCTTACCCAATTCGTTCTGTGATCCTATTATCCCTTACCCATTTCGTTCTGTCACCCCATTTCCCTTACCCACGTCGTTCTGTCACGCAATTATCCCTTACCCACTTCGTACTGCCACGCCATTATCCCTTACCCATTTCGTTCTGTCACGCCATTACCCCTTACCCACTTCGTTCAGTCACGCCATTATCCCTTACCCATTTCGTTCTGTCACCCCATTTTTCCGTACCCACTTCGTTCAGTCACGCCATTATCCCTTACCCACTTCGTTCAGTCACGCCATTATCCCTTACCCACGTCGTTCTGTCACGCCATTATCCCTTACCCATTTCGTTCTGACACCCCATTTTTCCTTACCCACTTCGTTCAATCACGCCATTATCCCTTACCCACTCCGTTCTGTCACACCATTATCCCTTACCCATTTCGTTTTATCACCCATTTTTCCTTACCCACTTCGTTCAGTCACGCCATTATCCCTTACCCACTTCGTTCAGTCACGCCATTATCCCTTACCAATTTCGTTCTGTCGCCCCAATTTCCCCTACCCACTTCGTTCAGTCACCCCATTATCCCCTACCCACTTCGTTCAGTCACCCCATTATCCCTCACCCATTCTCTTTGCTTCCTCTTCCAACTGCTTCCTCCGCATCTCCTCCAGCTTCCTCTGGTACTCCTCCTTGGCCTTCCTCTCTCGCTCCTCCGCCAGCTTCTTCCTCCTCTCCTGCTCCTCCATCTCCCTCAGCTCTCTGTCCGCCTCCTCGGCCTCCTTCTGCTTTCGTAACCTGAGGGCAAGAAAAGAGCCTTGATGAACTGTATAGTACAGGAACCAAATCAGGAGAGAACGAACGTGCGCGTTAATTACCGCATTGGACCCGTGGTCGAGCCTGCATGCTCATCCCTGTTATTATAGTCTCAGAATCGTGGATTTCCTGCCCAGCGCTGTGCGCGAAAC
The DNA here is from genome assembly GCA_018857735.1 of Alviniconcha marisindica. NCBI lineage: Eukaryota > Metazoa > Mollusca > Gastropoda > Provannidae > Alviniconcha > Alviniconcha marisindica. The sequence goes on along the minus strand of JABMCL010000522.1, from coordinate 213,591 downwards.
CCCCGAGGAAACAACCAAAGGGACAAAAGCGAAAGAAAGAGAGTGAGGTCCTGCGCACGTTAAAGTCATATATATATATATATATATATATATATATATAATGCCTGATAGCAATGTTCTACAGAAGCTGGCCTTCCTAATGGAATGTGACCTGAAACAGTCCCAGCTGAAATAATGATGTACACAGGCCACATAATTTATAAGAAATGCTATGTTGGTCACTACACTAACATCGTTTTTCATGCTAACTCATGAATCTAGTTGGTCAAGTTTTTCACCTCACCAAGCCCGCTGGTCATGCGTTGAAGAGATGTATTTATTTTGCTCTCAGGTTAGCTTTTAATCATGAGGGCAGAAAGGACTAAATCAATGACATTTCAAACACAGGAGAAAGAGGGTATATCCTCTGAGCACATATTTTCCGAGCACACCAGTCTGTTTTCTCGCAGAAACAACGCAACAGCAATGGCACCCGCTTCATAACAAATCTCGGCAGATACGAGACAGCAACTTATTACCATTTGGTACAGATTCATTTTTTTTTTTAAGTCAAACGTACACATACAAAATACGCCTTTTGCGCGCGAGGAGGCACGCACTTGTTCCAGCAAGCATCCTGTCCCTTTGGCCTTGTCTCGTCCCCCTTCTCACTTACCTTCTCTCCATCTCCATCTCCCTCTTCAGCTGCTCCTGCCGCTTCTGTTCCTCTTTCTCTCGCCTGACCTGCTCCTATTCCTTTGACATTCCCTCGTCCCCTTTCTCTTTTACCTTCTCTCCTTCTCTCCATCTCTCTCTTCAGCTGCAGCCGCACTTGACCTGATCCTATTCCTTTGACCTTCTCTCCTCCCTCTTCTCTCTTACCTTCTCTCTTCTTCTCTCCTTCTTCTCTCCATCTCCCTCTTCAACAGCTGCTGCACTTGACCTGCTCCTATTCCTTTGACCTTCTCTCCTCTCCCTTCTCTCTTACCTTCTCTCTTCTTCTCTCCTTTTTCTCTCCATCTCCATCTCCCTCTTCAACTGCTCCTGCCGCTCCAGTTCCTCCTTCTCTCGCTTGACCTGCTCCTCCCTCTCCTTGCGCCGTCTCTCCACCTCCTCCTTGCGCTTGGCTGCTGCGGCTGCTCGCTTGGCTGCACGTGCCTCTCGGTTGGAGATGGCCTTGAGGTTGTCCTCTTCACCCTAGGAATGGAGTGATTTCACTGAAGCTGCGTTTTTACTACAGAAATACAGTCCCCTAATAACAATTAAAGCAATCGTGTTTTTTGTGTTTTAAGAAGTGTAATGGCACTGGCTCTGACGAAAGGGATATTTGGGTAAGCTTCGCAGCAAGTACACTAGTTCTGGTGTCATTTTCGTTTTCAGTGGTAAGATCGTTTAACAAGGTGACTGCTGAAAAAGGCCCCAAAGCCGGTACATGCTTGATACCACCGTCTGAGTTACTTAAAAAAATTAATCTTCACGTATAATCTGTCTGATGACAACCAGAGAATGGCATAAAAAATCTCCCTAAAGGCCCATTAACAGCTAAAAATTAAGCATAGCAGAGTTGCGGATATTGTTTAAGCTCTCGTGGCATTACTCACGACTACCACCCACCAACACAAATTGATCTGCAAGGGGTTAACAAAATGAAAGGAAAGTGTTCATCTCTTGCTCCGTACATTTCAAAACCTTCTCAGTTCTTTTGCAATAGCTCATGCCCTCCCCATCCCCCCACCCCCAAAAGCATCGACTTCTACATTCAAAATAATAAGTAACCATGAACTGTTCTATAATATGCAACCATGAAACTTCCATAATAAGCAACCTTGAAAATGGTATGTCCTCAGAAGCTTTGAGGGAACCACCGAAGTGTCCTAGGTGACGATGCCTAGATGACAACACTTACTGACTTTACACTGATATCACTAATACCACGAGCTCAGACATGTGTCCAAGAACATTATTTGGTCACTCAATGCAGTATTCGTTTTACTATTAGCATTAGCACGCACACACACACACACACAACACACACACAACACACACACACACACACACACACACACACACACACTCACTCTCACTCATTCGTGATGTTTAATTTTTCTTCTCTTTTTTTAGCGTTTCAGTTACAACATGCGAAATTTGTGCGAATTATTAGCACGACATATCCATATATGTTTGTGTTTCAGTATGAATGTGCCAAACCTGTGTCAATGAATTATTCGATGGACAAATGTCTCTGTTCTCGGACGACAAACGTGCACACGATGTGCTGGGAGCGAGTGCTACGATCGAAATATCACAATACACTTCTCTAAATTCACTCAATAATAATCAAAAAGTAAAATCTGTGTGAAATACACGAATGAGAAATAGACGGTTAATAGACGGTTGCACGCATTCGCGTTTACAAGCAGGAATGCATTAAGATTAATGGCTGTGTGGCGCTATCCAGTCAGTTTAAGCTGGAACGTCGATCAGATCAAAGGTAACAGATGAGTCCCCCATTAAACTCTTCCCCCAAAACAGACAGACAAACAAACAAGCAAGCAATCAACCCAAAACACGACCATAAACCAAAAAGCAAAAGAACAAGGACAACAAAAATACACAACAATACTAAGACAACAAACAACAGCAAAACAAAAACAAAAGAAAAAAGCGACAGGAAGCAAGCAGCAAAACGAAACAACAAAACGGCACTGGTGACCGCAAAATCAATGCCTTTTTTTGCTCGTATTTTCTGTGCTGCTGTTGTTATTTATTGATGCTGAGGTTTGAAGTTTCTTTCTGTTGCATGCATATATATTATTATTATAAAAAAGCCACCAGCTTCGTTTTTTTGTCTGAAATGGAATGAACCAGAGGTAAAACAAAGAAATCAAACTAATGTCTTACAGGACGAAAATAACAACTGAATATATTAACACTGCACTATTTTTACAGCTGAATGTGGGCAAGGGCGTGTGGCGATATTTTGCAACCAAAACACTATCACATCCCAAAGCCAATAATGCAGCATACTAAAGCAAACTGATCTGAACTGAACAGATGCTTTGTTGTTGTCGTTTTTATGACAAAGCAACGCAGTGAACAGATACTGAAACACACGAAATTGCTCGGGCTAATATTCATTTAAGCAGTTGGTAAACTCGCTCTGTCACTCTAGGTAGACTCAAATTAAATTATCGGTTCAAAAATGGACAGTTCCTTCAGTTCTGATATATGCAGTAGGATTCATAATCATGACCACTTGTATAACATGTTCTTTCTTGCATTTACAAATCTGTACCAAACAATCCGACAGTTATGTACTTTGGGTAAGTCATGTGGTAAGAAAGATCTCGGTTCACATATGAAATATAACATATAGCCCTGTTTACTGAATGGAAGGTTCCTTTCCAAAAGAATCAGGAGAGAAAGTTAGCTAGTCAGAGTGTATGTTAAAATGTAAGTTCTGTTAAAACGATCATTCTTTAGTCCCGGTCACATTGACAGTTTAACAAACTTTAAGAGATATAATCACAGCCCCACCCACCGTCTTAGCGATACATGAAACATGCTTCCTTTCCAAGGCAAACGTACTGGTGTTGGTTAAACATGCGGCCTCAATCAATAAAACGAAGATAACGGCTCTAGACGATATGTACCATTCCATAGAATTAGAAATGACCTTAGTAGTTATTTCATAGATCCCAGCAATCAATGCTTTAGTAAATCACAGCGACTACCGAGAGTTTAATTTCGCATACATGCGCAAATGACAAATAAAAGATTTTTCAAATGTTTTTATATAGACATAAAAACGACATCCATGAACTGCAGAAATGAAGATAATCTGAAATGTTACTATATACATTAACATGTAATGCTAAAATATTTAATTTGTAAACAACCAATCAGACCAAACAGTATATCATTTCCACTTTTGCCGGAAATGTAACAAATAGGGGCCGCCCACAAGTCCTGCAAGTGATGCTATGACTCCTAAACAAAACGGGGTACTCCAATAAAATGTTCAATTACTCTCAAGACTTTCAAGGTACTCTTTGTTGCTGCCCGCCATTTGCTTTATGTGATGTCTTTGTGGCATCATCACAGCCACATGATGCACGTTCGTCTGAATTAATTAAAGTAAATATGAAGTAGAGATTACTAACTGTGATCTGGCATACAATGTTCTATTACATATTGATAAATGAGAAGACAATTATCAACTTGCAGGATTTCTGGACTAGACCAAAATAAAACTGAAGATATATAACCAAAAACAAAAACCAAAAACAAAAAGCATAGCTTCTGCAAATCATTTTTAAACAAACCACTACTGACATGATCTAGCAATCTCGAATTTCATCGGCCAAGCTTTATGTGAGTAAAACGATGAGTAGTAAGCACTTAATACGAAGAAAGAGAAAGAAACTTTCAGGGGCAGATTACCTTCTTATTCTTCTGCTTTAACAGGGAAAATAATAACGTACGAGGCATGAATAAATAAAAATGACATTCAATACTAAAGCTATCGAAGCACAGATTGTACTCATTAAAATGAAGACAATACCTACTGTTTACTAATGTAGATTACTTACAACCCAAACAAATTAAAATCTTCTATTGTTGCTGTTTTCTTAGATATATTGACCACTTCAATTTCCGCGATGACAATCACACTAAGCAAATACATGATCTGTTTGTCTAAACATTGGCAGAAATAATATGTTCTATTATACACAGACGAACGTGTGTGGCTTCGGATTCCACTGGTAAATTGGTGCATGGTTGTATGGCGTACACAAAACGCGCGCCAGGTTGGCTGTAGTTTCTGCCAGCCGCGCAATGCTAAACCAAATAGCACTGTACGTACACCACTTCGGTGGATATTCAAAGAAGCAGTCTTAAGTTCCTCACGCATTCAGATTCACATGCGACTAGAGCTTAGTGAGTCCGCTCTGAAGCTGAGGACAGCGCTATATACAAGCGCTCAAGCAAGCAATCTTGTGGGAACAACAGAAAATTTAGGGTAATATGCTGGCTTAAAACAACCAACCACACAACCACCCAATCAGTCACACAACCAGTCAACCAATCACACAACCACCAGATCAGTCACATAACAGTCGCCCACTGAACCAATCCACCAAGAAAACCACCACCGAATCAACCAAACACCCAGCCAGCCAACGGAACTAGACAGCCACCAAGCCGTAAAAGATGAATATGTACACGTCGTGCTTGCTCTACGTGCCCCATACACCTTGTGTCAGCTGACATTGTACGTCCACGCAACACTCTCCTATATACCTGATATATTTTCTTCGTCACAGAAAGATTAAATTGCATGGCATCAACTCACATTGTCACCAATGTCTTCTTCTTCCTCTTCTTCCTCCTCCTCCACGGGATAGGTGGGAGGAAGGCTGGTCCTCTGAGGGGGCTCTGGCTCTGGGCTGGATTCCTCTCGAACAATGGTGAACTCCATTTCGTCGTCGGTTTTCAGCTCCGGTGAAGACTGCAGCGGACACAGAGAGGTCATGGGGGGAAAATGATAAAATCACACAGTGCACTATTAAAAATCAAAAATGAATGCCTGACATTTTGTCTCACGAACTTGCACACAAGGAAACGGTATGCAAAAACTGATAAATCTAGAAGTAAGGTATTCCTAAAAAATTAATGAAGATCCTCCTACCTGTGTGTATGCAAAGGACCAATCAGATTTTGCGAGAATCACCTTCTTTCGCCAGAATAGTTTGCATTTCTAGACAACATGAGGCCTGTTTTCCAACGAACAAACTTGTGTCATAATAGATCAAAACACAGTTTTCTTTAAAGAAATATTTTTGCTGACATAGGACGAAATTATATGCAAATTGTTCGCAAAATTACTTTCGACACGTGACAAGCAACTATTTTACCTGAAAAAAGAAAACTGAAACTGAAAGTAACATCTTTGATTTGTGTCTGTCCTATCATTCTGTGGTGCACATACACTGCCGAAATGATTGAGAAACCAATTTCCCAGCCTATAAAGCTTGAAAAACACAATAACAAAACAAAAACAAACAAAAGACAAAAACAACAACAACCAGAAACAACAAAACAAAGACAAGATATTCATGTAACGTCTTTCGAGCACTAACAAACTCCCTTTAATTCAGATGAAAACAAACAACAACAAACGAAGAGAAACGGGTTGCAATCCCACACGCTAATTGTTACAGCTTCAGCTAACAGCGTACCTGCAGCGGTCTCTCGGAGGACGAGGCAGTCATGGGTTTGGAAACGGGCGGCTCCCTGGATGAGGGCGGGACGGGAGTGGGTTCCTTGGTTTCGGGGATAGGCGCACTGGGCGGGGCTTCGGCTGCCGGGGTGGGTTCAGGCTCAGGTGCCGCCTCCTCCTCCTTCTTGTCCTTCTTTTTCTTGCCTTTCTTCTTGCCTTTCTCCTTCTTATCGTCTTTCTTCGGCTTCCTCCCTTTGACTGTTGAAGGAGTGAAAACGTAGCTGGTCATGGCCTCGACCCTTATTTCTTCGACAATCGCTTGGATATCTGCTTGAATATTTTGTCAAGGTGTAAGCTGTAAGAACAACCCGAACTTCCTACGGGTTGAAACGTTCCAACCGAAATTAAAACTTGGAGAAAGAGAGCAAGTATAGCAAAAAGCAAAAAAAGCATACTTTCAGTTCCTTCAATCGAACCGTAAACGAATGTCTTCTCATAACCCAGTAAATTTAACTGTACATCAAAATCTTCTGAAGTACGAAATCAAATAAAAACACCTACGGGAAACAGAAACGGAATTACAATTTTAATTCATTCCATCGCCAACTCGTTCATCCCCTCACTCGTTCCACCTTGGTACGGATGTTCAGCACCTGTGAGTATATCCTACCTGGTGATTTGCTTTCAGATTTGCCAGCTCCGGGACCCTGCGGCAGAGATCCTGGTCCCTGAGCACCGAACAGCTCGGACAAGTCAGCCTTCTGCTTCGGCATGCCTGTGAACAACACCACAAAATAACATTTTACATTGCGCTTCGTGGGGGAGACGCAAGGATCACAAGCACTGCAAAGAAGGGATAACTGTATGCTTTTCATTTCCGTACACTCATGAACTGTATCACAAACACACTACTAATTGCCGCTGTGTTGCGGAACGTCCTGTACGTATTGCGGCACAGTCGAAAAGTCTATGTACTCAGACTACGCCAGCATACCTTAAACAACCATCACCAACATGTACCGCATACTGCCACTTGGGATGTTCATAAAAATATTTAAAAAATATAAAAATAAACAAACGAATGTAAGAATATAAGAATGCAGAATCTGAAAGAAAGACAATAATTTGTTATATAGGCATCGAACGCATAGAGTTGAGAGGTCGGAAAATAATCTAAAGCGAAACCAAGTGTGCAAACGCTTATATTGATTCAATGAAGCGTGCACCACGTGTAGCTCACACATCAGACGTGCACTGTGCCGAGCGGGATGTTCCCAGCAGGTGTACTCAGACCTGGTGCCGATTTTTGTATCCATTGCAGTGTAGAAATCACGTGTTGCTAGCAAAGACTGTGCACTGTGCCGAAGTACCTTTCCAAAACCTTCACTCAAATTGGATTTGGTGTCCATTCTTGTGTCCATTGCAGTGTGACAATCATATGCTGCTAGCAAAGACGTGCACGGTGCCGAGGTACGTTTCAGAAAGTCCATTCAAACACTTCTGGTGCCCACACTCGCGCCCACTGTAGTGTAGCAATGACGTGCATGTAACACAGGCGTGCACAAATGCAGTGTTCCGGATGATGTCCTCTCCGAACATCGCCATCATGAGGAGCTCACCGTCCGCAACTCTGGGTGTTGTCTGCTCTACCGAAGCCATAGCACTTGGTTGTTCTGCTGCTTTAGGACTAACAGTCCGAGCTTCTGGAACTTTCGGCTCCGACTCTTCTTTTGTTTGCCTCTCCGCCTGCCGTTGTTCCGTCTCTTTCTCCGTGATTTCCAGCTGCGTGTTCTTCACGTCCTCGTCTTTTTCAATTTCCTCCCTGGCCTCGAGTGCTCTGGACCCTCTCCTCGGGTTGGCTGCCTTTTCTTTCTTAGCGCGAGGGAGGCGTTGCTTGGAGGCTGACGGAACGAAAAGCGAGCGGATTTGAGGTGCGGTCAAGGTGAAAACAATGATTAATGTTGCAAAAGTGGCGAGATGGACGAAACCAAATATTGCGAGGTGACTGTGTGTACGTGAAGATAATGACTTGTTCATCCAGGGTGTCGCGGTACGATGATCGGGGTGGCAGTTTCGGGAAAGGAGGGGAAGGCGATGTTGTGTCTTGCCATGACAAAGAAGCTGACGGTGCACAGAATGACGCATGACCTTGAGATGCAGTGGCAATGACGTCATCGGCAGCTGATACACAGAATCTTATAACAGCGAGAAGAAAATAAGTGTTGGGCGTACGGCCTTGCGAGATGATGAAAGTCTATCTGAAACTAAACGCAGTAACTTTTGCTACTTCGCGGATGGCAAGATAAAGTAGTGAGGATTTTAAACCAGTTATTATGACAAAATAAACACGCACACGTCCCCTTAACTAAATTGTATAACAGCGCAACCTCCCCTCCCCGCCCCACCAAAACAACATCAACAACAACAACAACAACAACAAACAAACAAACAAAAAATACCCAACAACAACAGAAAACCAAACAAAACCAACAACAACAACAAACGAACATGATTGTGGAGTGTGGTGTACCGTGCAGCTGACGTAACTGCAATGCAGATCAATAAAATCTTCAATATACATACTGTAACGCCATAAAACCAAGATAAAAGGGAAATGCGAATGCAACCATTAAGCCTGTTGAACGTGCTCCGTGCCTTTGGTGATCAACAGCGATGGGATGCAAAAATGACGAGCACAAGCTAATACCAAGTTCCCTCCCCCATCCATCGCCCTTTTTCAAGGAAAAAAACTAAAAACAAACAAAATTCGCCACCTTTAACCAAGCAACATTACATAAGTATTATTTAACATCAGCTGACGTCCACCTGAGAATCGCCGAAAGTATAAGACATATTGACCTAACATAGATATTTACATGGAAACTGTTACACCATACGTTCCATATCCAAGCAGCAAATAAAGCAAGACTGAAGCAGCTTATAAAACACGACCATACACAAGAATGGACAGGGAGGGAACAACGTCATGGCGTCAGATGTACTGTGCGGTTTGAGGTGTTTTCACACCGCAAGTCATCATGTCCTGCTTAACACACTCAGTTTCATGATTCAAAATTCAAGATTACTTTATTATCTCATCAGAGAAATAACATTAAAAAACGTAGCTGAACATTAACCACATCACAGTACACAATAACACATATTTTATATTTTAAAAGTCAAAGAACAGTTATTGAAAATACAAAAGTTACATAATAAACAAACTAGTAAGTTACGTGATTTACACACACACACACACACACACACACACACACACACACACACACACACACACACACACACACACACTGTTCTGACGTTTGAACAAATTTATCTGTTCAGAAATGCTGCTGACTGCAGAACAAAACTTTGTTCTGTTCTCACTGTATTTGTCACAGTGCATAGCTGGCTGTACAAGACGGGATAATTTGGACGCTTTCACCAAAATAATACATACTCGGCACGTGAAATGTGCTACCCCCATTAGCTCAACGTCGACGCTGTATAGCTATTCACCACCTTATTTGTAACTATGCTGTTATCTTAAGCGTCCAACCCCCCTCCCCATTACCCCCCTCCACCTATACCCTTGAAAAAACAACAAAAACATCTCATGCACATACCACACAGCAAGCTCACCCGTTTGTTTAGTTTTACTGGCCATGTCCGGTGCGTCTGCACCGGTAGGCTCCGGACGTGGAGTTTTACCAGACTTGCGCGGTGACTTGAGCTGCGACTGCGGCGACTTGTCCTTCACACGAGGAGATTTGTCCGACACACGAGGAGATTTGTCCGACTTTCGAGGTGAGTTGTCCGACAGACGTGGAGATTTGTCCAACTGACGTGGGGATTTATCTGACAGATGCGGGGATTTGTCCGACGCCTTGTCATCGGCTTTGCCTTTGTCTGCTCAGTTCAAGTCAGTGCAGATGAACTTCATACTCATGAATGTTATTCTTCCTAGTGTACGTTTTGTTTTGTTTTTTTAACAAATAATATATTTTGATGCATAATGAAAGACAAAAATGCTTGCTTCGTACACTTATTTTTCTGACTTAGGTCAAATGGATTTTTATAAATTTTCGTTTCATTCGAAAAACTCAACGATATGATTGTAGAACAAATGAACTGAATGTTGAAAACCGCTTTTTGTTATTTACTGCTCAATCACAATAACCGTCAGTAAAACAAAATCTAATTTCTTCATTTATAAAGAATGTTTGAATCAGATACTGCAATACCTATAATTTAACATTTCTCTCCAGAGCGCTTATCCGAATGTCGGTGCTACAATCAGCTGTTAAAAAAACTGACACATTTCCATGCACTAAACGCAGTTTATTTTACACCTGAAAGCAGCAATCCCATCAGTAAGTAAGTAAGTAAACATGGTGCTTAACGTCCACAGAAACCATAAGGCTTATTAGGGACGGGGAGAAGGGGGAAGGGGGTATGGAGGTGGGGGAAGAGGGAGATTATGTACCTGCCGCTACACTGTCACCACCGGAATGATTCCTGCATTAATATGGGCAGCGATGAGAGCCATTTTAATGTTTCAGTAGGAAGTGATGGACAAAGTCACAAGACAGTGTCCACAAACCACAACCTTTTTGAAGAGAAAGGAGAGCCGAAGCGGTGTCGAACCGAGGTCCTTCCGCTTACCAGCCTAACGCCTTACCGCTAAGCCAAACCCGCTCACGAATATCAGTGAACCACACGCTACTTTTATACTCCCCCCCAACCCCCCGCCAACATATCATCATGTTCCGTTAATTACACAGGCGTTCTTTCTCAACATGTTCTGCGATTTTACCAGCTTGTACGAACACTGACAGTGTTTGTAAGTAGTTAATAGTGTGGTCGTATTCCTCAGCATTTTTGATTGAAAG
>JABMCL010000522.1:177500-200000 GCA_018857735.1 Alviniconcha marisindica | reverse complement strand
CAACAAAAATAACCAACATGGAACGCGAAAAGGAACTGAGTTCAGTTACCTGGGGAAGAAAAGAAAGAAATGAAACAAGGATGATACCTAGCGTCCTAAAATAAAACCCAAACACATAAACGGTTAAAAGGATCGCTAATTGTAATAGGACAATACAAAAACAATAGCACTGTTTCGGGTTAAGCCCCGTTTTTCAAAGCCACAAAACGACAGTTAAACTATGATAAAAGACAACATCGAAAATGGGGCCTTCCCCAAAATCAGCAATTGTTTTGTTTGCCCTTAAAAAAATTGCGTTATTTTTTTAACCGTTTATGTGTTTGGATCTGAATATAGTTACCCTGTACCGAATCCCATGCACGCACTCTATTTCCCACTCGACCAACACACACAACAAGAAGAGTTCTTTTTCTACCCACCGACAACAAAAGGCTCATCGGGCGTCTTGGCCTTCTTCTTCTTGGACTCCTCGCTCTTCTCGGTCTTCTGGGACACTCCCGTCTTGCCGCTCTTCACGCTCTGCCCGTCAAGGTCCAGCGTCAGTTTGGGAGATCCGTCGCCTGGCAACGCCGGGGTCTGGTCCTCTCCCTTGCTGGCGCGCCTCTGCGAGGGAGACTTCTTGTCCGCGCCCGCCACGTCCTTTGAAGGTCAATGTGATATTAGAAGTTTGGCAGTGCAACGTTGAATAGACATTCTTTTCAACCCTTTCCCTGCTAAAGAAGTTGTAGTGCTGATGCAATTCCTTCCCAAAGGAGTCTTGGAGACAGACTAAGCCAATCAGAAATATTCATATCCTAGAATATTACTTCTCCTGAGCATGCACAGACAGTCTGATTTCGAGCAGAACGTCCTGTAACGTCTTTACGGCAGATGGGAAACACTTCGCCACGGACGTCACCTGATGTCATTAGGGCACGGAAAGGTTAATACAAAACTTTGTACATTTACTACACCGTGCCAAAAGTGAGACCTTTCTTCTGCACTCTCATAGAGAAAGTAACCAAAGGCAAAACAACTGGCAGCGCTTGAAAAGGGAAATCCTGCCAAAGGATTCGTTTGTTTTGTATACCCTTCATGAACGCGCTCTCTCCTCTAGCTGTGTTTGCCTTGTATATATGGTTGTAAGCCCTCCATCAAAATCATTCTTGTCTCTAATATAGCCGTGCTTGTATATTCTCACGGGGTCAGCTACTTAGATAGCTATATACCTGCCACAGCAACAGGCCAAAGGCAGGAAGATTGTAAATCATTTTGTCTGCTGCAGTCTGTTCAAACGATGATTTTCCCTGCACAGTCTTCACCAAAGCGTTTCGTTCTTATTCTCTGGGAGTCAGCCAGTTGTACAGATAACCTATCAATGAAGCCTTCTTGCTAAACGAAAGAAGGCTGCAAACCTTTTCCATCTGCTGAAGTCGCTGTTCAAAAGCATCCTGCTCCGCTTCAGGCGATACGTCCACTGACCCCTTGACGGACTCGAAGGGGTGGTCCTTCAGGTCTGCAATAGTGCCGCCAGCGATGGAGCCTGTGCAAAGGAAACGAATCCCGCTATACTATACACTAAACATTTATAGTAACCATGTGATGTAAACACTGAGTCATTCGACGACATTTGCCCTGCAGTGTGATACATCGGATCAACCATGTTTTATTATGAAAAACAGTTCTGACCTGGATATACGATGAATCGGCGACTACTTTTTTCTCCCTTTGCTGCCACTTCATTGATCCCTGGGGTGCACGTGTGAGTGTGTGTGTGTGTGTGTGCGTGCGTGCGTGTGTGTGTGTGTGTGTGTGTGTGTGTGTGTGTGTGTGTGTGTGTGTGTGTGTGTGTGTGTGTGTGTGTGTGTGTGTGTGTAGGTCATTCATGCTTGTAATACGTCGTCTAGCTGTGCTAATGCACACATGACCTGATAGTTTCTGTCAAATTAATGACAAACTTTACTTCTAGTTATTACATGCATCCTGTTTTTCTATGTCACATTGATAGCAATATTTACTTCGAAGTTCAATCATTCTGCAGAGAGAGAGAGGGGGGGAGGGAGGGAGGGAGGGAGAGAGAGAGAGAGAGAGAGAGAGAGAGAGAGAGAGAGAGAGAGAGAGAGAGAGAGAGGAGAGAGAGAGAGAGAGAGAGAGAGACAGAGAGAGAGAGAGAGAGACAGACAGACAGACAGACAGACAGACAGACAGACACAGACAGACAGACACACACACAGAGGGAACGAGAGGGACGGGGGGGGGGGGGCGCACTGCTACACAACTATAATCTTTACCTTTGCTCAACACTGATACGTAAATACACCGCAAACATATTATAAAGCAAGCTGACTACTTACCCGGTTTAGACCCGGCTTTCGACTTTCCTGCAGGGCGACCTCTTTCTGACATGACCTCGGTGCCACCATAGCTGATGACGTCATACTCCATGTTGTCCACCAACGAGGCGCGGTCAGCGGGGATGGACATCTGACGTTTGATCCCAGCATCGGACCCTACGTAGCTGCCACCTATCAGAAGAGATGTTTCATGGTTCACGTTATTGCTCAGTATGGGTATTTCCCATATAATAGCGGCTATTTTTAGTTATAACTGCTACTATTCCCTGTGATGGCCTAATTAGAACGTTGACCTTGTTAGATCATTCTTAAAGCCGTTTAATGAAAAGCAAAGTTTCTGAAACAACGCCTACGAACGCCATATTTACAGACATTTACCTTTGAAAGCTAGGCAGATATGACCCTTAGCTTGAGCAATCTCCCAAACAACAGCACAAACAAGCAACACGAAGACTGACCTTTTCCGTTGGGAACCATATAGATGTGCCCCTTGAGCAATCTCCCAAACAACAGCACAAACAAGCAACACGAAGACTGACCTTTTCCGTTGGGAATCTGGCAGATGTGACCCTTAGCTTGAGCAGCTTCTCCCAAACAACAGCACAGAAAGGCAACACGTAGATTGACCTTTTCCGCTGGGAACAATACAGATATGACCCTTGAGCAAAGGTCTCCCAAACAACATCACAAACAGGCAACACAAAGACTGACCTTTCCCGTTGGGCACCATATAGATGTGACCTTTGGCTAAAGCAATGTCTCCCAAACAACATCACAAACAGGCGACACAAAGACTGACCTTTGCCGTTGGGCACCATATAGATGTGACCTTTGGCTAAAGCAATGTCTCCCAAACAACATCACAAACAGGCGACACAAAGACTGACCTTTGCCGTTGGGCACCATATAGATGTGACCTTTGGCTAAAGCAATGTCTCCCAAACAACATCACAAACAGGCGACACAAAGACTGACCTTTGCCGTTGGGCACCATATAGATGTGACCCTCAGACACACCGCCCAGAGCCTGGGCAATCTCCTGTCGCGATTTGATCACGGGGCGCCCCGTCTCTTCGTCATGGTAGATGGCGATGTCATCGGGTGTTAGTTTCTGACTGGCCAGTGCCTCCAGCAGGTCAGGGCTGATCTCTGCGTCCTCAGGGAACTGCTCTGGGTCCAGCCCAGCTGCCTTGGCCACTAGAAGATTGAGAATTGAGGTGTCAGCGTTTTTATGTCATTACGTTTTTTTCTTGTGTGTGTGTGTGTGTGTGTGTGTGTGTGTGTGTGTGTGTGTGTGGTGTGTGTGTGTGTGTGTGTGTGTGTGTGTGTGTGTGTGTGTGTGTGTGTGTGTGTGTGTGTGTGTGTGTGTGTGTGTGTGAGATAAAAAAAACAAATAAGACGAATATATCTTCCTAGAACCTTTATCAGTATCAAAATGTCAAATGTGTACGCGTGTATGTTCTCTACCTGCAGTTGTCAACGACTGACGAATGAGGTCCTTGTATTCAGAAGTGGTGGGGCCAGCGCTGCTAGACCGCTGGGCGTCCATGATCTCCTGTATCGCCCCCTGTGCACACACACACACCGCCACCATTAGCATGCTGCACACAGCACGTCCACCCCGCTGGGACACACGTCCAACACAGCTGCGGTAAGCTAAAACACGTAGATGAGCTAATACCTGAACCACTTACTAATGCATTTCTATTCCATTTCACAGAAGGTCTAATTGACACAACCATCATTATTTAAAAGTTCTTTTACAGTTACGTACAAATAAAAACACGGAAAATCATGACTCTGAAAGTAAGCTGTGAGTATCGGCGACCTTGAAATAGTGCACGTATTAGTTTACATAGATGATCTACAACCACATTGTATGCAATTTCCAATGAAATTGGTTATCTTCTTAAGTTTCTTAATCTGGGACAATGATCGGCTTGAAATTGACGACTGCACACACAAAAGTTGTGATTGTATACCCAATAGATTGTGCAGCGTGTGCTTTAATGTACTAATACAGGAAACCCAGTGCTTCTGATGTACCATCAGGCTTGTTGTTCTTGAAAATATTCAAAGAGGAATCTCAGCACAAATACAAAACAAAACAAAAACACGAAATATCATTACTGTACCGGCATCGTGCTTGAAGATACCGATAATGGACATCAGGAAGGGTACGCTCAATGACGTATTATAAAGACATTGATTGAGAAAAGTAAAAACAACAACAAAAAAACTGCTTTAAGATACTGACAGTGGAAATTTTGTACAAAAACAGTAACATGAGGCATAATCATACTATCATCATCGTGTTTTAAGATACTAACAGAGGAAACTACAAATTAATCCAGTAACTCAGCTATCATTATACTATCAGTGTTGTGCATTTACGTGCAGGTTGTTATCAGTTAAACAATAGTATCTTTTTTATTAACTGATCCAAACACCAGAAGATATATTTCTTAGAAGACTTCCACCACCAGAGAGGGTCCGAGTAATTAGCAATAGCTAAAGGAAACAAAACCACCAACAAACAATCCCAAAAAACAAAACAAAACAAACAGTCACACGCAAAGCACGTTTTCTCTTCATATTCTACGCAAAACCAGAACCAGTATACATAATGTCTCTGACAAACCCCGCAACCTAAAAACAAATGTTGCTAACAAAGCAACAGTCAAAGAAACGACAAGGCAACAAAAACATGCAGCAAAAACTTAGAAAGGAGAAGTGTGGAAATTAGCAGTGAGCCACCAGTGAGGAAATGCGACCTAGTTGTGCAATTTAGTAAAGAGTGACCTCTTTCTTCATGAAAGGAAGCACTGGAATGCTGTGAAAAAGGAATGTATAAGCACTAAAATCTGTACTCTGTGCAACGATGAATACCGTCTCGTGTTACAAGAGAAGGGAATAACAGTGTTTTGAAGAGTGGCTGGTGGATATGACAACCCCGATCCTTTCGTGTTTGAAAAGAAAAGTCATTGATCACAACACCGCCATAATTAAAATAAAAGAGATAATAGAGATAATAAACAACATCTTTTTAAAATGCACTGACAGAACAGGATAAGGCGATGTATCACAGATATTATAGGTTTTTACAAATGACAGAATAGTAGATGCAGTTAGGTCAATCAGTGTAACAGATCGAACAGACTATATGCATTGTGTACGCTTGAAACAAACCTCCAATAAGGCAGCACTTAGCTAGAAAAAACGAACAACAAAAATAAACAATGTTAGGCTTGTGTCTCCGTGCACTTTCGTGTGAAACATTACTGGAAAAAAAAATTAACAACATTTTCTCAAACATCACCATAAATTATATAAACATAATCAACCCAGATGAGTACGATTATTAAACTGTGCAACCGTTCAAATACGTGGTCCCTATTAGTACAAGAACGGAATGATGTGCTGCCTAACCGACCAGCGTACTTGAAAAACAAAAACAAAACACAAAACAAACAAAAAACATCTCTCACAACATTTAAAATGACCTAGTCAATTGTGAGGCTAACACACTGGCAAACACATCTAGACAAGGAAAAGAGACTACAATGTATCGTTCTTACAAAAAGGTAAGTGCAAAGTGACATGCTTATTCAAAGAAAACTAACAATGACATGCATCACACACAGGCGGATCTTGCACTTCTACAAAGGCAGGGGAAACAACACGGCGTAGCTCATGTCAGACAAAGTAACAAAACATGCGAGATATAGCTCTAGCCTATTCATCAACAGACCCGAATAGGACGAAAACGCAACACATCTAGTCTACACAAACACACAGGTCATTGCACACGTGGGTGGGTTGGGGACCTCTCCTCCAGTCTACTTTCACAGTAGTTACAGAACATGCATTTGAAGAGCAATAAAGAGGTGGTAAGCGGTGGAAGAGGCTGCAGATCAAATAATCCTCTAGGCATGCATGCAGATGACACACTGGCCACAAAACCAAAACCACATTCATCGTACTACAAAACACAATTAACCTGTTGGTCTCCAATATTCTGTGTCTTAGCCATCGATAAGGTAGGTTAAATCAAGACGATGTTAATGATAATGAATGATCAACTGCTTCGACCAGTCTCGATTAGAATTGTAGACGGAATCATAAATGATAGTCTAATCTGTCTTCAATGACCTACATACACCGGATTTTAGATTTAATAAATAACAGATGTTAATGCAATGGTAGTAGTTACTATAAACAAATCACAGCAAAAACTATTGTCACATGGTCGTGTTAGGGTGATGTTAATGCCTAGATGAATGAACAAATGTCTTCTTCTCGATATGAGAAAATAAAAAAAAGTAATTAATGATAATGAGATTTTAACGTCCTCTCAAATACAAAGGGACACCTCAGAACACGAAAAAGTAACTAACCATGTAAACATTTTAGTACACAATTACCAACTCCGATACTAGATTCAGAGGAGGTAAAAAACGTCGCCAGTCGTCATCATCAAGGATAGACTACGAAGATACTTACAGGTATACCTGTATCAGGTACAGGTCGCTAAAATGCATGTTAGAGTTAAACAAAAGTTCTGGTCTAAACATAATCCGAACGAATAATTATAGTCAATCTGCAGTAAATAGTGTGAAACTGATACTACTTTGTTAGCACTACGAACCGACACGACAAAACGAAATTGTCAACCACGCCTTATATGACGAAGACACAGAATGATTGGTTGTTTCCAACAAGGTTTGACCAATAGCAGACATCCTTACGGATCTCAAGACATCGTGCACAGAGTGACTGCGCGAGATGTTATGGGTGGAATGTGTATCCATCCACATATCAGCTGCCTCCTAACGGGAGACAAGGACAAAACAACCACAACACGTTAATCATAAGTGTTCATTCAGTTTCACTAACGACGACAAGTACAAAACAACCACAACACATTAATCATAAGTGTTCATTCAGTTTCACTAACGACGACAAGTACAAAACAACCACAACACGTTAATCATAAGTGTTCATTTAGTTTCACTAACGACGACAAGGACAAAACAACCACAACACGTTAATCATAAGTGTTCATTCAGTTTCACTAACGACGACAAGTACAAAACAACCACAACACGTTAATCATAAGTGTTCATTCAGTTTCACTAACGACGACAAGTACAAAACAACCACAACACGTTAATCATAAGTGTTTCATTCAGTTTCACAAACGACGACAAGGACAAAACAACCACAACACGTTAATCATAAGTGTTTCATTCAGTTTCACTAACGACGACAAGGACAAAACAACCACAACACGTTAATCATAAGTGTTTCATTCAATTTCACTAACGACGACAAGGACAAAACAACCACAACACGTTAACCGTAAGTGTTCATTCAGTTTCACTAACGACGACAAGGACAAAACAACCACAATACGTTAATCATAAGTGTTTCATTCAGTTTCACTAACGACGACAAAGAAAATAGTATGTAGAAAAGGAACTGATACTTTATCCCTCTAAGAAAACAAGCACAATTCTGAAAGGGAAAAACTCATACAAGTATTTGTTGCATACATGCCTGATTAAAAATCTCTTATGTACCGAACTCACTTCTCTCCAGTTTGCATTATTTCTGTATTTAGTTATCTCCACCTGTGATGAAAGAATGTTTGTTCATATCTGTGTTATATTCGGTATTCGGTAAGTTCAGCACACTTTGTTCATAAGGACCAGTACTTCTAGCGTAATGTGTAAGTCTCCCCAAAACAGTTGCAGTTTTAGGTATAGTCCTCTTCTCACCCCCCTCCCACCCCGTCTTCGCCAGTACCTCTCCGAAAACAACATGGCGCTAGGTAAATCTACCAACAAGAGCTGCAGTGTTAAGTATAGTCCCCCCCCCCCCCCCCTCCACCACCACCACCACCCCCACTTGTCCTTGCCAGTACCTCTCCGAAAAAAAAACAAAAAACAGGGCGCTAGTTAAATCTACCAACAGCTGAAGTGTTAGATATAGTCTCCCCCCCCCCCCCCCCCACACACACACACACACCCTTCCCATTTGTCCATGCCAGTACCTCTCCGGGAAAACAAAACAAAACAACAACAGGGTGCTAGGGAAATCTACCAACAACAGCTGCAGTGTTAGATACAGTCCCCCCCCCCCCCCCCCCCCCGCCCCAACCCGCCCCTTTTGTGCATGCCAGTACCTCTCCGAGAAAAGCAACAACAACAACAACAGAGCGCTAGGTAAATCTACCAACAACAGCTGCAGTGTTAGATATAGTCCCCGCCCCAACCCGCCCCTTTTGTGCTTGCCAGTACGTCTCCGAGAAAAGCAACAACAACAACAACAAAAAACAGGGCGCTAGGTAAATATACCAACAACAGCTGCAGTGTTAGGTATAGTCCCCCCTTGCTCCGCATTTGTCCTTGCCAGTACCTCTCCGAAAAAGAAAAAAAAACGAGAAGAAAAACACACGAAAAAAACAAACGAAAAAAACAACAACAGGTAAATCTACCAACAACAACAACTACCCCCCCCCCCCTCCTCCCCATTTGTCCTTGTCAGTACCTCTCCGAAAACAACAGGACTATAAGCAAATCTATCAACAACAGTGTGACGACATGCATATGACCGCTCAGCCTGCAATGGGCACCTACCCTGACGTCTTTCTCCAGGTCCTGGCCGGCCTCGGTGTTGCTTAGGACACTGTCCGCGATGCGCTTGGCGTGCTCGGTCAGTGTGTCCAGTATGTCCTGCTCCGTCACGCTTGATCGAGCAGTCTGGGAGGCTACAACAGCGATGGGAACGTGTGAAGCTCAAGAGAGAAGTTTGTGTCCTAATAAATAGCGTTATTTTGAATCTTTTATGTGTTTCGATCAAGACAGAAGTATTATTTTTACGAATATTTTGTTGTTCTTCAGCGCCATTTTTCGCCATTTTTCGCCCTTTTTGAGCGTTTTATACATGCCCGGCATAGTTCTTATTAAAATTAAATTAATCGAGTGTGATTCTATACGACAGCAAGTACGATTAAATCAGCAATGCAGAGATGAGATGCAGACGATGCATAATATGCTTATTGCTAAAACAAAATATTATAGGTTAGGATCACTGCGGCAAAGCTCCAAGCTAAATCATATCTATGTCGCGAAGCTCTAAGCTACAACATACCTGTTTCAAATACTTCAATCTATAAAATCAGGCAACGAAACAAAATAACAAAAAACACTGATCAGCACTTAAAATGAACTGCATCGTATAACTTGTAACCTAATATGCACAACAGAACATAACGACAATAATCGTTTATTAAATAGTGCCTCATCAAACGCTAATGGAAACAAATAAATGAATAACACCAAATGAAGACAATCTAAGGCTGCGATTTCATAGTAATCATACTAATAACAGTAAAAACGGACCTGCCTTGAATTTAAATGCACAAGAACACAATTCAGTAAAAATAAAAAATAAAAAGAAACAGCAAAAAATGTAATATATGCAAACGTGTCTTTTCATCAAACAGGTATGCCATTAGAGTCGTGATTATGATAACTAATGCACGCAGCATGCAGTTAGATAGTATAGTCAACAAATGCATTCAAATGTGCAGGGGCTGTATACAAAACACATCCAAATGCACAGTGCATACGTGATTCTGTGCCTGGAATCATTCGAGTTAAATCGTTAAATGTCAATAATATACATTCACTATGATAAACGCATATACTATGTCAAAGTTTACACATGCAATTGGAACTCGCAAACAAAGTATATATCCACACTGTATAAGAAATGAATTAGTCGCTGTCTTAACAACACTTGTATTAGACATTGAATTAATTCAACGAAGGTGATACATGTGGTGGGGCAGGAAGTGGTTGGTGGTGGTGGTGGTGGTGGTGGTCGCAAAACGTGCTTTGAGATCAGTCGTTACGGTCAACGTTGACTACTCGAGGTTTACGGCACTAAAGGGTCACGTTAAAGGTTACGGGTACACACACGTGCAAGGACTGCATCACCCTGGTGAGCCACGACATCATTCCGCCAGAAGACGACGCTCCACGCCTCTCCTACCTAGGGTGGCCGTTTCCGCCTCAGGCTCCTCCGTGACGGACTCCTGCACGGTCATCCGGGTGCGATGCCCCTGGGCCGGGGTTTCCGGTGGGGTCAGCATCTGCGTACCCTCCACGGACAGCGCCATTCCCTGGTTGGGTGGCTCCTCGCCTGACACCCGGGCATCGTCCTCCGTTGCGGAGGAAGGGGTTGAGGGAGGCCGGTTATCATCATAACCTAACTCAGAACCGTGATCGGAAGGTTCGAAGCCGTCGTTGACGTCGTCCCACTGATGCTCCGCGGACTCTTCTCCTGGTGGAGGGGTCGTCATCCGAGCAGCCGACAGTCGGGTGCTCACGGATCTCGACCCGTCCTTGGCGCGGCTCTTGGTCATCTGGCTGCGCTGCGACAGCTTGCTGCTGGTCCCGCGGGACTTGTCATCTGAGACGCTGCCCTTGGCCTTCAATTGCGTGGACGCTTTCCCGCTGCTTCTGGCGTCGCTCCTGACGGACGGGGCGGCGGGAGACCTGGCGCCGGGCTCTTTAGAGCTTCTGCCGAGTTGGGACGGTCCTCGCGACCCCGCTTTGCTCGGAGCTCTGGAAGCTTTGGACTCGGTCTGCGGTGACGGTCCAGTTTTACTGCTCGATTTGTCCGAGCGCGATGGTCCTTTTTCTTTGGACGCGCGACCGGTCTGTTCAACCTGCGCCGCGCTTGTCACCGCCTGCTCCCTCTCATCTTCCACGCTCGTCTGCCCTGCGGGTGATGGCTTGGTTTCCTGTGGCCCGTCCTGTGCACTGGACTTGGCTCTGCTAGCCTCCGTCACGCTGGTCTCCTCTCTGATCACGCTGGCCTCGCCGTGTTGCTGAAACTGCTGCTGCTGCTGCTCCGCCCTGCTGGCTGTGCCGTCGCCCTGACCTGACCCAGTCCTGCTGACCGCTCGCCTGCTGGACGGTTCACGGCTTTTGGCTGTTCTGCTGCTGCCCTGCCGGCTTTCGCCCTTCCTGCTCTCGGCTTTACTTCCAGCCTTGCCGCTCTCATCAGCAGTCTGTGATCGAGACGGCGCGGGGGTGGCCCGTTTGTCCACGGCGGAGCTGGGAATACGGCTCGGAGCAGCGCTGCTCTTCTGCGATTCTTCCGGAACAACGTCCAGAGTCTCCTTCGTTCCATCTGGCAGCCACTGGTCCACGCCCGCTACTTCCTCTTCCTCCCCTCCGCTGTCTCTGCCGGAGTCTCTGCGCGGCGTACCGGTGGGGAATCCTCGAGGAGTCGGATGCTCCGGGGTGGCCGATTCGGTCTGCAAGGCCACGGACTTTGACCTGGACGTGCCCGTATCTCTGTTGTCGTCATCAAAGTCTCCCTCGGAAGGCGGCAGAGACACAGATGCCGGTGTTGGTCTCGGGCCGTTGGCAGTTGGTACTGGCTCCGAATCCCGCCTGCTGCCTGGCGTCTGCAGAACTCCGGGAGAGAGCATCGTGTCTCCAGGGGACACATGCTTCGAGGCCGGCCCTGGCGTCGTGTGTTTCGATGCCACTCCTGGTGTAGTGTGCTTGGAAGCGGGTCCAGGCGTCGTATGCTTCGACGACGACTTTGTTCCCTTCTCCCTAGGGCTGTGATGCTCATCGTGTGAGGCTGGAAGCGCATCTCTCGGTGTAACGCTGAGATTGTCTGTGGTGACGTGCTGGTGTTCCTTAGAACTGGACTGACCACTGCTGGTCTGGTCTCCCGGGCTGGGCTGCTTGTCGGGCGAGAGATTGTCGGTCTGGGGGATGACGTCCATGGTGGGTTCTCGACTCTCCAGCATGTTAGTCACCTCCTCCTCCTCGGGCCTTTCCGTGATACGAGCCCACCTCTCGTCATCTTCCTCGGAATTGTCGTCCTCGTAAGTCTGTTCCGCGGTGGAGTTGAGAGACTCTTTCAGTCCTGTAAGGTGCACAGCAGCAAGAGGATATACAGGAATTCATCAAAGCAAAGCGATCAAACGAGTTAAAAACTAATTATATACAATCAACGCTGTAGAAGACGATACACAGAAATTCTTCAAAGCAAAACAACCAAACGGCCTCCCGCAATAAACTAAAAAAATCATCACTATAGAAAGGGGTAATTTGTAAGAAGTAATTCGCTGGTTCAGTGTTGCTGTCAAAACGCATTTTTACCTGAAACGTTATTAGGACCGCCAAACACGTTACGAGGTACACTAGAAATGTTTCAAGGGCTGTGAAAGATCACAGTATTTAACGTTTTCCTAGGTAATGAAAGACCAGATCAATGTCATAGCTCATGAAGCATTTAGTGAATAAAAGCGTACCGTATGCATACGATACACACCGCGTTTTGAATAAAATCTTTACAAATAAGTCTACATAAATAACTTTGACACATTAAATTATTATCTTGAATTTTCATTTTAAGACACATCGAAGACATCGCTGAACAAGATTACACAACATAAATAAAAATTAGCATGATTTTCTCATTATGATTCACCAGTCAACTGTTGAGTACAAGTCGTCAGATATTCTAAGAAGTAACAATAAAAAATAAAATAAAAAAAACACACATTCACACACACACACGCACGCACCCCCCCCCCCCCGATATATATATATATATATAATATATATATATATATATATATATGCACTCATGCACGCATGCACGCACGCACTCATATGCACATTAAGAAAAACACCAATCACAGCATAGCAAACACAACAATAAAAAAAAAATCAAATACGAAAATTTGAAAACGTAAAGTGGAGTTACTAACACATACAGTCCAAGCCAATAACACGTGTTAGTCCATCAATCCAGCTTTCTTTGGCGGATACAAAATCAAACTCAGACATAAATAGGTACATGCATAAAAAAGCCTCTTCTCATCAATGATAACAAACATGTTAGTCACAGCTGACAGTTGTTTAACATGCGAGACATCAAACTGACAATTTTTGCGTTAAAGACAACAACGATGGCACACATTTCCAAAACGATGCGTCTATGATGGACAAATTTATCTAGCTCAAACATAAAAAAGCATGGCAAACATTCGTAGTTTTGATATTAGCCACAAGGACAACACCACCACAGCAGCCATGTTACTGTCACCAAATCTACCTCCATCGTAGGAAAGACCGGGCAGACTTCGGACACTGCCCGCCTTGACCAAACCAAATTCCCCCTCCTCCCCCTTGGGGGCATAGCTCCAGCTATGGATGGACATAGTCGCGTCTATGTCTCCGCTGGTGTAATCAATTTCTGTGTGAAGAGCGCAGAAGAGACAGAAAAAAGAAAAGAAAAAAAGAAATACAGAGTATGCAGATTATACAGATGTCGTTAATCAGGTAAAAAATAAATTATCAACAGAAATAAAGAACAACATGGAAAAGAAAAATTGAAGATCAGAAAAAAAGTTGAAAATAAAGCACGCAGCGAAAACAGTGAAGCCAAACCATTCAGTAAAAAAAGAAAAGAAAAAAAGAAAGAAGAGAGAGGTGATTATTGTGCTGATAAACAGAGTAATATTTTGGAGTATACAATCAAAGAATCAACGAAATATGAGCGCCAAACATCAAAACTGGAATACTAGAAATGATCCGGCTTAGTTACAGAATGACGTGTCTCTGAGATTACTCGAGATTTGAAAATACAAGGGAAATATCAATAGTAGTAAACCACACGTGCACACACAAAAGAGAATCACATCGATCATATGAAACTGAGTTGAAAGCTGTATCACACAAAATATTATGTCAGAAGCATAATATTCAGGAAATCTCCCAACCCCGAGAAGCATTTAGCAGGTACGTCATTCTACGTATCCAGTGTCTCCACACACAGTAAATCCGTCCGTCTAATGCCGATGTCTGTCTGTCTGCTCTGTTGCTGGCCTGTCTATCAATCAGTCAGTCAGTCAGAGGGTTGATTTCAATGTCCTTGTGGGTGCCTTCAACACCCCACTACTCAAAACTGTAACACGATAACAGAAGATCGAATCATTGCAAAACAGCTGGATATATCAGATTTCAGTTGTTCCACGCAGGCTACGGAAAGCCTATATCTGTGCTTGGAAACAGTGTTGACAACTGATAATACAGACGTATTTTTTATGTATTAGGGTTTGCCAATATTAGTACATGACCGACACTGAGTGCGCAGTCAATACATTGTAATGCACACGGATGTAAGATGTTGAAGGCATCAAGACCTGTTATATATCACGCGTATCGACACCCTGCATACAGATGTTACATATATGTGTAATGAAACACGCAAATCTTGATGCTCCCTTGGAATACAAAGGTGCAGTAATTGCATGTGCCTGAAGGAACATAACATCTAATGATAAAGAGCCCATATAAATCCGATGAGAAAACGATGACCAACGACACATATTTGCTGTCAGCTCTCTCTCTCTCTCTGTGTCTGAAACACACACACACACACACACACACACACACACACACACACACACACACACACGCACGCACGCACGCACCAGCATGCTCTCTCTCTCTCTCTCTCTCTCTCTCTCTCTCTCTCTCTCTCTCTCTCTCTCTCTCTCTCTCTCAGCCAGGGAAGTTTTAGACTAGACGATGCACGTTAAATCTACATAACCTTAAACATAACAAATCAGTCAGTTACAGATCAATGAATGAATGAATCAGACAAAGAAAGAATCAGTCAAATACGTGCATCTGTCTCTCGACTGCCTGCATCGCTTACAGAGTCCTAAAAGTCTTGCTTGAACGGGAAAGAGGCATGCAGCACCAAGGAAACCCAGCACCAGTCAAAAAGGATAACTACTGAGGTAAAGAGAACAATCCACCATGCAGAATACAATTTGTGGGTCAGTGCCTTTACAGGCTGTATGGAATATATGCCAGCCATTTCTTGTACAACTTACGCAGACTCGCACTCGCCAGCGAATCACTGTCTGGTTCTACATGAGCAAAGAATACGTGTTAATGATGGAGGTGGAATGTCAAAGGAAGGAGAGGGCACTATACAATAACTATTATGCTAATTTACTACCAAATGAAGAGTCAGATTACAGCCTCTTCCACCTTTTTACTAGAACTGGAAAGGAACAACGGCAACTAAACATTGAATACAAATGATAAAAGATGCTGAAAGAAACAGAACAGTACCAAGTCGCAAATATTCAAATCTCTCTTTCTCTGAACAAGATACGTGCAAGTAAGCAATTAGCAAAGTACATTTCAAAAGCAAAGCATCTAATGTCTAATTATATATCCAGTAAGCATAAGCTATCTTCCCACAAAAGTCCCCCATCCCCACCCCACGACATCCTACAGCATACGACCAAAATGTTGTTCTTTCAAAAGTTAATAATTGGCAACCAATCAAGTAAATAAAGTATTTGCCTTACCATCAAAATAACAAGCCAAAACAAAACAAAAAAATCCTTTCAGGTGTTTTAACACTATAAATAAATTATTCTTTTTGCGACTGTACACGTTCAGTCATTAAACGAATACGCGGTTATTCATGCATAACAAGGAAATGAGTACAATGGAACGGTTACAAATCGGATACACGGTCATGGACTTTGTTAGCGTTGTGTTAGTACTACATTGTACGGTAAGGTTGTGTTGAGACCGTAGTACACCATACGAGGATTCTGAACTGAATACATGCATACATTTCAGTTTTCGTTGTTTCTAACCTGACTGGTATTTGCCCGTCTATAAATGGAACGTCCAAGACAAACTCATGTGCACATGTTTGTGTCACGAGAGAATAAATTCCCTCCTATAGTTATATACAGCTACAGGGTAAATATTTGAGAATGAAAGTATAATGACTGCGAAGGCTATGTTTTTACAACTTCCACCCCCGACAGTGCCCTGAAATCAGTTAAAATACTGGTAGCTCACCACCAAGCAAACTATCAATCATCTGCAATCGATCGTATTTGCTATTGCTCTTATTTGTATTACCGTTGCCGCTATAATCACCATCACAATCAATAATCGTTATCATGAGTAGTATCTCAAAACACTACCATGTAAGCAGGTTAATACGAGTATCTTGTACATCCAACGATTAGTAATTTGGTGAAATGGGAATAAACATCGGATAGTTTCTGTCTTTAATATTACAGGTTGAAAGCAAAATATTTGTTAGCGCAATTAATAGATTTTGAGCATTCTTACATTAGGCATACAAAAAATAAAAATAATAATAATAAAAACACATGGAGAAACTTGCAATGACGGTTAGCAGATTCAGGACCGACTTAAACTGTTCTAACAAAAACACATCTATGCAAATGAAGGGTGGTTAGCTGCCCGCGTATAGCGGTCCCTTCCATTTTACTGTATTTACCACAATCACGCATGCATGCCGTGTCAAGTTCAAATCAGAGATATCTGATTATATGTTATGTATGTTAGTACACTATCTAATACGAAACTACTAAACGACTACAGAAATACATATGGAGTCCATGACCGATCCAGGAGATATATGTATAGATTTCCTCCCTATGGGAAAATGCCAACCTTTGGAAGTTACAGAGTATCGCTTTATTATAATACTCCCTCCGGACCCAGACTCTTTTCCTCCCTTCTCTGAGGAGACCGCGCTCTTAGCGCCAGAGGCTCGTGAAGTTTCCGAGTCTTTCAAAGAAAAACACATCCATGGGGCTACAATTCAGTCAAACAAAACGTTCATCAAAACAACAGCACACACAATGTTGTGAGCAAAAGAAATAATAGGGCTTGGCAATTAAGCAGTGATTTGGGAAAACTTCAAACCTAGACCAGTGCAACCAGCTGCTAGAAACTGAGCAACAAAGATTTCAACAACAAAAAACCCTCTAAAGACAAGCATTACCCTAACAAGACACACCCTCTTTTAATGCCATTTTTGGGAAGCTTTTCCGGTCATAAACAGCTCCTGTCCAGGACCGCTGTGCCCCCTTCTTGAGAACAGTTTCGCTTGAATTTTGATGGTGGTCTCGAATAAGGGGCTCCAACCTGTCAAAATTAACTGAACCTCATCTGGAGGAATGAGATGGACTAAAAAATTATTCCTCGCGAACGCACCTCTCTTGACGGTCCGTTTGACGCTGTCTGATAACTTAGAGGACAAGGACCTTGGTTTCTTCACCCTGCCGGTGGTTCGCCACTCATCGGGTTCGTCGTCCGACATCCCTGACTCGTCCGTCATGTTGGCTGCAAGCAAACGGACAGACGCAACTGCACACACAAGACTCGAGTAGAGCATGGGCACGTATACATATATACTCATACTGGTGAGAACAGGGCAACCACAATTAGTATAGGAGAGTAGAAGCAAGCACCTACACTGACAAAAACACGCACACAAAATCTCTCTCTCTCTCTCTCTCTCTCTCTCTCTCTCTCTCTCTCTCTCCTCTCTCTCTCTCTCTCTCTCTCTCTCTCTCACCATCGTAATGACGATGCGGCTGCGTGACGTCACCGATGACTCCTACGTCGTGAGGACGAGAAGGGACTACAGAGCCCCCTACACTGATTATTTCACCGTCAGGGGCCATAATCATGCTGCCTTTCACAGACTTGGACTCCAGACTGCCAGCTGCCAGGCTTCTTACTGTATGTGGAATAAAAAGCAGAAAATGATGTCTATGTCATATACAACAACAAAAACCATAGTTTACCCCAGCTATCAGTCCGATAATCACTACAATTCCTAATACTACCACTAGAACTCTTTTTTCTCTCTCCATACACCTATCCGACAAACAAAAGGACCACAGAGACAGTGACCAACATGACTACTATTATTGCGACGACCAAATAAGCCAATCAGCCAATCAAACAACAGACCGATCTTCTAACCAACCAACATACGAAACGTTTTCTTCTAAATTAGAACACAATGCGCACAGCAATAAAACAAGTGAAGCTAAGTTTAAAATATGTTTTCCAAATTTCAATACAAACTACAGACTAACAGTAGACATAATACAGAAAGTCGTAAATGAAGTGGTTAAATTGTTCCTCGAATGGCTCAATAATGTCTACATCAGCGACCAGCATCTGCAACTTAATACAACGACAGTACGCGACAAGTACTTCAGTGTGCATTAGTCAACAACACAGAGTGAAACTGAAATCAGAACTAATACATTTTAATGAAGTATAAATTTACCACATTTTCAATATCGCTCAAACAGCATAGTCCTAACGTGAATCGCAAACATTCACAGTACAGATAATAACATCGAAACGCAGCGTTGGCTGCAACGTATTAGGACAGCTGACAGAAGCACGAGTCCGGCTAATAAAACTGACCAGTAAAGCAATCACCAGATAAGCTGTTCACAAGCGCAGAGAAGAGTTAGTGTTAAGCGATATCCTGAAAACACAAACAATAAAGAATGAAAAGCAAAACACAATCACCCCATGCATAATTCATAGAACCGCAACCAATCACTACACACTGCAACCAGCAACCAAAGCCTTCATGTGGTTAGCTGAAGATAGTGGAACAAAGGTGCCAAACAGTTCATTGCAAAACAAAGACGCAAGAGGAAAGTCTTAAAGGCAAACACTCCAGAGGGAAAGTTACCAGGGCAAAGACTCTACATCGAATGCTCACGGTGCAAATATCCAAGCGGGAAAGTTCTATGGCATTATAGATTTTACAACAATTCAAGAGGGAAGGTCCTCAAGTCATGGATATCTAGTTAGACCATGCGTTGCACAAATATGTTAAACTGAAAGTCCTCATTGCCAAGATCTAGACCATGCACTCTTTGTAGCCTTCAAATATTCCAGACAGAAAGTTCTCATGGCAACGATCTAGACTACACATTGCACATATATTCCAGACAGAAAGTCCTTATGGAAAAAAATCAACACCGAACAACTCAGCAAATATTCCAGAGAGAAAATTATCATTGCAAGGGTCTAGATAATGCACTGGGCAAATATTTTAGTGAAAAAGTGCATAGCGGGCAGTTTCAAAAACGGAAAGTATCCAGATAAAGTCGCTCCCTATTTTCCAAAATGTTGAGACCCCTTAAAACAGTTCGCAGAAGAAAGTGTCCAGCGAAAATCCCAAAGACAAACAGTCCCATGGAATAGTATTAATGGGAGTAAGTTCACGAGAACAGTTCACAGAACAGACTCTAAAGGAAGTCCACTGCTCCTGAAGGAGTCTAGAGAGACAGTTGACAGAATAAAGACTCGAGAGGGTTAAAATGAGTTCCAGGGGATACTCCCATTCGAAAAACGTCCGCAAGGAGTTCAGCGGGCCAAGAAAGCAGATATTTCTATAATTCCGCGTGTTTTGTATTGTGTGATTGAAACAGGCGTTCTTTTTAACCTTTTGTGTGTTTTGATCCAAAATCAGTCAAGACTGAGTGAGTGTCCTGGGTTCCAAATACATTCTCAAATGGCGCCAAGTCTTCAAGAGGTGACTACAAAACAGGCCAACAGTTACATTAGCAGTAAGGCTTGACCTACACCGCAATCCTTATTCGAAGTATGTGCAGCTTTATTGTAAAAGTTAAAAGGGGTTTCCTTTCACCTGAAAATTAAATGAAAATGGAACAGGCTCCTACGACTTAAAACTGACTCCCTCACGGATGGCATGGAACATGTGTGGCATCGCAAAGCCATCTCAGTGAACCGTCATACTGAATGACTGCTTGTGGACATACTCAGATACACTGCAAAACA
The DNA here is from genome assembly GCA_018857735.1 of Alviniconcha marisindica. Classification (NCBI taxonomy): domain Eukaryota; kingdom Metazoa; phylum Mollusca; class Gastropoda; family Provannidae; genus Alviniconcha; species Alviniconcha marisindica. The sequence continues at coordinate 179,929 of JABMCL010000522.1, read as the reverse complement.
AACAGAAACGGGAAAGAAAAGTTGATACGGGAGAAAAATCCAGGAGTAAAAAAAAAAAAAAGGAAGAGGAAACACCCGAAATAAAAACAGTAGAATTGAATGTGAGCAGAGACAAATTGCCCCAACACCGGCCAGGTGGCCAACCTTTCTTGTGGCCCCTTCCTTCCACCATGCGACCGTGCTCCCACACAGCTCCTGCGTGGGAGGGCGTGGCAGTAAAGGCATTATGGGGCGGTATGCTTGAGGCCCGGTCAGGGGGTTGGAACAAAATACCGGTTCCTGAAATCCAAATGGCGGTCCATTCCATTTTAGGATAGTACAGTATTTGCTCAAAACTGCAGAAACCTGTCATTTCAAATCATTTCTGTGTTTTTCGTGTTGAATCTGACGTTAGTTATATGTCAGGAAACACAAGTCCTTTTTCGTGCAGTTAAACTCAGAACGTGTGGTACTTTGACAGCTGTTAAACAAATTGATCACAAGACAGCACACACACACACACACACACACACACACACACACACACACACACACACACACACACACACACACACACACACACACTTACACACGCACGCATATGATATACAGACATATTCTTTAAGTTTTGGTGAAACTGCTCAACTGCCTCGAGGTAAACACTTTGCACAGCAAGTGATAAAATGTACCAAAACTACGCCATTCAAGGAAGCTTACATACATTTTGATGCACAGTGCTCCGTTTCTCAAAAGGATTAACAAGCATCTCAAAACACCTTTGGTAAGTAAGCATCGTTGAACAGTAGACACCAATTTAAAACGTTAACGTTTAGTCTCTAAATACGTCACACGACTCAAGAAGCAAAACCCGAACAGTCGTTGTTATGGGCAAATAGCAAACACGGAATGAGCTTTCTCCCCAAAGCAGCTGACCGTTTTGAGTGCTGGTTGATACGTCTTTCATTCGGCGCCTCACTGAGGTAAAAACAGTCTCTGTTACAGCAGGTACGCGTTCTACTTAGACAATCTATAAAGCATTAAGAAAAGGCATGGGAGACTAAACATGTAGAAGAAACAGAAATCAAATCATGGAACAATGCTGCAAGTGTTGCACACAGTCACGAGCAGTTCAGTACGGTGCACAGTGCAACAAAGGTCGGATAAAAAGCAAACAGACAACAACAAATAAGTAGAAAAAAACACCAACACAGGACCTCCCCCCCCAAAAAAACAGCACAAAAAACAAAACAAAACAAAACAAACAACAACAACAAAACGAAAACAACGAAAACAACAACAACAACAAAACAACAAACAACAACAACAAACAACAACAACAAAACGAATAATACAGTCGTTGAATAAACTAATAATTCATGTTGATCTCTCTATAACCTAAAGTAATTCCACACAAACACCCACCGGACAAAAGCAAACAAAGAAAGAACAAACTTTCATTCTGAAGCTAAATACTGCAAATTCTACTACAATCCAGGACGAACTTACCCCCGGGGCCGTGGGTGACTTTTGGTCCTTTGATTTTACTCTTTCGACCCGTTCGCACTGTGGGAGCAGGGGCGGCAGGATCTCTCGGAGTGCTCTCCCTGCTCAAGTTATACCCGCTCACTTCCGCCAAGGTCGCTGGAATGGGTAAACTTGTTTAACGTCGAGTTGTCTCCAAAGATGTACCGGCTGGGAACGAAATCCCAGCAGGCGGGGAAGAGGGATACTATAACTAACGCTACACTGTCACCAACAGAATGACTCCTGCATTAAGATGGACACGCAGCAATGAGAGCAATTTTAAATGTTTTACTCTGTGTACAGAGTCACAAGATATTGTCCATAGACCATAATGTTCGAACAGTGAGGAAAGCCGAAGTGGAATCGAACCGATGTCTCTCTGTTTATACCAGCCTAACGCCTTATCGCTAGGACAAAACGTCTCTGCAGTCACTGGGTTCAATTCAAAGCTCTTTTTGGCCTCCCGTTGCCGACCGAACTGTGCAGCTGACAAAACTCACAAACTAAACCAACTCTCATCATCGCTGCTCATCTTAACACCAGTTACATCACACATATCTTTCATCTGCGGATGGAAATATCGGAGACATTTTTCCTACACGTTCCGTGAATCAAAACTATCACCGAACACAACTCGCTTTGACACTGTGGTGAGCAAAAAAAGACTGAATTGATTAAACGCACTGAAACAACAAGAGCAGGACATTACGCTTGAGGTCAAAACAAAAGTGTTAGTGAATCAAGAAAACAGAAAGTAGGACAGATATCCTTGTAGTAGGCGAGGCCTATAGAGCTGACCGGCTCCAGGATCAAAACGAAGAACTTTTGATGAATCTGGGCTGTCTGCGGAGGACGCTGGGCGGTATCCTCGCGTGGAGAGAGAGAGAGAGAGAGAGAGAGAGAGAGAGAGAGAGAGAGAGAGAGAG
>JABMCL010000522.1:170000-172500 GCA_018857735.1 Alviniconcha marisindica | reverse complement strand
TCAAAAACGGGTAACAACGTGCTGGTCTAAAACTGGCAAAGGAAGTGTGTGTGTGTGGGGTGGTGGTGGTGGTGAAGGAGACGGTTAACAACGTTGCCGGCCTAAAACTTGGAAAGGAGGTGTGTGGGGGGGGGGGGGGTAGGGGGGGAAAGGGGACGGTTAACAACGTGCCGGCTAAACTGATTGGGGGGGGCCGTAACAACTTGGCTAAATGGAGGTGGTGTGTGTGTCGGGGGGGGGGGGGGGGGGGGGGGGGCGGCGGCAGGCGGTAGGGGGGGGGGGGGGGGGGGGGGCAAAAGGAGACGGTTAACAACACTGCTGGCTAAAACTGTCAAAGTCCAGCGGCGCTGACCGAGCCATACCACGAGGTGCGTCAGGATGGAGCTGTCCAGGACGTCCTGCTCTAGCAGCCCCGACCCCAGCCTCCTCAGACGCAGACTCTCATCCCTCCTCATGCGCAACAGGTAGTGATGCTTGGATGTCCGATGCTTCCGCTTGTGATGCTGCTGCATCAGGATGCTGGGCACCCTCACAGCCTTGAGGGGCGGCAGCGTGGACAGGCCCATCGTGAGGGTTTCACGAGTGTGAGATCAACCGGTGCTGGTGTTCCTTTTTACAATCAGTCAGCGTGAGGTCAGCCTCGGCTGGTGCTTCATTTTACAGTCAGTCAGCGTGAGATCAACCTCTGCCGGTCTTCCTTTTTACAGTCAGTCAGCGTGAGGTCAGCCTCTGCTGGTGTTCCTTTTTACAGTCAGTCAGCGGGTTTGGGAAAAGGGGCCAACCTCTGCTGGTGTTCCTTTTTACAGTCAGTCAGCGTGAGGTCAACCTCTGCTGGTGTTCCTTTTTACAGTCAGTCAGCGTGAGGTCAACCTCTGCTGGTGTTCCTTTTTACAGTCAGTCAGCGTGAGGTCAACCTCTGCTGGTATTTCTTTTGACAGTCAGTCAGCGTGAGGTGAACATCAGGGGGTTCCTACCACCGTAAGTCTAGAGAAAAGCCAAATCCATTTTCCCCCACATATATCGGTTGGACAGTCTGTGTCAGCAAGCCCATACTGAATACTTAGACACGTCTGTGAAAAGTGGACTGAATGTGGACACCCATGCTGAACTTTCAACCAAATGGTGAAGCCAGAGGGAAAGGTTGGGTTCCGTCGCTGGAAGCTATGGAAAGTCCAGCAGGTCGGCGTCTCACAGCTGAAACGTTGACTGAAGGTCTTCTGTTGTGATCCAGTTCAAACCAGGCGCAGCAGCTTGATTTGCTTCTCTAATCCCCACTTTTTCTGTTGTCTTCGATTTGCTCATAAAGATGCACAGAGAAATCATCAACGGCACAATAGCCGTATGCATTTATTTCCCAGCTGGGTAAGTCTCATTTCATACTGACAAAAGACCAGGGCCAAAAGCAGGGAATGATGAATGAGAATGCATGATCATGCACAAATTAGATCCTTGAGATCCGGAGAAATGAACGACGATCGTGCCTCTTGCTGTAGCTCACATGGGTTTGACAATGCCGCATTATATTGTGCCACGTGAAATGTACCAATCTCCGTTTGACGTGGAGCTTTCTCATACGAAATCTGCTCGGAGGCAGCACGCTTGCGCGGTCACTGTTTGAGGATAAACTCGTTACGACGCAGACACATTTCTGTGATAAATGGCGCACCCGTCAGCAGAAGCCCGACGTGGTTCTAAAGAGACATATCCTTTAAATCTCTGACAAATCCCTGCTGGTTTGGGCCAAAGCTTCGTTGAAACACACGATAGCGACTCGCGATACACGATAGGCATGTCAAATATGCATCACGTTTTTTTGTTGATCTGTCTCTGCCTGTCTGTCTCTATCTCTTTTTCTCTCTCTCTTTCGCCATTCTGAAACCCCGAATAGTCGGCAAGACGTTAAAATCCAATTTTATCTCTTTGTCTCTCCCTATTCTTTCTTTTTCTTTTTGTCTCGCACATACACACACACGCACAAACTTTGCCATTAAACGACAATGAGTCTCAGAACCTGTAATGACAATGCACCACGTGCAGAGCTATCAGTATCAACGGGCAAGCGCTTTTAGGATCAGAAATGAAACAAACCACACAAGAGAGAACAACGGCACGCCTGTTTCTGCTCATTTACATATGCGTGCGTGCGTGCGTGCGTGAATATTTTATACATGTATTGCCCAATGATACGGCAAACACGTATTAAGCTATGAGCGTGTCGAATGGCTCGACTGCATGGGGTCCTTGGTATCAGGCAACCGAGTTCCGTTGTGTTGAAGGGAATACACTCTACGGAGAAAGAATGGCTCAAAACGTCAATAACAGGCGCTGTGCCTCAAACTGAAAATGTTTTTTGATGCACATTCAGTTCATGCCCAAGTGTAAACGCCTGCCCGAGTGTAAACGCTGAAAGCGATTAAGTCGATTTTTCTCTTCCTGTCGCCGTTTTCAACCCTTAACTTCATTCATTCGAAAAAGAAAGAGTGGAAAAGAAAGAAGAAGA
>JABMCL010000522.1:145000-160000 GCA_018857735.1 Alviniconcha marisindica | reverse complement strand
GAATCCCCATTACTGAATTGAACTGAACCGAACTGAATTGAAACGGTCGGTCTAAATGGCATCCATTGTTTACCGTTCCTTCCTAACCCAGTGTGAAAAGCTTACTAACCACAAAAAAAGGTTTTTCACACATTTACTTTCCTTCAAGTTGAATAATATACTACACGAGCTATCTTCATAATGTATCAGAAACACACATCCTTTATAAGGCACAATGACGATTTTTTTTTTATCAATTTGTTGTGTCAGGTTGCATCATTCTGAGATGTCTGCTGCTAATGGTTCAACCAAACAATCATAAACTAAATATTCACAATAATCGACGGTGAAAGTTATTCTCTGCTGAAAGCAGCATCTTGAATACTGCTCATAATTTATTCCATAACCATGGCAACGGTACTGGCTGACTGGGCGTAAAATACCAAATTACAAGTTACCATGGCAACGCAGTCGTCTGCGACACAGCATCTCACACCTCCTCGCACCATAAACTCACAGTTACAGACGCAACGCACAAATAATGCAAATCCCAACAGACAAGGAGTACGAGTATATATACAATTATGTATAGTGACGCTACACTGCGAAGAAGCACGCGGTGTCTCTCTACAGCGGGATGCGAAAAGCGGAGAGGAAGGAGGGAGCGAGAGGGGGAAGGGCGGGCGCGGGGCGATGGGTGCGGGAGGGACGGGAGTGGGGGGTCGGGGGTCGGGGCGGCTATTGGTCGTTCAAGAATTCTCTGGCCCCGCAGTGTGGACGATGAAGCACAGGGCCATTCAGCATGGCAGTTTCGTCAGGAAAAGAAAAGAAAAAAGGTGGGGGGGAGGGGGGGGGGGGGAGAGGTCGGGGGTGTGGGGTGGGGGGGGGGGGGGGGGATTAATATACCTAACTAAGTGTGCTTGCTGTTTATTTGAAACGTATGTTAATGTAGTTTTTGTCCTAAGGTGTTTGTTTGTTCTAGTTAGAGAACAGCGCTTTATAAGAATTTTTATTATTATTATTATTATTAGTCCCAACGCTAGAGCCACGGGACTGATATTATGACGTCCGCATTATACACTAGCTGGCGGCTTCTTCGGGTGAAGACAACAAAACTAACACATCCGTTATTACTTAGACTGCTTCTTTCTTCTTCTTCTTCTTCTCTTGGATTCCACACGGAAAACACCATTTCCGGAAATTAAGTATCATACCCCCGACTAATTGTCGTGCGCGATCTCACCCTTTCGCGACTATAATACAGATAAAGCACTGCCGAACACCTTCTACTCATTCAAGCTACAAAAATCAGAACTGTAACTCCGGTGCTTATAGGCAGGATGACAGGATTATACATTAGTATCGCAGTTATGGCGAGTGAACGTCTTAAGCATCGGCCTGTACAGCTCACTAATCTTCTTATGCTCCAATGACCGACTTCCCGCACAAGCCATGCTAGCGGTATTTCACTCAAATCCTAGTCCACACAGTTAAAGATCAAATAAAGCGACTAACAAATCTCGGTTAAATTAATGTACAGAACTTTATAAATACTGAGGCACAAAAGTGTATACTAGTTTAGGCCAAACTTGGGCTTGAAGTTGTAAATTTCGGGCTGTCCAGGCCACCAGTTCTGATACGAGATATAAAATTTATCGTGACCACAAAGACGAGAAACTGTTGGTATAAGAGCAGAGGGGCAGTATGACAATGCTGTATGAATTATAGCATTAACACGACCTGTGGCGCGCTGTGGGGAATCCACAGACAGTGCAGTTATCTTTCCGCTTCTATGCTCAGGCACCAAAACAGAATGAACAAACATTACAGCATACTGTAGAGATTGCAGACATGCTTTTTGTTGTTGTTACGTGTTTGTTTAATCATGTTTGGCCATTTGGACGAAGTTCGAGTGAAAATGAAAGTCTAGGACATACTACAATCAGTTCTGGTTTATCTGTGTGTGTGTGTGTGTGTGTGTGTGTGTGTGTGTGTGTGTGTGTGTGTGTGTGTGTGTGTGTGTGTGTGTGTGTGTGTGTGTGTGTGTGTGTGTGTGTGTGTGTGTGTGTGTGTGTGTGTGTGTGTGTCTGTGTGTGTGTCTGTGTGTGTGTCTGTGTGTGTGTGTGTTTGTTTTTTTGGTGTGTTCTGTTTGTTTATTTGTTTACAAATATCTGGCTAAACTACAGTGAAAAAAATACAGGAGATTGATATGAAAAACATTTACACAATAACAGACAAATCAAGGCATAAACACACCATAAGTCAGTGTCGAGCATTTTGTTATCGTTCAAGCATTGAGGGACGTGTTGTGATTACATAGGCTATCATGCATAATTTACCCTTCACACCAAACAGTCGTCCCGAAAGCCAGGGTCGAATGACTTCATCATTATAATTATACACCTCGAGAGGACTTGTTACTTCACGGCAGCCGTGGTCACTAAGACCTCTGGTCACATCACAGCTCTGCAGTTAGTCAGCGCTGACTCAATCAGGCGGAAGGTCATTACCTAACCCTGATCCCCGAGGAGTCTTAAAGTCGCTGCCAGACTTGGTGATTGTCACCTTTGCGCTATCGTTGTCGGACACTCTGTCAGTCTGAGGGGACCTGTGGCCTTTCGAGACGAGGCCACGATCGATAGCGCGGGTATAGTCATGTGGTGTTAGAACCCAGGACACCTGACATTCCCGAGCTGTTCCGCAGACACTGCAGGGGGCAGTCTGTGTCAACGTGACCCGACAGGAGTTTTCACGACAGCGGGCGTCATTCGCTACACGGGCGTCAGACAGCACAAAAGCGCTGACGGAGACGAAAGAAGGGAGATCGGCTCAACCTCGCTTATTCCACTCTCAAAACAACAAAGGCATCGGTACTCAAGAACGAACGTTGCTTTGTCCCCTACCTCCAGCATACCACCACTAACAAATAAATGAACGAATGTCGATTTGTGAGGTGTGTACATATCTTTCTATATTAAACAACAACAACAACAAAACAAAAACAAAACAACAACAACAACGTGTTAGTGGTCTTTCGAAGCGGGAAAAGTAACAAGCCAAGAAACAACCAAAATCGACAAACACGACCGATGACCTGAAACAAATCAGTCTTTTGAATTTATCACTTTAGAACCTTTTGCCGTAAAATCGGTTCGATTTTTACGCCTCTTTGCGTATTACCATGGACTGTTTCTCAATGTTGTTCAACAATATCGGTCAACAAAAATTATGAACTGAGAGCATAGCAGCGCGCATAACCATTACAACCACCATCATTTTCGTTATAATTGTCATACACTTCATCGGACCCTCATAACCACACGAACAACAAACATGAAACGCTATAAAAAATAAAAAATAAATTTAAAAGCGTCCATATCAGCTAAACTCGCAGACAGACACTGTCAATATAGCTCACCATCATCATCATCATCATCAGTCTTCGTAATAACCATACCTGAGTATTCTGTTAGTATCAGCCACAAGAAGCAGGCATACAAACAGGCAGGATAGCTGAATTAATCGGTGAGACAAACACACCTACCTAGCTACGCATCACAAAATATAAAGACACGAATGACACAAAAGCTACAGAAGAAAATCTTGCCCAGTTCTAGTTCACATCCTTCCCTGATCAGTGACGCAGTGAAGGAAACCTTGCAAAGAGTGCACGATCCATCAACCAAACCAGGAAATCTTGCCAAGGCTTCACGATCAGTACCACACACACACACACGTACTCACGCACGCACGCACGCACGCACACACACACACAAACACACTAAAACAACAACAACAAAAGACTCACGTCGACGGCGTTTCTCATGTCAAAACTAGTCACGGTCTGCTGCATAGCTGGGGTCCTGCGTGTCTCCGACAGTTCCGGGTAGGACGTGGCCACACCATCGTGTTCGCTTTGCATCGCTTGGGCCAAAGACTCTTCCAGGATCTCCTGAAACATACACAATTTATTTTAAGTCATCAGCTGAAATGACTCCTTTTTTTCGTCAAAGTGTCGGTGTCTACTTGTAAACCACTTTAAAAACCAAACCCGCCGGCTCCGCTTATGTCCTGATAGTTCCATGTTCTGCTATTTTTGTTCTGTACGCAAGCGCTCACTTACAGGTCGTTTCTCTTATGCTGCACCGTCTGTACGTAACACTCTCCCTTATGACGTGAGGTCATCCAGTGTCCCTCATCATTCATTCATCTCCGAGAACTAATTTCTTCAAGGCTTCCTAATGTTGTGTGTGTGTGTGTGTGTGTGTGTGTGTGTGTGTGTGTGTGTGTGTGTGTGTGTGTGTGTGTGTGTGTGGTGTGCACGCGCCTGCATGCGTGTGTATATGTATGTGTGCGTATATGTATGTGTGGGGAAGGAGGGGGGAGGGGGAGGTTGGCCTGCTTCTCAAAGTCCGAGTTTTCTTCAATGGCTATATTTCCCTGTTCTTGTTTTCGTGTAATGGGCTGTGTGCTCCAGCGGGAAAATGGCAGGGAAAAGAGTGCATTAGTATCACTAGTACTGTTATCGTTATTGTACACTACGTCAAGTCCACCGTTTTGTGTAACAGAACGTGATCGGGACACTGAAGATGTGGGGAATGAGACAGACGGTGGCAACTGAGCGGAGAGCAACGTCAAACGAAACGAGCTACTGCTGAATTTGGCAACACCCAGTCCACAGCTAAGGTCACAACAGAGAGAAATGCATTTCATCAAAACACAAGTCAATAGCCGACTCACGAAACCGACTGTGAGAACGGACCGACGTCTGAAAGGTTTCAATGCAGTCCACTGTGTATATCACTAGCGCATGCCCTCTGACTGAACTGACCTCCTGCTTGCTGAGAGCATAATGGACAGCGCTCTTGACCAGCAGGTCCGTGATGACCTCTCTCTGCGTGTCTTTGTCCAGCGCGGAGTAGCTGACTTCCTTCTGCACGCCGTCCCTGGTGGTCCGGATCACTCGTATGGACCGCTTGGTGTCCGGCCGCTGCACCCTTATCCCGTCCGCGTCATCCTCGTCCTCCTCCATCACCGTGCCTGGGGAGGGAACAGGAAGGTTAACATACCTCTCTCTGAGGCAGTAACAGCACGGTTAACATATTCCTCTCTGAGGCAGTAACAGCAACGGTTAACATATTCCTATCTGAGGCAGTAACAGCACGGTTAACATATTCCTCTCTGAGGCAGTAACAGCACGGTTAACATATTTCTCTCTGAGGCAGTAACAGCAACGGTTAACATATTCCTCTCTGAGGCAGTAACAGCAACGGTTAACATATTCCTCTCTGAGGCAGTAACAGCATGGTTAACATATTTCTCTCTGAGGCAGTAACAGCAACGGTTAACATATTTTTCTCTGAGCCAGTAACAGCACGGTTAACATATTCCTCTCTGCGGCAGTAACAGCACGGTTAACATATTCCTATCTGAGGCAGTAACAGCACGGTTAACATATTTCTTCCTGAGGCAGTAACAGCAACGGTTAACATATTCCTCTCTGAGGCAGTAACAGCAAGGTTACCATATCTCTGTCTAAGGCAGGGACAGCAATGTCAACAACTTTCTCATCCAGGAACAGAGGCAGGAACAGCAAGGCCAATAACCATCTCAACCAGGAACAGAAAGGTTAACATATCTCTGAGGCAGGAACAGCACGGTCAACATTTCTCCCAGCCAGGAACAGAAAGGATAACATATCTCTGCGACACGCTCATCAAGACGTCCTAAAGAATATGCCTGCTTATAATGCACAAGGTAGGAAACACACTTTAGCATAATTATCACATCAGAAGTAAAAGTCTGATTCACAACTATCACACACACACACACACACACACACACACACACACACACACACACACACACACACACACACACGCACACACGCACGCACGCACACACACACACAAACAAACAAACAAACAAAAGCAGCAATGCATGTTGAAAAGGAGACACTGACCAAACTCTGCAGTCTGGGGTACCCTGTAGAAGCTGTACCCGGAGAGACTGCCCGGCGTGAGCAGCATGTTCTTCATCAGGCGGTAGGGCTGCGGCATGATGGACAGGTCCTCGTGGAACAGCTGCCGACGCAGGTTGGGCAGAAACAGGTTGTAGTGGAACAGCGAACGCTCGGTCAGATAACCTGCAGAACCATAAACAGAAAGGCACTGAGCTGTGAGAATTGTGGGGGCTGCTTTTTGATTGATATAATGTATCAATCAGTCAATGCTATATTTTATGTCTGTTCACAACAACGTAATATTAGACAAATTATATAATGTACACAGTCGGTTAATTTCAAGGAAACGTTGTTAAAACAATGCCGAGAGGCTGGTTGCAAGTCTAAACGCTCGTGCTTGGTTGTTAATAAAGAAAACGCACAGGTTGTTTATTGATCAACAGCACGTGGTAATTAAGCCACGTGCTCCGCTATAAACATAATGGATGACAGGGCCATTAAAAGCAAATTTCCGACTGGTTTTTAACACCCAGTCAACCGGGCATTATTTGTGCTGGCACAGACATGATGAGAGGTACCTTTCTGGTCATTTTCTGGACGTGAGATAATTTCTCGGATGATAAAAAAGTATATTTGGATCTTGGTGGTTGCCTACTAAGCAGGAAAGTCATCGCTTGGAATGCGACAGAGATGATGACTGCTACAGCATACGCTGAATGATATCTTCTCTTCCTTATACCAAAACGTATTTTGGTTAGTGTGACTGACCTTTGCTGACGACTGTTTCAAACACCTGGTCGTCCCAGTTGCGTGTCCAGGTGGACAGGTAGCGCTTGGCGGAGTAGCCTGGTCGGATCTGGCGTTCCCATTGTTCGTGGCGACGGTGGATGAACTTGAGGTACATCTTGCCGCGGTCGTCGTGGAAGCTGTGCTGTTAACAATAATTGTATCCAAAATGTTTGTCAAAAAACAAGAACACAGAAGAAGACAGGAAACACACACCACACACACACAGGAGCAATACTTACTCTGTATATATTTCTACATTAGCTACTATGTATAGTTGCACTTTATATATTTCTATATTTAACTATGTATAGTTGCACTTTATATATTTCTACATTTAACTACTATGTATATTTGCACTTTATATATTTCTACATTAGCTACTATGTATAGTTGCACTTTATATATTTCTACATTTAACTACTATGTATAGTTGCACTTTATATATTTCTACATTTAACTACTATGTATAACTGCACTTTCGGAGGGGTGGGGATGGGAGGGTAGGGGCTGCTTGTACTTTAATGGCATAAATGTCTTAGGTAGTTTTAGCTTGTGAGAGCCTACATGTATATACTGTGTGTATCTGGCGATGTGAACAAGCAAAGTTTTGTGTGGAAGCTTTTATGCGCCATATATAAATTCATTCATTCATTGATTCATTCTCTGCCAGATTCGTTCTATAAGGCGGAACTGCCAATCCATATACCTCTAACACCAATGCATCCAAATATAGGCGTGCATGCATAGCACATTAGCCCTCATAAATCATGTCGCGTTTTAAATGTAGGCTTATTTCATTATTATGATTTACTCTGCCAGACCCATATTGCACGACCGGTTTGGCTTTCCAAATACCCTTAACATACCAGTACTTACCCTGCCAGACCCGTACTGCACGACCGGTTTGGCTTTCCAAATACCCTTAACATACCAGTACTTACCCTGCCAGACCCGTACTGCACGATGGGATTAGCCATGCCAGTACCCTTAGCATGCCAGTATTTACTCTGCAAGACCCGTACTGTAGGATGGACTTAGCCATCCCAGTACCCTTAGCATCCTCGTACTTAATCTGCCAGACCAATACTACACAATGGGATCAGCCATTCCAGTGCATTCCAGTATTTACTTTTCCAGACCCACACTACAGGATTGACTTGGCCATCCCAGTACTTTGCCAGAACCATACTGCACAATGAGCTTAGCCATCCTAGTACTTACTCTGCCACATCAATACTGCAGGACGGACTTGGCCACCCCAGTATCCTTAACATCCCAGTACATTGACAGAACCATAATACACAATGGGGCTTAGCTATCCCAGTACTTACTCTGCCACATCAATCCTGCAGGATGGTCTTGGCCGCCCCGGTACCCTTAACATCCCAGTGTTTACTCTGCCAAACTATACTGCATGATGGACTTGGCCACCCCAGTACTCGTAACATCCAAGTATTTAGTCTACCAGAACCATACCACACAATGGCCCTAGCCATCCCAGTACTTACTCTGCCAGACCCGTACTTCAGGATGGATTTGGCCACCCCGGTACCCTTAACACCCCACTACTTACTCTGCCAGAATTATACTGCACGATGGCCTTTGCCATCCCGGTACTTGCTCTGCCACATCAATACTTCAGGATGGACATGGCCACCCCAGTATCCTAAATATCCCAATACTTACTCTGCCAGAACTACACTGCATGATGAACTTGGCCACCCCAGTATCCTTAACATACCAGTACTTACTCTGCCAGACCCGTACTTCAGGACGGACTTGGCCACCCCAGTACCCTTAACATTCCAGTACTTACTTTGCCAGAACTACACTGCCTGATGTGCTTTGCCGTCCCGGTACTTACTCTGCCACATCAATTCTTCAGGATGGATTTGGCCACCCCAGTACCTTTAACATCCCAGTACCAGGGCAAAACGTCGAGAACCATACCGCACAATAGCCCTAAATAGCCATCCCAGTACTTACTCTGCCTGACCCGTACTGCCTCATGGACTTGGCCACCCCAGTACCCTTAACACCCCACTACTTACTGTGCCAGAACCACGTAAGTAAGTAAACATGGTGCTTAACGTCCACAGAAACCATAAGGCTTTTTAGGGACGGGGAGAATGGGGGGGGGGGGGGGGGGGGGGGGGGGGGGGGGGGGGGAGAGGGAGATTATATACCTATCGCTACACTGTCACCATCAGAATGATTCCTGCATTAAGATGGGCAGCGATGAGAGCCTTTTAATGTTTCATTAATTGTGAGGGACAAAGTCACAAAGACCGTGTCCACAAACCACAACTTTTGAAGAGAAAGGAGAGCCGAAGCGGTATCGAACCGAGGTCCTTCCGCTTACCAGCCCACCGCCTTACCGCTAGGCCAAAACCGGCTCTCACCCCTCCCACAGAACCACGATGATGAAGTGATGCTTTATGTCCTCAGATGTCAGCTGACATATTAGGGACAAGTTGTGACCAATGCCGAAGCACGGTGCAATAAATCTTTACGTCCACGGAAACCAGAAGGCTCGTTAGGACGGACGCCAGAGTCCACCTTCCGACTCCACACAGCCCTAACTATGACAGAACCACGATGACTGATGATGAAGTGATGCTTAATGTCCTCAGATGTCAGTGACATATTAGGGACAAGTTGTGACCAATGCCGAAGCACGGTTCAATAATCTTTACGTCCACGGAAACCAGAAGGCTCGTTAGGACGGACAGTCCAGGACGTCCACCTCGACTCTCACACAGCTCCTGAACTATGACAGAACCACATCGCACAGTGACCTTATATAGCCACCCCAGTACTTACTCGGCTAGAGCCGTACTGCAGGATGGACTTGGCCAGGTCATCGACGGTCTTTAGCACGATCGCGGTCTCGTCCTCCCCCAGGGAGCTGTGCGACGGGAAAGAGCTGTGCATAGGGTGGTGGCGCCTGCTCTTCTTGTGATGGTGTTCCTGGTCGTTCGCCTTGAGGGCCATGTCCTCCGAGAAGAGGAGCAGCGCCCCCTTCCGGGTGGTGAAGGTCTTCGGCAGGGGGATCTCAGATCCATCCCGAGCGGAGCGTGTGGAGATCCTAGGGCTGCTCTCGGTGAAGTGGTAGCCTGTCTGTATGGGAGGCAGGTAGTAGGGCCTGTCTGCCGCGAAGTTGAAGTAGTCCTGGGGAGGCGAAATAAAAGCATCGTGATGACCTACACCGTTGCACAGGATTTCAGACTGTGGGCCGGGCATTAACTAGCAGAAATTAAGTTTCTGTTTGGTCGTTAAAGTTGATTGTTGTGGTGGTGGTGTGTGTAAGGGGGAGGTGGGGGGGGGGGGGGGGGGGTGGATGGAGAATTATAAATGGACACTATGAACGAAATAATGAGACACAATGGGAACTACAATAACGATAGAAGAAGAAGAAGAAGAAGAAGAAGAAAAATAAGAAGAAGAAACACCGATATCCTAAATCCGGATACAGCAGCAACAATACATTAACTGAGGAAGACAAGTCACAACATAATAAAAGGAAATGGAGCGTAGACGTAGGTGCAGCTCATAACAACAGAAATGAAAGAGAGAAAAAACAAGGAAAAAAACAAACAAAAAACAAGAGAGAGACAGACAGACAGACAGAGACAGGGAGACAGAGAGAGAGACAGACGGAGACAGACAGACAAAGAGAGAAACAGAGACAGAGAGAACGAAAGAGTGACAACAGTTCAGTTACAATCATAAGTGACTACCTGTGCAAGCTTCCATCTCTTTCATAGACTTGTGTGTATTTTCACAGAATCTCTTCACACCTGAGAAAACCAAGCGTTACTGCCCTTTAAACTGTCCCTAAGTGCATGCAAACTACTCCACGTGCTTCGCCAAATAGCGGGCATGATCCCCAGTCAGACTCTTTGAACTCTCAATGATTTCCCAGAATCAATACTGCACAAAACAGCGCCAGCAATCGCTCTCAATTAACTCCGCTATCAAGACCAAACAACTGTAGTCATCAATAATGCATCGGGATATGCGCCCCGCGGTGGTTCTGTTATCTAAGCCATCAGTCCGACAATGGTGTGTCAACACTCGTGGCCACACTGTTGTTCTTGCCCATGGTCTCGTAGAGAAGCTGCCATCGATTTCCCTCTCAGGTGACAAACTGAGTTGTTTGGAGGAAACATGGCTTTGAGACCACAACAGCTCCCGTCAGTGAACCATGGTATTAAGCGTTTGCTGGTTTACTGTTTTGGCTTGTCTTCTTCTTCTTGTGTGTGTGTGTGTGTGTGTGTGTGTGTGTGTGTGTGTGTGTGTGTGTGTGTGTGTGTGTGTGTGTGTAGTCCCAAAAAAGAAAAAAGAACAAACAAACCAAAAAAACAGAAATACACCAAGTGTATAGCAGTAAACATGTACCAAAATAATAGTTGATCCGCATTACATGACAATACACAGAGTAAATATACAAGGAGGTTGAAACGAAACCAACTATTTCAGTTAAAATGAACAGTGTTAAGAATATGAACAGACGTTCGAATATGTATGTAACATTTAAAATCATGAAACATGACTTCGGCAACCGCTGGGGCTTTTAGTGAGGTACCATCGTAAGCACTATACTGTGAGCAACGATCAGCCGGGATCACCAAACTGTGGCTTCAAAGGGCAAGCACTCAGTCAGGGTTAGCCTGCAGTGTGTGAACCACCGTTCGCTTGGTTCCCACACTGGTGCTGTAGTTTCTCATTTTAAGATCTAAACACATGAACGGTTCAAAAGAACGCTATTTATTCGGGCAAAAAAGAGACATCCAAATTTTCGGGGTAACCCCCTTTATCAGGCTACAAAACGACACTTAAACAACAGTTAAAGGGTGAAAATCAATGAAAAATGAGATGGAGAGCTAAGCTAATAATTGTGGTTGAGCTGTGCTGTTTTCGCGTTCAGTGCTTGCAAGAATGCTCATTTTAAGAGCTGCAGTAGGCGAACTGTAATACTAAAATGTTTTTTGAGTTTTTGTTAATTAATGTGTCCCTGAAGATAGCCCAAGGTGCTGCTAAGACTATATATATATATATATATATATATATATATATATGTATAGATATCATACTAAAGAAGTGCATGTATCCTCCCATAACTGCACAAACAAGGGTTCTGACATTTTTCAAACAGTACTTAACATCACCTACATGTACACATGACCAAGACAACAAGCAGCAGTCATGTCCTGGAGAAACCACTGATCATGAGCACAAAAGAATGTATACTGCTGACTTATTATCCAAGCTAACCAGCACTGACATAACAAATTAACTGTATGGTTAAACAAGGTCAAAACATGTGCCCTACAAGCCAGACACATATAAATATATATAGAACAGGTACATGTCTGTGACTACTGGCCTAGTAGGTTGGTACTTACTAAATGTCATGATATGAATACATTTCATTATTTTGTTCTTGGTGCTGGAGTTGATTGTTACTAGTTGAAATTACATACTGTTTATCACACTTCTTGCTTGTTACAAGGTGATGGTAGTGGTGTCCATTACCATTAAAATGTCTGTTAATATGAGTACCATTTATTACACCTCTTGCTTTACTTAAATTACTACAAGGTGACAGTAGAGCTGCTTATCATTCTTTCTTCCTTAACTAATACAATTGACTGTTCCTAATTAAATATATATATGTACTGCTTGTACTGGTTACTGTTTATCACAATACTTGCTTACAAGAAAGTGATGGTCAATATGTTCATCTTTTTTTCCTCTTTTTTACTATTTACGACTGAGGCCTGTTGTTACTGCAAGGTATTGCTCGTTAAATTATATACCACTTGTCACATATACTTCCTACAGTATGTTAGCAGGGCAGATTGTTGCGAGTTAAATTACATGCTGTCCATCATATTTCTTACTTGCTTCTTGAGTATTATATAGACCGTTGCTGAAAAAAATGACATGCTGCTCATCATACTTATTTCTTGCTACTGGTACTGGTTCAGTTACAGTGTTTGCCAGATCTGTTACCTGGATACATTGCACTGGTTGGTTGAGCGATACTGAAATATTTTTTTTTATTAGTTTTACTCGATTCTATGGTGGTAAATCTTTACTAATCAAATTGTCTACTATTTGCTATAACTATCTGCTTCTGGGAACTATTTTTGCTTTTAACTTGCATACTGCTCAAAAGATATATTTTTTAATGGGGCAAATTGTTATCTTCATTTCTATACTGCTCTGCATATTTCTTAACTGGCAAACTGGGTGCAGATTAACTGTTATGCTAAAACATTGTCTTTGTTCTTACCTCCTACTGTCCTAGAGTGGAATCCACAACAAATACCAGTCCTTTTAAGACCACAGTTCCAAAAAAAATCCATTCCTATTGCATGAAAATGAATACCTGGGTTGTGTTATGTTTGCATCACACCTGTGCTCTATAAACTCACCTAAATGCACTGTGCCAAGTGTATGCATGGAAGCTCAATACATAGGCTCCAAATGCCTGAGTATATTTTCTCAGTATATTTGTGTGCACTGGGGTGGGGTGTTGGGGTGGAGGTAGCTGTAAGGATATGTCAGGGTGGAAAATGGTGGGAGAACAGGGGTGGGTGGGTATAGGGGGTACAGATGCATGACCATCTGCCTTTTGTATGTATAAATGTGTACAGAGTATGTGTATATTCACATTTTTATGCAAGTCACCTAAGTTTTGACTATGCTTATCACAATCTGACACAGTTAATTTATTAAAATGACTCTAAGTCTAATACCAAACATGTCTGTTGTTACCATGCATAATGCCCACTTAATTGCTTAGTCATAAGGTACCTGTTCACTGACAATCTAGGCTTATAAGTGCAAAGTATTACACATACAATTTACATCACAGTCTCAAATGAGTGGATGGCAACAGGCCCAGGTAAAAAATCTCCTACTGGATCAGTTCATCCCTAAAGACCATTTTCAATGAGAAAGATCACGGTAGGTCACCAATCAAAAGCAAGATTGGATGCAATATTGACTGGGTTTGAGCTAGGTAATGGTGGTGTACAAAATCAAAAGCAAGGTATAAATGTAGGTCTCCATTGCAGACAAATGAGGTCTCCTATTCCTAATGAGGGCAAACAGCACACTTACAATCAAAAATAGTCAAATCAGCAAGAAAAGAGTAAACCAGGACTCATTTGTATTCACAGTATGGAGACATGTGTTGCAGTAATTCCCACATGCATTTTTGTTTAAATCAACAGCTTGTACCCAATAGGCTCTTCATGAAGGGAGTAGGACTCTCATTTTTCTTTCTTTTTTCTTTTTCTATGTGTCAGATTGGTTCTATTTAAGGTCTTCCAGATCTAATATAACACCTCAACAATTAATTACTTGTTTGTTTTATTCTCTCCACACTTTGACCTAAAATTACATGAAAAAAAATGAAAAAAATCTACCTCACAATAAAAACAAAACGTGCCACCCAAATGTGCCAGATCAATTAAGGACAGAGGCCTGTGCCATCACTGGCAAATCTCATTGTGGCAACACCTGGAAGATAAAACTGTGTTGTTTCTAGCAGCTTTTCTCTCAGATTTGTGAGACCTCTCACAATGTTTTTTTGTAATTGTTGTTGCCACCATTTGAAATCAAGAAATCTGACTTGCACACAGTGCAATACCCAAATTGTGGCCCTTTTGTTGAAGGCCAAAGCACAGGGTACATAGTTCTGTACTCTCGGCAAAAGATTTGATGGTACAGTTTGTTTTCATTGTAGACCTATTTTTTGCCACAGGCTCTTCATCTTCATCTGTTTTGTGGTGCTGATGTTTTTGTTCCTCAGCCATTATTGTCTTCCTGCCAGATATACTCTCAGCTGGAAATGCCTTCATCCGAGTTAAAACAGAGAATTACTCCATTAAAGAAACAAAAACAAAACCTCCAAAAATTTAATTTTCACCAAGCCAGTAGACACGCATAAGAAGCACCTGAATATCATACATTTCACAGCAAAATCAAAAGATTAAACAGGGCTGTCTTTGCAGATGACAGAATTACAATCAAATTTATCAAGAATGCAACAACACACTTAATACTTTCATACAATCAGCAGCACCAACTCTAACAGTACTGTAAGGATCGTGTAACAATCACAAAAATAAAAATTATCATTACCAGTATAAACAATATCAACAACACTTGTGAGAATTAAAAAAAGAGAGCATTTTATTGTTACTGTTAGGCAGCCATGATCATCAGTCTTCTGACCTCATTGCTGCTAGAGG
>JABMCL010000522.1:100000-140000 GCA_018857735.1 Alviniconcha marisindica | reverse complement strand
CAACTCAAGGGAGATAACAGGTTTTGGCTATTGTCACAAGTCGCTTGGGAGGGTAATGGTCCTTGGCACGTCAGGGTCATGATAGTCTGGCAGGCTGATATCACGGTGACTGATGGTTTGGCCGCTGGTCTAAGGTTAGTTAATTCTTGGATGTTAACGTCCCGTCAACCGCACAGGG
The DNA here is from genome assembly GCA_018857735.1 of Alviniconcha marisindica. Lineage (NCBI taxonomy): Eukaryota > Metazoa > Mollusca > Gastropoda > Provannidae > Alviniconcha > Alviniconcha marisindica. Next base: position 139,822 of record JABMCL010000522.1, on the reverse strand, counting down.
TCACCTGAGAACGAAAGGCTAAGGCCTCAAAATTCGACCACCTACAGGCACAAGAGCTAGGCTATCTATGCGTTTAGCCGTTCTGGAACTGCTCTTCAACGGCCGAACGACTGGAACTTGGACGTCATTCGTGTGCCTGTAGGAAACCTTCAATATACAATACACAGTCAGATCTTAGCATCTGGTCCCGTCATTAGAACACAAGCCATGCATCATTTTCACTTGGACATAAAATCCCGACCAATGCAGTCGAGTGTCGTCTTCCCCAAAACGAATTTATTCTTTGATACAAGCGTAAATGACTATTAACTGGAACAAGACATCAAATATATAATTATGTGAAGGACTACAACAGCGAATGTAAACGTAATCAGAACGGATCTAATTTAATACTTGTGTCAAGCGCCGGGGTTTGTATAAGTTAATGCGAATGCTCGGAAGCGGTACTAAGCGCTGTCGTTCTCAGGCTTGACATTTTGTTATGTAGCAATGTATACATTCGTTTATTTATCTCCTTTCGTCTTCTTCTTCGTGTTCTTTTATTCTTCCTTTCTTCAAGACAGAATGCCTTTACAGACTTGTTTAATGTCACGTTAGATCATGTCGGTTGAACGCTCTTCCACTTCATGCAAATCTTTGATATAATTATAATTATACACATGTCAATAAATCTCTTCTTTATCATGGCATTTGTTCAATATTTGTGCACAAATAAACACTACATACACCAACACACACACACACACACACACACACACACACACACCACAGCACACACGCACGCACGCACGCACGCACGCACGCACGCACGCACGCACGCACGCACGCACGCACGCACGCACGCACGCACGCACGCACACACACACACACACACACACACACACACGCACGTTAGTAAGTAAGTAAGTAACTTGGTGTTTAACGCCCTGTCAACCAGTACGGTTATATTAGAGCGAACACACACACACACACACACACACACACACACACACACACACACACACACACACACACACACACACACACACACACACACACACACACACACACCACACACACACACTCTCTCTCTCTCTCTCTCTCTCTCTCTCTCTCTCTCTCTCTCTCTCTCTCTCTCCTCTCTCTGTCTCCTGGTATGCCGTACAAAAAAAGTAAAATAAAATAACCAGGTTTATAATTTTTCGATTACACACATCTAGCCTTATAGGTCGGATTGTCTCTTGCACCAAATGTGTTACCTATACATAATGCAAACAACCACACAGACATTTAATCAGTAAGGAGAAGTAAACAAATGAGTATCTTTAATCCCGCTGTTGGAAAAATAGCTCGGCCTTAAGAACTTGGCCTACCTCAACAAATCTGAAGAAAAGAATTATAGGCCTATCGAAAATATTACCTCCGTGATCAACTATTTACCTTTTTTCTTGTTATTGATAATCAGCTGGTAACGTGCGCATGTTTCAAAACAGGTATACAAACAATATGACCAAAACTGGAAAGAACAGAAATAACTGCGTGAATAAGTACATTACAGAGCGAACCAAGACCAGAGTCCTGTTTCATGGCAAACAACTTCTCATTCTAACATTTTGATTCAGATTGTAACGCAACAGAAAAGCAGCTCAAGAAGATCAGATGAGAAGAGGTGAACACAAAAGAACAGCTGCAAATCTTTGTAATATATATGTCAAATATACAATAGGTCGAAAATCACAGATATTTGGCAGTGTCAGTTTTCGTACAAAACATCATTTTCACCATGACAATGAAGCCACGGATCACATGGTTAACAAATTTTGTTAACTTTGATACCCACGTCACAAAACACAGAGCTTGTTCCACATCAATTTGCACATTATTGTTCCAGATGGTTTTGTACAATATGAAAAATAATCACTGGTCAGTGGACAATAATTGTCCATGCAAGTCCATTTGGCAAATTACCTCCCTTCCCTTGCATCTTGCGTACCAAAGTTCTTTGAGAACTCGTGCATTAATACCCCTCCCCCTTCCCCCTGTTTACCCAACCTCCAAGCGCGCACATTAGCGGCTTTTTTTTTCTACATACTTCCGAGTGAAAAATTACGGATTTAGTCAAATGTCCAAACTTTTTCAAAAATCCCGGATCGTACGTTGTACTGATCATCGATAAAGTTTTCGAATAATAAAAACGGTATTAAACCTTTAACGCCTCCTTTTTCCGTTGATTCCGTCAAAGAGAAAGTTTTCCAAGAGGCAGGTGCCCCAAGAGACTCACACAGCCGTTGCCTGTCCTTGCTGAATGGCGGCTAGAAGGCTGTTAACCATCCTGACGTACAACCTCCCCTTTAGCCAGGGGTTCTGTAGGCGGAGAGGTGGGTAGTCATCCCCTAGAACTCTCTCCCGAGACCCTATCACGGCCACCAGGCAGAAGTTGTCCAAGTCCTCGTCCGAGTAGATGGGTCCCTCACGTCCCTTGTTGAGCACAGCCATGTTCAAGTGTCTGACCACGAGGTTGATGACGTCCCTGGAGGTGGTCTGGGCCGTGATGTGCAGCTTCACGCTCACGCCTTTGGACAGTCCCGTGTCGTAGGCTGCGTACACGCGCAGGATACCGGAGGTCATGGGAGGAGGGGCCGAGGAAGACACACCGGAACTGTCTTGGGGGTCAGCGTCCGTCAGGGTCGTCGTGGCTGACCCGTTCTCACCGGCCTGAACGAGTCCGTTGGAGTCGGGGCAGCTCTCCTCCGGCTCTTCATTGGGGTCGAAGAACTTGGCGATGCGGCGATTGTCTTTCCCGACACTGATCTCGTTGGAGCCGCAGTCGTTCTGCGCCGACTGGGAGTTGTTGTTGTCCCGGATCCCCCGCTGGTGCCTTGGCTGGGGCGAGTGGGAGGACGGGGTGTCCGACTGAGACGTCGACCCCGTGGGCAGAAGGAGGGGGGCGGCGGAAACGGGGGGCCTGAGATAGCGGTCGCGGCGGGCGAAGGTGATGAGGTCCATGACCCAGCGGGTGCCCTTCCACAGCTTGTCCAGGTTCTGCTGCAGGTGGCTGGAGATCTCCAGCTGCTCTTTGGCGGCGCTCAGCTCTTGTGAGGAGAATGCCTGCAAGCAGACGAAGGATGCAGGTAAGGAGAACGCTTGCCAGTAACTGCAATGGTACATAATGACTGTCCTAATAACAATAAAGACCACAGTCTGTTTCACGGTACTGTTTCATCGGGTTTGGTCGCTGCTGGAGACACACGGGAAAGCGAAAGTATAAATTTTCGATTGGAAAAAAAAAGTTATCAAAGGGGCAATAACTGGAAAGGTTATCAAGTGGGACAATAACATATTCAGCAATATCGATGCAGGTCTTGGCAACAGGGCGGTATTGGAAACATGTTGATGCTGATCCAGCTGGGGATAAGGATAGTTATGCTGACTCAGTCAAAGCGAAAATCTCCATGCACACCAGGCGTGTGGCGCAGGACTAGTATTGTCCAACAGGGGTAAAATTATGGGGAGAGCGGTCAAGCGGGGATTCGGTGGTTGTTCGGGGGGAGGTTTTACAGCTAGACAGAAATAATCGTATTGCCATATGCCACACTCTAAGTGAAACACGAGCCTCGGGGCCGTTGACGCTTAATCGTTATCGTGCACTGTGGGGAACAACCACTTGCTGGAAATCGACATGCAATCAGAGCAAACTTCACAAAGGCGAACCGGGTAACAGCAGGAGACGCATTATCAACCGACATGCTGCTATTGTTCATTTATTATTCATCAAAGAAGTGCACACAACTTGCTGCGACGTTGCGTTTTTCAATCACGACGAATCTATACACTACTGTAGCACTGCCAGCGTTTAGAACAAATTACAGATACAGCACTGTCGTTATATTGTACACGTTCCTTTTCCTGTCGCGATGAGATACAAAATAACAAAAGATGGGTTTGGTCGCCCAACCATACGTAGAGCCAGGATTTCACAGAGATAGATAGACAGACAGATTGACAGATAACAGGTTTTAATGCCCAGTCACCAATGACGATCGTCAGGTCGAACAGGATTCCATAATGACGATTTGGCCTGGCGGCTTCGCGCTTGTCTCTTAGTTAGAGGAACTCGGGTTCGAATCTGCTTCGGCTCAGTCTCATTTCTCTTTTAAAAAGTTGTAGTTTATATCATCTAATTTTCTGTCCCCGCCCACATCTCTATTCCGGGATCTCTAGAAACAACTTGCCATTTAATAAGATTTTTCTTTTAAATCACCCAAAACAACAACAACAACAAAAAACAACAAAAAAGAGAAGAAGAGATACAGCAGCTCCAGCAACCTAAGTAGCCTGTTACTGAAAGGACTGCAAACAACTGGAAACATCGTAGGACTGAACACAGTGCAGACACGGCCTACCTCTCTCTGGGCCTGCTGAGCCAGCATGACGTCCATTTCTGTGATGGAAGACAATCGTGCGTAGCTGGCGAACATCTGTGGTTGGTAGGTGTTGGCGTGAACTGCAACACACACCAAACACCGCTCGTTCATTACTCTCGTGTCACTCGATCAGCATGCTTGGTTTGTTACAGTCTATTGCCCCGAAACGGCAGCAGTGACATCTGTTGCAGGCAAGGGGGGGGGGGGGAAGCTGAGAGAGAGAGAGAGAGAGAGAGAGAGAGAGAGAGAGAGAGAGAGAGAGAGAGAGAGAGAGAGAGAGAGAGAGAGAGAAACAACACACAACACACACACACACACACACACACACACACACACACACACACACACACACACACACACACACAAAAAAAAACACACACGCTGACACTCCGATGAGGATACGGAGACAGTTGCTATGATGGATAGCAACCTTCAGGTGACTGTACCCACACAACCTCAGCGCCAGCTTTCAAAGATATACAACGTTTAATTAAAATGGCAATATTGTGCGTTATCTACGACAGACAGCAGCTTTGAAGGTGGCTGTGCAACCGCCGCGACCCTAGACACCGTTTTGGAAGATATACAGCTCGCTTAAGTATTAATATAACAATAGTGCGGTAAATCATCAGGGATGAGAGTGGGAGGGGGTATGTACTTGTGTGTGTGTGTGTGTGTGTGTGTGTGTGTGTGTGTGTGTGTGTGTGTGTGTGTGTGATTTGTTAAAAACAACAACTATATTTTTTACCTTTTATAAAAATATTATTAAAATTTTACTCAGTGTTAACCTTTTCACAGAGAGAGAGAGAGAGAGAGAGAGAGAGAGAGAGAGAGAGAGAGAGAGAGAGAGAGAGAGAGAGAGAGAGAGAGAGAGAGAGAGAGAACTGACTGCTGCACGGTTACACACTACCAACCGGTACAGTGGCTACAACACCGCATAGCCTATAGATAGTATAGCTACAACGCGGACCGTGACTCAGACTCACTGGTTTCGAACACTTGCACTGGCAACAGGACGCAGTCCTTCCTGTCCGCCAACTGGTCACTCTGTCCATGGGCGATGCACACCTGCTCCACTGGGGGCAGCAGCACCAGGAAGGACACGCAGGCACTGACCTCGATGACCTCCACGTCGTAGAGGCGGTAGCCGGCCGCCGTCTCCAAGCTGATCCCTGCATTGTGGGCACAGACAGTAAGTGTGGATAGTGGATAGTCTTGCTTTTGTCGAGTCGTGCGTGCAGGACGATTAAGGCAGGGGCTATGGCGGGGGGAAGGGGGGGGGGGGGGGGGTTGAAAACCCGTGTGTATTTGTGAAATTTAACACACTCATTTACTCACTCACACACATACACACACACACACACACACACACACACACACACACACACACACACACACACACACACACATATACATTCACACACACGCGCGCGCGCGCGCACGCACGCACGCACGCACTCACGCACACGCGCACACGCACACACACACGCACGCACGCACACACACACACACACACACGCACACACGCACGCACGCACATACGCACGAACGCAGGTCGCCGCCCCCCATTACACAACACGAACACACACACACACACACACACACACACACACACACACACACACACACACACACACACACACACACACACACACACACACACACAACTAGTCTCTTACGTTTTAAAACTCCATATGGAAGCTTTAGAAGGTGAACAGCCTATACGTAAGAATAGGAAGAATGGAAGCTTACCCAGGTGCGTAAAGAGCTTCTTGGCTGCTTTCTGGATGTCGGAGCAGAACTGTGTCTGTGAGGAGGAAGACCTGGTGTCCATGTTCTGCAGCCACTCCCACTCCTCCCTGCAACGTCAAGGCAACAGTAGACAGGGAGCTCCGCACACGGAACGTCACCCTCACACGAATCGTGGTGATTACATCACTATAGGAAACTGCATTATCACGTGAATCAAGATGATTGTATCACTACGTGGAATGCCATCGTCACATGAAACATGATGATTTCATCACTGCCTGCAGAGTCTGCAGCATTTTGATCAATCAGGTTAACAAGAGTGGCGCAACCTGATTAGCATACATAATGAATTATAGTGTCTTGTACATAGTCGGTAAATGAGGCTGACCAAGGGGCAAGGGTTACATTCCAACACAACGAAACGCTACGGTAAGTGGGGTATATTGAATGATAAAAACGAATCGCCCGCTCCATCGGCACTTCACAAAGGGCTGCAGCTGTCGACTCACCTGGAGACGTTGGGGCAGTCTCTGATCTTGGCGTACGGGAGACAGTTGGGGGTCTTGAGGGGCACCAGAATCCTGACCGATTCCACAGACACCTGGATCTTGAGGAAGCCCAGGTACAGGCCTTTGGGCAACGGCACCTCGCTGACGTCACGATACAGCAACATTTCCTGTGACATGACACAGAGCAGAGACAGACTGAGACTTGATGCTTAACGTCTATGCAGTCACAGAGTAAGGGTAAGGCATGCATGTGCATTGACCACATGCAGATCAAATGAAATGTAACCAGTTACAATTAAGACATGACGGTTAAAGTCTTGAAACTTTCAAAACCATCGTCTAAAACAAAACAACGATAATGATCAAAATCAACTAATATTTTTAATCATCCAGGGTCATCGAAGAAGAAGAAGGAAGGAAGGACGGAAGGAAGAAAGGAAGGAAGGAACTTGTGTTTTTGTTGTTGTTTTACACCAAGTTGACCATGACGGTTTATATCAGGGCGAAGAAAAAGAAGAAGAAGAAGAAGAGAAGAAGAAGAAGAAGAAGAAGAAGAAGAAGAAGAAGAAGAAGAAGAGAAGGAGGAGGAGGAGAAAAAGAAAAACAAGAAGAAGCCTGTAATGTATACAAGACGGTCAAAGGATTATCCACGTCCAAGCATTCTCCCCAACTCACGGGAATGGAAGCGATGAGCATGTTGTGGGCGTCGCCGATGTCTATGCTGGGTAGGGACTGTCTCCGGGCCAGCTTGCTGAGCAGCACCCACTTGGCTGAACCCAGCCCCACGAACTTGGTGTCCCGTACCATGTTGACCAGGGTCAGCAACAGGCTGCCGTTGGCCGCGCGGATAGGGCGGTGGAAGAACTGACCCAGGTCTTGCATACCCAGAGAGTTCTGAAAGTGAACACCGGCACACAGGCGTAAGAAACGGTTTGTTGCTTTGGTGGAGTGATGCATTGTTACACGCCAGTTATTAATTTTATTTTATTTGTTTAGTCCTCTTTGATGATGGTGGTGATGATGATGAGGGTGTTGGAGGGTGTTTGTTTGTTGTAGTTGTAGTAATGGCCATCGTGCTGCTGCAGAACAAGACTTATTATTCCATTCAACTTTCAAATTGCAGAATGTGATTTCGCAAGAGATCTTCGCAGAACACTCTGACTTTAAAAGAAATCGTTAAATCTCAAGAATAAAAACGGGAGTTCCTGACCAGAAATTGTGCAAGCCTAGGCCTCTGTAAAACCTTCCTCTCGGTCGAAGCCACCGCTAATGACATGTCACAGCTTGCAGAAACCTGGTCCTGAAAGCGACGCTAGTGATAGCAGCGGTAGTGCTAACCTGCAAGGATGTGATGGCTTGCAGTAGCTTGGTCCTGAAGGTGGTGCCAGCGCTACTCGTCTTCTCCATGTCTTGGCGTAGCAACTTGACGTCTTCCCACGTGCAGGCGATCTGAACATGAACAAAACATTGACTGCACTGCTGTAGGCGATCCGAACATGAACAAAACATTGACTGCACTGCTGCTGGCGATCTGAACATCACCAAAACATTGACTGCACTGCTGCAGGCGATCCGAACATCACCAAAACATTGACTGCACTGCTGCAGGCGATCTAAACATCAACAAAACATTGACTGCACTGCTGCAGGCGATCTAAACATCAACAAAACATTGACTGCACTGCTGCAGGCGATCTGAACATCATCAAAGCATTGACTGCACTGCTGCAGGCGATCTAAACATCACCAAAACATTGACTGCACTGCTGCAGGCGATCTAAACATCAACAAAACATTGACTGTACTGTTGCAGGTGATTTGAACATCAACAAAGCATTGACTGTACTGTTGCAGGCGATCTAAACGAAACATTGACTGTACTGCTGCTCCATCCCAATGCCTTTTAGCCTGTTGCTCTCTCCTTGCCACAGGGACACCATGCGGAGTTTATGGCAAAAAATGCATATATAAGACCCTGTACGACATCCTGCTTGAATTCTACAAATACCTGGTTCTCTGTTATTATACTTAAAAAACAATATATTTGTTCTGACTCGCATCTCTTTATACTGGAATGGTGGGGGGTGTGGCGTAATGAAGCTACACGAATCAGCAAGGCAGTAATCGGAAAGGCAGAATATATTACAAGCAGTGAGCGAAGCACCACTATGTTCTGACCTACTCCAAGCGTAGTACTAACCGACAGAACCATCGACAATTAATTCTGAAGTGGGGCGCCTTAAATTCTGCATCGGCAATATCGAACAACAGGGGCCCATCAGGGGAAAAAAGGCTAGGGGCAGGCCGTACCTTCATGAGCCAGTAGAGGTCGGACTGTATGGAGGTCCCCGAGAAGTTCTCGTCCACCTCGATGATGGGTAGTTGCTCCTCGGAGGTGACGAGCACCTTGTCCTCACAGCAGAGGAGGCAGGCCAGATGGACCCCCCGCTTTACCGTCTTCTGGAACTTGGGGGCCGACAGGAAGAGGTTTTTGATGCTGATGCGCTTCTTCTGCAGCGGGGAGTCTGTGTTGCACGAGTCTGAAAGGTAGAGGTCGGCAGGATGACACAATGCTCTGCTGTGCAGTGGAACTCATCGGGAAGGACCGCTCTTTCGACAGATTACGATTATTGTAAGACCATAAGCTTTTTTTTCTATTCTGGTTCGGGCCAGTCGTTCTGCTATTGATTTTGAAGGCAGCAAAAAGAGATAGACGGGGGTGGTGGTGGATAGAGAGAGAGAGAGAGAGAGAGAGAGAGAGAGAGAGAGAGAGAGGAGAGAGAGAGAGAGAGAGAGAGAGAGAGAGAGAGAGAGAAAGAGAGCAGCACAAAATCGGCACCCCTCCCTTTCCCAACCTGGCTTGCCTCAACTATAATCCAGTACACATTAAGTGACACAGTATTCGAAAGCATTCGAGCTATTTTATTAACAACAAACACAGCGAAAATGTTTCAAGAAAAGCCATCGAATATAGACATGCGAATGTGTATTTAGTCCGTGTTAATTCGAGCTTGGTTTTTCAACTTAATATATAATAATTATAACAAAAACAGCTCTCATTTCAAAGTAATGGTATCAAACTTTGTATAAAAGAAATTGTATCAAAATGGTATTAAACTGGTTTAAACTGCTAAATCGTGCCGGCCGGATCATTTACCTTTGACTTCAGCTGCTTCCGGGGGTCGTGACCTCTTGACCTGGTCAAAAAGAACTTCTAATGATTGCACTTTGCCTTCCAGCCTTGACACTGTCCCTTCAACGTCTCGCCAACCTGGACACAAGGCAAAACACGATTAAAAACAGAACGAAAGTCAGACAACGTTTCTTCAGGAAAACAACAGTAAGTTCAACGCCCAAGGCTTTGGCCATCAGCGCAAGTCGATGCGTGTGCGTTAACTATAAGGATATTTTCCTCTTCTTTCTTTTTTTTTTTTCGTGTGGAAAGAATAAGATCGTAATACAGCCCAACCAACAATAATGTGTGACGTGTGTGTGTGTGGGGAGGGGGGGTGTTCAACATCTCCAGAACGTTTACTTTCCACACACACACAGACATTTGAGCTGAACATACTGAACATATCAGACAAATTTCCTTGGAAACCAGTACTGGGACAATAAATATTCTGATTCTGATTCTGATTCATTCAGTGCATGATGTGTAAATGATTCACCTCAAAGAGTTACTGTCTATAAATAAAGCGTCTCGTTTGCTTCAGCCACTCCTCGTTCGGCCCCTCACTAATGATCAATATGTCTATTTAAAGCGCACAATTCCCCGCTTGAACCTTGTTCTTTCTTTAACGAGCCTGCATAAATCTCTTTCTTTTTTCTCTCTTTTGTCACTTTTCGGATACAGAAATTAAGGTCCATTCCACTGAGAATCCAGTACTGTAGTCAAAGGTTCCTTTTTTTTAAAGCTTGAAGTAGATCAGAATATGGCTGTGTATGCTTCGATCGCCTAGCTACCACCAGCAACATTGCCTCTCTGTTGTTTGTTTACTGTTCCATTTAAATTAGTTCCACTTTCTCCCAGCCCCTTTCATGTATAAAAGGTTGTGTGCCGTGCACGTTGAATCAATGCTTTTTATCTTGATGTCATGGATTTTGTTTTGCTCTAAGAAAAATATGCCCTTCGTGGGGTACTGGGCGGTCAATATCTTCTTCTCTTCTTTCGTATAATGTCCAACTTCAACCTTCTGAAGACTGACATTTTCTTAGTGCATGCTGGGCTATTTTGTTGTTTTCTTAGTCCAGCGAACATGGACTACAGGCTCTATAGCGTGCATATGTGATCTTTTTTTTTTGCATGCGTACATACACACGGGGGGCTTCGGTTTATAGTCTCATCCAAAAGACTTTTGTAGAGTCTGCACAGAATTTGACTCCGGAGGAATCTCAGAACGGACGCAAAGCCTAGCACGTAACGGTCACCCATCCATTTGGTGATCACGCTCGATCGTGCTTAACTTCGGCTTTTTACAGCAAGTCCTCTTGCGCTGCGCCACTGACTCTCCTCCGGTATCTAGCGCCTAACCCTCCCTTTCTCTATTTATTCTTCTTAAAACCTGGGCTCACTGGGCGTAATTAGTCCTGCAGAGACTCTCACTATTTTGTTTTTAATTCCCAGCATCAGGGGACAAGGGAAAACGAGTCCACTCACTGGACGGAACAGCATAGGCGGGTGATGACAGGGCATAGTCGCCATAGCCCTTCACGTTGCAGGCGGACACTCTGACGTAATAGCGACAGCCTTTCGTCAACCCCCGCATCTCGTGCTCCAGGTGACGTAGATCGTCCACGATTGCTTCCCCTGTCAAGGGCAGGAAATCCTCGTAGCTGCTCCACTCCACTAGAGAAAGGTGGAAAGAAAAATGACAATTAAAACGTAAACAAATGAGTTGCAGAGAAACACGAACCGGAAAGACACATGGTATACAGCCTAATCTGCAACAATAACGAAAGCACAGAGAACCGCCGGTAGAGTAAAAAGCAGCAAACAGCGACCCTGCAAGTAAGTAAGTAAGTAAGTAAGCATGGTGCTTAACGTCCATAGAAACCATAAGGCTTATTAGGGATGGGGTGAAGGGGGAGGAGGGGGTATGGAGGTGAGGGAAGAGGGAGATTATATACCTATCGCTACACTGTCACCACCAGAATGATTCCTGCATTAAGATAGGCAGCGATGAGAGCCATTTTAATGTTTCAGTAGGAAGTGATGTCCACAAATCACAACCTTTTTGAAGAGAAAGGCGAGCCGAAGCGGTATCGAACCGAGGTCCTTACCGCTAGGCCAAACCGGCTCACCAGCGACCCTGCAGGGTAGGTGCATGGTTATAATTATATGGACGGATCAGTTCAGAGATATAGGATCGGGATCGTACAGAAATGGCACAACATCGAAGCATGTGAATTCACACCTGTTATGTTCAGTCACAAGAGTTAAATTATAACGTGTTTATAGGAAGGTGTGCAAATGTGTGTTTGTGTAGCTGAGTGGGTGGCGGTTAGTGCAGGGTGCGTATGTGTGGGCGGAGGATGCATGGAGTTTAGATGGGATGACTGCAGGTGTGGAGGAGAGAGAGAGAGAGAGAGAGAGAGAGAGAGAGAGAGAGAGAGAGAGAGAGAGAGAGAGAGAGAGAGAGAGAGAGAGAGAATGTCTGTGTGTCTGTGTGTGAAGCAAGGGGCAGTCACCTTTATACTTGGTGACGACAGCGCCATTGTGGTTGAGGGGGTCATCAAAGCTGACGTGTAAGGATGAGTTGCTGGCTACACTCAGAGTCACCTGGGTCGGCGGTTCAGGAGGTCCTGCAACACACACAACAATTAACATGCGGGCAACCGAAAGATAATTATGTCTTTCTTCATCGTCCTGAGATGACTATAACCCATATTAGGCGACTGACGGAACATTAGAATTCAAGAAAAAAATGACCAGTGGTTTTTCTTCATTCGTTGGTTCGTTTTGTGGGCATATTATTATTCATCAGTTCTTTTCCCCCTTCTGTTCTTATTTCTTTCCGTTTGTGTGCTCGTTTATTCGTTAAATTTTGCCCCCCTTTTTTTTAATTGTACCACATTTTTTCCCTTCTGTTACTATCTTTTTATTTCTGCCTGTTTAGCTGACTTTTTTTCTCTCTCTCTTTCTTTCTCCTTCTTTCCCCTTTTACTTTCTTTTAATTTTTTATTCTTCTTCTGCGTTTCGTCATATCTCTCCTTTCTTTCTTTCGGTTCTCTTTTCTCGTTTCTGTACCTAATGTTCCCTTCTCTATGTAGCGTGCATAGATATTTGTGTATGTATGTTTGTGTTAATGTTTTATTTGTTAGCGTAATGTGTTGTGTTGGCATTGTATTGTCGTGTTTCTGGCATACGACTAGCAAAGGGACATTTACAAGCACGTGGACTCCAGTTGTAAATAATTATGTGTCCACATCTCTTCTCGCATAATTATGTAATGCTGTTACGCTGGTTCACTTTGAGTTGCGATTTCCGTGATAGGTTTTCGTTTTGTTTGTTTTTTTGTTGTTTGTTTTCTCCCATGAATTTTCTCTACTTTTGTCAGTTTGTTTGACCGTGTTTTTCACTTTCCTGTGTGCTAATAATAACCGTTTAACTTTCTCACTAATTAAATAAATCCGTTTTTGTTTTGTTTTGTTGGTCTGTCTTCTGAAAAAGAAGAAGGAAAAAAAGAAGAAGTTTAATGGACATCGGATAATTAAAGCAGCAGATGCCACTGACAAAAGTAGCGCACGTCAATGATGACTGTTCTGGTGATCTACAATAGCCAGAAACATCTCGTGACGGTGCCATCTGATTCCAACAAAGGAGCTTGTCTCCATAATCAATAGGTGTCGCTGGCGTAAGCCGTGGACATTAATTGTGGGGAATAGAATTTGGCAGAAGCATGTGAAAATCTAGTGCGGTTTCTGTTACCGCATTTTGTGCGCCAGAACAGCCACTACCTCACGTTGCATCAACGTCTGGCCGATGTACCGCAAATGAATAACGACGCCCAATTAGTAGTACATAGGCTCTGAAATTCCAACGGCTACAACCAGATACAGGATATTTTCAGCTCATCTTGATAGTATTCGAAGGATTGTCTCATGCAAAAGCCACCTACATGGGATATGGACATACTTCATTGTCATGGTTCCGCCCACATTAAAGCGATGCATTACTCAAGAATCCATTTTCAGCTGCCGCGAGCAGCGACGAAGAGCACAGTTCAATAATACATGACTTGACTCGACATTTTGTAATGTTTTTCAGCAGCAAGGGGAAAAAAGCAACGAAGTTGTATGGCACCATAAATCAATAAAGCCTCGAGAAGTCATCGATTTGCTCAAGAACTAAGTCGCGCCAGGTTGGTATGGTAACGCGTATTCAGTAAACACGTTTCCACTGGGTGTAATCTTCAACCATATACATTACTTTATATTTTGTGCGTGCTGCTGGAAGGCAGCACAACAAACGCTCAATTTGCACAGCGTCAGTCCGCCCTCGTCTTATATAAAGATAAGCCCGTACAAATAATATTAAAACCAAATACGATCATACAAATATTAAAACCATGAAATGTCGTAGCGTCATTACCTAGGTAATATGATTCGGTTGCAAAATGTATCAGTCTCTTTATCGTTTGCGAGTAGCCGTGAAACGTGACCTTTAAGCGTGAGTTATCCAAAAGTTCCATTAATAACAAAAGGTGAAACCTACCACTTGATATTTGTAAAGACGAGATCAATTAAAAGGTCGACTCTTGAGTATAAAACTGTGAAATACAGATTTGTCTCCAAGATGCACTCTTCACTTTTAGACATCAGTTGGCCGATTCATCTCCAGTTGAATATTTCTTGAGTACCCTTAGCTATGTTTGAAAAAATAAAATGACAAATCATTTCAGTTAACAACGTAACTGTTCTTCTTTTTTCCCCCGTCGCTTTTCCTCTTCTTGTTTATTTTTTGCAACGTCCAATTTCTGTTTTTCCAAAGTTGTTAAGTGCTCAAATAAAATTATTCCTTTCAGAACGTTGAATGAATATCGTGTAACTCAATGATTAATTCAACAAGCAAACAACAAGACCACAGTATTTTCGTTCCAAAATTAGATTCACCCGAGAAATAGATAACCAGTTGCGCGTAAGAGCAATTACTGTCTGTTGGGAAAAAAAGTACATGTGAAAAATAATTTCACAATCTAATGCGCATTAGCAAACACTCCCGCAATCTATTAAATAGACAAAAGGTTATTCGCAAGTATTCGAAGTATCTGTATAACGTAAGCGCGTTAGTCGCTATTTCCGTGCACGCTTAGTGGACTTGATGATTAAGAAATTGATGACCCTTCTTACCATTTTCATTTTAAAAGCTTCGACTATTTTCAACATTTGTTTTGTACCCAGTGCTCCAGGTGTTGACGCTTTCTACTTTTTATCACTCGGTCTACTGAGCCAAAGAATAAATTAGAAAAAGGGTGATCGAACTTTAGTAATCGAATTAAATGAATCCTGTGAGCTAAACGCGTCATTCACTATTTTCGCCCGCCTTTAGTTGACTTAATCTATTTAACAAATCACGTTTCTTTCCTAGCAACGGATACACTTGAAGGCTTCGTCTATTCCTGAACACAGAATGATCTGTAGGCCTGCGCAGCGCACAGGGTGCGCCACATGCATATTATAGCCCAAGCTATGTCCCCCCCCCCTTCCCCCTCCCCCCACACACACACACCTCCCCCACCCCCATCGGAAAACGAGTCAGGTAAGTACGTAAAATATTTATTCAGGTCATGAAAACATTTACATGCGTGACATGGATGAAGCGGCATAATAAGGTACAAACAGGCCTATAACTGACCCAGGTCACATTATGAGAATAGTGTTAATTCTGCAACTCTGATTGGGCACAAGCTTGCAACGCTATTCTTTACCAGTATTTGCAATATTGCCCATAGTTCTTGGGGGAAAAAAAAAGCACACGATAGTTTATACCTTATTAAGTTCACAACTATCCAAATGAGGAATATTCCCCCTTAGTATAGCCTACTCAAAGGTTGGACCGTTCTGTATGCTGTACGCTTTATCCAATTTGTGTACACCATCGTATTCCCAGAGAGCATTTTTGTACATTCAGTACTTTACAACTATCCAACTTTGCATTTTTTTTCCTACAGTACTGGGAGGGTGAAGAATTTGGTACGTCATATGCTTTATACAACTAGACAAATTTGGATTTATTTGCCCTGGGAAGATGGCTCCCATACCCGCAGTGTCCAGTGTAACTAATCTCTGACATGTGCTGGATTTATACTTTTACCATGACAACGTTAATTCGCGGATGCTGTGCTATTCTAACGTGCTAACGTATTTCGGGCCTACTTCTACCACACAGCACAGATTCCCAGTTGTTTGTTTTTGTCTTCTTCTTTTTTGTGTGTTTGTTTTTGTTTTTGTCTCATCCAAATTACGAAATAACCCAGATACAGACTGTCCAAGGACCTGCCGTCCAGAAACCAGTGTGTAACACTGACACAGTTGTTCCCTGGGAAGCGAGGCGTAAGCACGGATCGTTCATGCCCGATATAGAAAAGGCGGTGAGTGCAACACGGGAGAGCAAGCACACGTCCTTGGTGTGTGCAGCTAGGCCCTTTGGTCATTACTGGCGGAACTTGAATCCACAGGGCAAAATAGAAGAACTGAGCATTCTGAGACAAAATCCTTCATTAGGAGTCTTCACTTCGATCTCTCCTACGTGATGAACTGTGGAGCTGAAAGATCTTGGCCACAGCTGGGGCATCATCGAGCGATTGGCCAAAGAGAGGACCACATGGAGGAATTTCGTTGCTGCCCTAAACGTCGATAGGTGTAAATTAAAGTATTAAGAACCTACATGATGCACAAAGCAGATCTTCAAGAAGCTAGTTCGTTAGCGGTATTAAGGAAGCCAAAGTGTGCAATGGGGCTATCTTCGTCACTTTATTTTACGCATACTTTCAAAAAGATACTCGATAAAGCAACAACAAAACATTCCGACACAGTGGTGTGGCAGAATCCGCGGCTAAGATGCCAGACAAAGATACACGGCGTATACCACACCCTTATAATGATGATGGCGGGGTTGCTGTTGGTGTATCAACGCTCAGAGGGCGTACTGGAGAGAGAGAGAGAGAGAGAGAGAGAGAGAGAGAGAGAGAGAGAGAGAGAGAGAGAGAGAGAGGAGAGAGAGAGAGAGAGAGAGAGAGAGAGAGAGAGAAGGAGAGAAAGGAGGAGGAGAGAGAGAGAGAGAGAGGAGAGAGAGAGAGAGAGAGAGAGAGAGAGAGAGAGAGGAGAGAGAGAGAGAGAGAGAGAGAGAGAGAGAGAGAGAGACAGACAGACAGACAAAGACAGAAGACAGAGAGAAGAGAAGAGAAAAAAGAAGAAAGAACAGAGAGAGAGAGAGGAGAAGAGAAGGAGGAGAAGAGAGGGAGGAGGAGGGAGAGAGAGAGGGAGGAGGGAGAGAGAGAGAGAGAGAGAGAGAGGAGAGAGAGAGAGAGAGAGAGAGAGAGAGAGAGAGAGAGACAGACAGACAGACAGACAGACAGACAGACAGACAGACAGAAAGACAGGCAGGCAGACAGACAGACAGACAGCCAGACAGAGACAGCGGTTATGAACACTCACGGGCATGGTCGTAGCCAGCTTTCATTCTTTTCAGCAACTTATGGCGGAACTCCCAGTGGCTGAGGTGTCGCTCATTCTCCTGTAAGCACACACACACATCCAATGGCCAATTGCACAGGGGAAACAGCTACATAAATACAGTAGTTGTTTGACTGAGTCTTCATACATCTGAAGCCAGCCAACCGCGACCAACATATCGGGGCAAGGAACACAAATCGTCAGACCACTGGTCCACACAGTTCATGAAACATGCCCCACAGAACAGAAACAGAAACAAGAACGTCAAAACACTGCACACTCTAGATCTGTAAGACACCAAAAAAGCGATTTAAATTATCGGCATAACTGTCTTCCTCTTTCAGGCGTGGTGGGTCAACTGATTCGTACAATACTCCATGACCGTGTGAATCTTTGGAGTTTCCCATTCGTGGCTGGTTTTCCTCACACATTTACATCCGTTACTCGTCACTGGTGTGTACTAAATAGTGTCGTTACATGTAATACATGGACAACAGAAGCAGCTGTATCAAGTAACTGTAGTCTTGTTTGGTTACGCGTACATGTGAATTACACATGCACTCTATAAAACACACAAGGCGCTGCTATATGCCTATCACACAAACTCCGTTTTACCTTGACAGCTAAAGTATGCCACTCAAGAGCAACAAAAAAAGGGTAAAATACACCAGTGAATTCATTAATATTCCACAACACGCCAAACTGACCCCATAGCAACGAAACAGGCAATTTAAACTACAAATCGACAATTCTCTCTTAATGTTTTACGACCCATTAAATTTACAATAGTGATGCAGCTTTAGTATATTGGTCCGTAGCTGCATAGCCACAGGCTGGGTAGTAAAGATTCATCACTAAATGCGTTTGTAATACTTCAGCACGCTTCAAATCAACTTTGTAGCAACAAAACAGTAAGACACATCCTGAAGACCTTGTTAATATTCCAGGACACTTTAAATCAACATTATACAACAGGACAGTAAGATGCATCCTGAATGTTTTGTTGATATTCTAGGACACTTTAAATCAACATCATAGCAACAGAACAGTAAATATATATCGCTGAATGTCTTCCAGGACCACAAAAGATGTTGAATTTTACACATGCGATCAACTAGAGGAAACATTTCGTCGTTAATGTGAATGCAATTGTTTTTTTTTTCCCCGTTGGCTCTGATTCATGACTATGTTGTCATGGTAACGGTATATGACGCACTCGTAAAGGAAATGTTCCTCTCTTCATTTTTGCTTGAGTACGTTTAAGAGCTAGATCAATAAGCAAACGACATGGTAACAGAGTGTAGACACTTCAACGGGAAGAATGAAAGAAAGAAAGAAAATCAACGAAATAAATTATGTTTGAAACAGGAATCCTCCGTTTAAAAGCACAAATGAAATGTTTCTGGTGATTTTGGTTTCGTAAGAGTTCCGGGTAAAGTTATGTAATCTTACCCACACGCCACTATCCTCATTCCACACATTCCTGGAGAAAATAAATCCGCCTCCAAACACCGGTTTCCAGACACAACAGATTGTAAATGAACGGGTTTCCCGTGTGCCTTCCAACCCGGGTCAAATTTTCCTTTTGTCCACTTTTTGCCCCATTTTCTTTTCACGGGAATTGGGAAACCATTAAATCCTGTTGTGCACATTGATTTTGGGGTTGCTGTTTTGCTTCATGCTTGGTAATCCAACTAGGCAAAGTACGTCAGTATAATTCTCTTTCGTTAGGTACTCAACTGACAGCACCACATGCACAACATGTCCAAAAAAAGACAACTCTTTCTCGGCTCAGAGTTGTCTGTGTGCGTTATAAAGAATGCTGTTTTCTCGCCGTTGCCCCGCCTCAAGAGCGTTGTCAAAACGGAACCGTTGCACAAGCCGTCCAACCACATTGCTGACCTCTCCGCGTTGCGTTTTTCTGTCGCTTTAATCCCTGCTGGTCATTGTCCACAGCTAACCGCCCGGAAACAACAAGACAACCCACTCAAAGTGACCAAGAAACAGTCGCAGACACAACCCCACCCTCCGATCGTAGATATCCAGGCAAAAGCTGGTACGATCCGATACCGAGTAATTCCAGAACGCCCTACAGCCGGACTTATTATGCTCAAGCTTGTCTGTGGGTAGGGAGGAAAAAGGGGGGCAGAGGGAGAGCAAATGGCGTGGGCGGGGTAAGACGGGGAGCAGTGCCTAGACTATCCACCCGGCATATGCCATAGCACGCGCTTCGTGGGGCACGACTAGTGTCCAACGGATTAGCTGTTTGGAGTGGACCATGTGACGCGAAAGAAGAACAGCGGGTGGATATTAAGGCATCGGCGCGAGGTGGTTGAATGTGTCTATCGCCCCTGCTCGCTCCATTCAGAACTGTCACTGCTTGACTGGTCAAGTGCTTTTGCACGTGAGTCAAGGCAATTCGAAGGAATAAAATCCAAGACAACTTAACGAGATAGCTAGGCTACCCCAAAAAATAAAAGGACTAATTCCCATTCGCTACCGTTTAGTCTGAGCACAGACTGCCCAAAACAGGCGACACAGGTACGTTAGAAAATGAGGGTTCACTTTGTATGTTTTGTTATATTAATAATTAATAATTATTTCATTGTCCAAAAAATAGTTGTCGTCCTCATGCAGTCTTTATAGTAAACTATACTGATCATAATTACATAATTATATAGGCACCCTGAAACACCGTGAAAAGAACATACACACACGCACAGAGAGAGAGAGAGAGAGAGAGAGAGAGAGAGAGAGAGAGAGAGAGAGAGAGAGAGAGAGAGAGAGAGAGAGAGAGAGAGAGAGAATAAGCATGACTATCTTTGGTGAAACATTTATGAACACACTGCTCACCGGAGAAACTAGTACAGAACACGACACAATGCATATCACCAACCAAGCGGGGCTCTAACTCAATCCTTATAAAGCGACGCATGGTCACACAACGAAAACAGGCAGAGTACGTTCAACTCCTGGCCGAGACAGGGCCACAGTGAGGAGTAGTATCAGTACTTCCGTACAACTGCCAGGCCAATGTCTGAGTCGCCGTCGTGTTCACGGCAGTATACACCAAGACGGTCGGGCACGATGAAGAAAGATCTGATCATATTATCCACGTTAGAGACGGAAAATACTCAAGTTCAACACAATAGCGTAGGTAACCGGAATCATGATTCTGCGTAAACTACCAGTGAACACACTCAAATCCAAATGCCCAAAGTGAAGACACGGGCATACGCAGTAGGTATACAAATAAACTCTCCGTTCACACAAGTACATATACACCAATGCATTCAAGCGACTGTGTGCGCTCTCATTCAAGATTCATGATGACCACAGCTTTGTTTTCGCGTGTACCTTCTAACAGTGAAACCAAAGCAAGAGAAGGTCGACACAACGTTCAGTTTCTGACAGAGTAGACTATGACTCGATATCTTTAAACAAAGTTTTCTGTTCTTCTTTTTTCTTGTCTTTTTCTTTCACCCATAGACTCACACGGCTTTATCCTGATCTTCGTAATTTGTACTTTCAGTGGGCTATATCCTAGTCTGTATTTAGCCCTGGAGTCCCATATTCTTGCGAGCGAAGTAGGCTATTTTATATGTATTTAAGCAACTGCCTGTAGGCTTGCTCGTGCAAAAACCAACCCTCGTTAAAAACTACTGAAGGAGCGAGCGTATGATACTTACATGATGCAGTTGGCCAATGCGATTAGCAGTTTCTCACGTTTGTCACGCTTCTGGGCACAAGGAGTGAGCAGCGTAGGCTACGTGCATTATTTAGTACCAACCACAGTAACAGCTGCTGATGCAGCCGCGCGGACTGTCGGTGTCACAATGAAAGATGGTCAATGTCAGAAGATGGGACGATGCCCACACTGTGTGTGGGATTTCGAGGGCGTGAGCATGAGCAGCCTACAGGTGTAAATCCAGTACCGACAGTGAATTAGTAGCTTCCAGCAATCGTGTTTTCATTGCAAACAGAATGTAAGTGACTGAATAATTAATCAGTTAGTCTGAATGCATCTGAGCGATATGCTGGATGTTGAGAAGAACGAAGGTTGGGCAATAAAGTACTGTGGGAAAAGGTGAGGCATAAGGAAAAGGATATATATATATTATATATATATATATATATATATATATATATATATATATATATATATATAATATATATATATATATATATATATACACGCCGCATGTACTTAATGGATAAACGCAGACAGAGACTTATAATATACCCGTCGCTCTCTCTCTCTCTTCCTCACTCACACACACACACACACACACACACACACACACACACACACACACACACACACACACACACACACACACACACACACACACACACACACACACGCACACACACAACGCACTAACATACAGAGCACATACATACACACACACACGCACGCGCACGCACGCACGCACGCACGCACGCACGCACGCACGCACGCACGCACGCACGCACACACACACATTCGACAACAAAAGTGATTTTTCCTACAAAATATCCCGTTGTATGTCTAATGAAATTGTAGTTAAACCACAACTTAAAATCATACCCTATTTCAGCGTTTAATCATAGCATACAACCATGCAACATGAAACGTGCCCTAGTGCTGGCTGAGCCAGTCAAGCTTCTTGGAATACTCAGTGCTTGTGACTGTTCTAGTGGCCCCCATGTTCATAGAATGAGAACTGTTTTATGTTTAACGGCCAGTCAACCACGCAAGCCATAATTCAGGCACATCCTAATACAAAAACACCAAAACTGTGCCAGCTAGAGTACTTCAAGTACCAATTCAAAGCATCTGAAACTCCAACAATCAAATCCATGTCAACAACGATTAACGGCTTCGCTAAATCAACCGACAAAAGGAGCAAATTAGACCTCGAAAGACGCCGAATCACACCTACGCTACCAAAGGTGCAGCCAAAGGCTTCGCTGTTTCGGTCCGGTATTATTTTCTGATCACCTGCACACTTTACTGACTTGCCCCTTACCTTCAGGCTGTTGGCGGGAGCGAAATCCTTCCAGTTGGACGACAAAGCCAGCTGGACCATCACGCGACAAGCATTGACCACCTTCTCCTCACAAAATCCTTTCCGTGTGGGACTCCCTCTCAAAGTGCGGACAAAGGAAGAGATCGGGTGGGGCGTCACCTGTGCCACGTTCGTTTTCTCCATAATATCTTTTTGAAATGCCGTCTGGCGGAGCCTTCTTCTTTTTCTCCTTCAGCGTTCCATGATTGTCCTCAGACGTCTAACTTCATGGTATTGATGCGTTTGGTTGACTGCAGCAGGTCCTCTTTGTTAGGATCGTTTCGGTTTTTCTTCGCGTTGGTAAGCTTAAAGGCTTTGTACGCGTGAGGTAAAACTAGCTTCGAGACTTGATCCAGTCTGGCTTCACAAGATCGCATTATAACGACAAACTTTGAAATATCCAGCGATCATCTGACGTCAAAGGAATAGGCGGTAGCATCCATCAGTTAAGAAGCACAAAAGCAGCAGTATTAATCTGCCAGTCGTTGGTTTGAATCCTTGCGCAGACGATCTGCGAAAGAATTACAATGTTTCCGCAGCCTGCCTGGCAAAACGACAACGACCTTACGTATTTACAAAGGCAGCATTCGCAGTACAACTCCTAGAAATGGACATAGTGTTCCAAGGTCCGAAATAGTCACTTTCTTTTTGAATGAAAACATTGTCTGCTGGAGGCACACATTCAAAAACACATTGGTTATGTAACTCTGAGTTCGGGCATCAGATCGTGTTGCCTTAGCGTGTGCCGAGTGTACATAGCATACGGGAAAAGACCGACAGAGTCGCAACGCTTCAGATCGTGATGTCACACTGAAAACAGCCAATCAAGTTGTTGCGACCTTTTCGGTAGACTGTCCCTGCACCATCGTGTGGCCTGACAAGAGAGAGGTAAAGCAAACGCGCAGCAGCAAATCCATCAGCTTAGAGACAGAGACATAAAGAACGCACGGCGGATATCCTTATTGATTACGCACCACTGAAAAGGGCAATTACCCACCATGTATAATTAGCAGATGCATACCGCGTGTTCTGACAGTGGATTCTTTGTGCCAGTGAGACGAAACCAATAGACTGTAAAGGTTAGACGAGAATGTTTTAATGTACAAAAGAAAAGAAAAAAAGAGAGAAAAAAAAATAAGCCAAATCTTCTCCCATAACTTCTATTATCTGTCATGGACCTGAGTTCCCATACTCCTGTCCCGTTCATAGTTTTCCCCTTCCCATTTTCGAGGAGGTGAGGTGGCTCACATCTTATTGCTAAATAATCGGAATAGAGATTAAGTCCATATATAGACTGTCGAAACATGATTTTACTTTTCGTGTGTGCGTGCGTGCGTGCGTGCGTGCGTGCGTGCGTGCGTGTGTGTGTGTGCGTGTGTGTGTGTGTGTGTGTGTGTGTGTGTGTGTGTGTGTGTGTGTGTGTGTGTGTGTGTGGTGTGGTGTGGTGTGTGTGTGTGTGTGTGTGTGTGCGCGCGCGCGCAACGTTTCTATTGCCTCATTAGCGTGTACGTGTTTCGAATTTCCCCAGGGAATAAATGCTGAAAAATGCCCCGGATCGAATGGCAAGGAACTACGCATAATGTGCACAATAACATTATATATATATATATCCTCCAGCCAGATCCGATTCTTGTAAATAATTAGAAGAATGATCGACACGAGAACTCCAGGACCAGATCGGGGGTGGGGTGGGGGTGGGTGTGGAGGGATGATGGGAAACGGGATCAAAGCCACACCCGACGGCCTTGGTTTCTCTAATACCACAAAATTCTCTCTCAGCACACAGTGTGGCAGGAGATGGTATCAAGGTCACACCCTTGGCCTCTCTCAGCACAGAAAGGCCTCTCTTAGTACACAGTGTGACAGGAGTCGGTGTCAAAGCCACACCGTGGCGGCCTTGGCCTCTGTCAGCACCCAAGGGCTTATTTTCGTAAACAGTGTGACAAGGGTCGGGGTCAAAGTCGCACCTGTCCTGCTTGGCCTGTCTCATAGCAGCGAAATGCCTGTCTCAATACGTAGTACGATAGGGGACTGGATGAAAGCCACACCCAGCAGCTTTGGCTTTTCTCACAGAACAGAAAATCCTCTTTCAGCACATAGTGTGATAGTAAACGAGATCAAAGCCACACCGTGGCAGCCTTGGTCTCTCTCGTAACAGAATCAACAAACAAGGTAGTTAATTAGCGCTCAAAAAACGTCACATAAACACAACAACAAAGACTTGAGTCGCCTACGGTAACTCTCACCTGGCATATGCGAATAAATACAAGGTATATAAACTCCACCAGGGGTACATCCTCAAAAAAAGGATGCTTCCCAGTGGCATATAATTATACCCTACATGTCGGGCACACTCGGCGACACAGGTGTGTACAGGCATAATACAGAACCGCTTTTCATTCAAGAACGGACAAAGCCTTTTTGTCTCGAAACTGGCTCTAGATATAAACAGACAAATACACACATTTACATGTTAGTCCCGTGGTGAGTTGTTACAATCTGAAGCAGAAAGAGGCCCAAAGCGCTTGTGAAGAATAAGCAAAACAAAGGAGTTAATAAGTGCTCGAAAGATGTCACCCACTGACACAACAACAAAGATCTAGGTCCTGTCATAACAGAAAGACTTCCTTCTGCAGACAGTAAAACAAAAAAACCAAGAACAAAAAAACACCAAAAAAAACCTAAAAAAAGGATGAAAGCGGCCACACCTGACGGCCTTGGCTTCTCTCAGCGCAGACGCCCATCGCGTGGAAATTAAAGACCTCTGTGCATAGACCGCAGAGCTAGCGAATGTTCTTTCTGGAACAGTCTTGTGCAATTCCATCGCCTGCTGTCAGCAACGCTGTCGCTTCTACGTCTGTCTTTGCATGCAGCTCGTACATCTTCCTTCTTCCCAATCATCTTCAAATGTAAACTGATGTTATAAGCACTGTCAGTTGGAATCACTCCCATCACTGCCCATCTTAATAATGTGCAATCATGTTGGTGGTGCCAGTGTAGCATTAAGTATAGCTACCCCACCACCACCACCCATCACCACCCCCCACCCATCACCCGCGCGCCATTTCCTGTGATCTCGATCCCCGCCAGTATCACGTCGGAGATAACACGGCGTTAAACAAGTTAGAGTTTGTCTTGTGATCTAATAACTGACATTTCGCCAAGATATCAAATTTGCGGCTCAGTAAACTTGAAATATCAAGAATTAATCAGTCGTTCTTTTCGGAACCGCTGCGTCTTCAATCAGTGCCAGCTGTCTTATTCGGGTTTTCTGGTATACATGCAATCAACCTGCCTCATAGAGAGCTGTCTTATCCAGATGCTCTAGCTGTTACACATGCAGTCAACCTCCTGGTTCATCGTCTTTGCCCCTTTGTTACAGCTCAGTATGCAATGTATATAATATTAGACGTTATATATATATATATATATATATATATATATATATATATATATATATATATATATGGTTCTTGACGTCCAGTCAAAGAAGAAAAAGAATTAATCTTAATGCCTAGTCAAAAGAAGAAGAAGAAGAAGAAGAAGAAGAAGAAGAAGAAGAAGAAGAAGAAGAAGAAGAAGAAGAAGAAGAAGAAGAAGAAGAAGAAGAAGAAGAGCAGCAGCAGCAGCAACAACAACAACAACAACAACAACAACAACAACAAGAACAAGTAGAAAGAAGAAGAAAGTCTCACCTTGAGCTGAGTGGGAGACATGTTGACGTTGCCCGACGTTCCGTTCAAGACGACTGCCGTCAAGTCTACGACACGTTGTCCAGCATCAGAAACCAGCAGGTCCAGCTTCTGCGTTCGACACCCACCATGTTGAACTGTTCACAGAAAGGTGCGTATTCATTACAGCAAAACAAAACAAACAGCAGGATTTCGATATAACAGCCTTTATGAAGCGACAGGAAACTGTTATGCCATCGCGCACGTTCATTTAGAATAAAGAAACTCCTAATTCAAGCTGCCTTTGATTAGGCTCCATGTTTGCAGTTGCGTTAAGATGTACAAGCGCAGTCAAATGCTCGTTAGTTTAGTCCATATGTTTCATTAATTTTCTGTGGAATGAGTGCTAATCCGCTTCAAAGTGTTGCTCGTGCTTTTTGTCCAGACCGGTAGGCTATGTCCAAATATTAGCTGTCTGTGTATTCTTGGTGTCACAGTTCTTTTCGTTCTTTTAGAAAGCTGGCAGTCACTTCTGTCTCAGAATTTTGCCGTCCATTAACAGGTAAATCTGATCTAGTTCCGGCGTTTACTGTGCTACTTTCCTGCCTCGGCCTTGTCATTCCTTCACAAATATAATTATGGAAACTATACAGCTTCGTTAATGGCAACGGAATCATGCACTGAAACAAATACACTGCTGTCATTCCACGAAAAAGATATGTGGACGATTCAGCAGCCTTAAATGAATTTTCAAAGAAGGAACCTGTGTTTATTTTACGTGCAGATGACTAGCTTACTGTCCGCGAATACAAACAGATTCGGGAGGTGAGACAAGCACACGAGATGATAGAGGCCGATCAGAGAAGGGATGCAACGCGTATCGGCTTTCCCAAGTGCGTGCCCTGATCTGAACTGAAGTGGGGAAACACACGATCCGAAAAGGGAATGACATGATAGCTCGCACCTGACATTGCGCTGCTATTTCACTGCAGTCTCCATAGCCTGCTGTCACAGAAAGGTTTTCTGCTTACACAACTGCCACTCCGCCACGAGAAGCTGCTGCCACCAGACTGCAGCCATGTGGTGTACGCGAAGTGAGAGTGTGCGATTACAAAAGACCTAGTCGAGCTAAAGAGATTTGCTGCGTGTTTGGGTCAGTCAACATGATAATCTACCTTAATCCGCCCTTAGGGCTAGGAAATAAGTCAGGGCCACGATGACAATGTCGAGATCTTAACAGCCTTCTAAACTATGGTATATATTTAAACGTTGTCCTTCTCCACTTGATAACAATATTACTGCTGCTGCTGCTGCTAGTGTGTTCTTTTATGTGCTATTTCTCCAAATTATAGCCGATTACAAAGAACCAAAACATAGTCTCTCACACACACACACACACACACACACACACACACACACACACACACACACACACACACACACACACACACCGCGCGCGCGCGCGCGCGCGCGCACGGACGCGCGAACACGGAATCAGCGGGAAATATTGAACAGGTGAAATTTGAGAGATGATTTGAAAGATGTGTGTGTGTGTGTGTGTGTGTGTGTGTGTGTGTGTGAGTGTGAGTGTGTGTGTGTGTGTGTGTGTGTGTGTGTGTGTGTGTGTGTGTGTGTGGTGGTGTGTGTGTGTGTGTGTGTGTGTGTGTGTGTGTGTGTGTGTGTGTGTGTGTTTGATGACCTAGCTTTGCAAGGGAGATTTGCAGATACACGGTGCAGCACAAGAAAAAGATCTCTGACCAAGCGAGTGCGTGCACAGACAGAAAACAAAAATGGAGGTTTGTAAACTTTAAGTTCAGTCAAGCAGCCAGGAGCGGTCGAGTTGAGGCAGTTGTAGCACAGAGAAGCAAGCTTTTTGTACTCTTTTCGTGTATCATTTGGCAGCCAAAAAAGAGAACTAAGACGAGGAGACATATGATCAGTTTTGGGAACTCTCTGGACTAGGTGAACAGCGTTGTTTTGAACTTTTGCTTTTCTTCATTTCTGTTAAGACATACCGGGGATATAGAGACAGGAGAAAACTGCAGTATTCAAGGCGTGAAAGCACAAAGGCAGAAATAAGAGGTGGTTTTTTGTTGTTGTTTTCCAGTGAGCAACGAATTTTGTAAATTTGTATAACCAACGTAGTGCGAGTCGAGGGTGGCCGACAGCGTACGAGCTATCAATCAAATGTGCACTACGATGGTCGTCCTCCAGGCAAGACGGCTATTTATATCTCCCATGAAGGTAATAATTCCGACACTGGAACTGGGTCCACAGACGTCCTTTCTGGAGCAAAGAGTTCCCATACCTCTTCGTGTCACTAGTGTGTCTCGTACACTGGCATTATTGTCATGGGAGAAGGGTGGGCGCAAAATGTCTTTGTGGCAGTTTAACTGCCCTTGTTCCTTCGGATGACATGCTCGAATTACTTCAGTGACGCGAGCGTCAGACCTGAGCACCTTACAGAACCTACGGCAACGGGAAAGATTGTCCTGGCAAAAGTCAGTAGACATTAATTCTTACTGACGTCAAGGTTAACAGTTTCGATTGAGCGATTCTATAGAACCGGTGTTCAAATCCAGGGGGAGAGGAAAAATCAATAGTTTCTGAATTGGGACACACGGACAGATAGACAGAGCAGGAACACACACACACACACACACACACACACACACACACACACACACACACACACACACACACACACACACACACACACACACACATACGCACGCATGCACGCACACACGCACGCACGCACGCACGCACGCACGCAAAGACACACACACACACACACACACACACACACACACACACACACACACACACACACACACACACACACACACACACACACACACATGGATAAACACAGAGTGCTGTGAACGGTCACGAATGAACACTTACACATTGGGCTTTCTCTGGCTCCCTGTAACAGCAGCATTTTGGCCATGGGGATGTTGTTGGTCATAAGGGCTATGTCGAGTGGACTCAGGTTCTCTGCATTTAAACTGCAACATGGAAAAACGGCGTGTTCAGCATTAATTTGACGTGATCGATGAGTGTACAAGTCTCAGCGTTATCGTACCATTAATAATATTAGTTTCGTTTCAGTAAGAATTTGAAACAACACACAGGGGAGTTCATTAGCGCTCGAAAGACGTCACACAAACATAACACAACAACAAAAACCTGAGTCGCCTACGGTAACTCTCATCTGGTATGCGAGTAAATACAAGGTACGTAAACTCCACGAGAGGTACATCCTCAAATTTGGAAACTGAATTTGAAAACAGTTGAAAACTTTTTATTTCAGATGCTCGTAAAGTGTACATACCCATTTACATCCACAGACTTTGAATCCAAGATGGTTTTGACAGCATCCAGGTCTTGCTGCTCTACTGCTTCAAAGAGGGCTGGAACGAGAGAGAAACAGAGAAGATGCGCGGTGAACGTCTAGCGTGTACTTCAACGGCCTGCAACCCAGCGCACTCCAAACAGTCAGCGGACGACGGCCTGTCGTGACGTGGTCGGCAGACAGCCACCCTCTGTGGCTTGGAGTGTGCGGCCCAGCAATAAACACCAGGGGTCCCACTCCATGCAAGACCCAAACCGATTATATCCAATAAACCCTGAACACACACACACACCACACACGCACACGCACACACACACACACACATACACACACACACACACACACACACACACACACACACACACACACACACACACACCACACACACACACACACACACACACACACACACACACACACACACACACACACACACACACACACACACACACACACACACGAACGCACAGACATAGCAAACAAAAACAACATACAAACGTCTCGGGAAAACAGATTCATTTTCTACCAGAGAAAGCTCACCAAAAAGAACAACAACAAAAACCCGATGCTATCGAATCCACCCTTAAAATCATACGTCTCATATCGTCTCAAAGAAACGGGCTAAAATTTCTACCTGACCCAGCCGTTCCTACGGGAAAGACGCCGCAGCGACTGTGATCACCTTGTTAGCAAAGCAGACTGAAACGACTGAAATTTCAAACGGGGGCGCCTTAACTGCTGTGGGCCAGCCCACGCCGTGCCAACTTCAAGGTGCAAACACGCTGACACAACCAGCACCTTCTTCTGCCAAGGCGTGAAGAACAGTCTGATGTGCGATCGTTTTTTGTTGTGCCCCCCCCCCCCCCCCCCCCCGCCCCCCCGACCCTCCCCTTCTTTCTCAACACCGGTCGAAGAGAGATGGCGAGTAAAGCAGGTGGGGGCTAGGAGAGCATTCCGGTACAGGGGGAAAAGGTTTACTCACCAAACATTCGACCCTGCCTCCGCCCAAACACAGCACAGACTCGTGACGTTACCTAGCTGCCTGCGGCGTGCATCGAAACCCTGTATCCGAACTGTGCCTCGCTTCGGCAGACACCACGATGATATTCATCTTTTGTTTCATGTTCCTTTTTTTCCTTTGCCTTTTTTTCTTCTTCTTCTTTTTTCTTATTATTTTTGTTGTTACTGCTGTTTTGTTTCGTTTCGGGTTTGTTTGTTGTTTCGTTACAGGGAGTGAACTGACGCCGAAGTCTTTTTGGTCTGGTTCTGGTTGCTCTGTTGATCTGGTCACAGTCGTTGTTTTGTTAACATCGTTACCAAGTTCCAGACGCCACTGCAGGTGAACCAATGATTAAAAACTGCGATTGACCTCATTATTGGTTGGCTGAAAGCTGGTGTATATAGTTTTGCAAACGATGGTTTGGTTTGTTAATCAGTAACAAATTGTAATGAATATGATGTTGCGTTGAAAATACCACATGCAAGCGATGAAGTATGACTATAGTACATAAACTAAAACTGATTGCTTCCACAAACGATGGAACGATATAGCCTAAGCTTCTTCTTTTTCAAAAGCTTATAGCTCTAGCAAACGAAGGCACACACACAACCTTCTTATTTGCTATAAATCTTCTTCAGAAAAAAAGTTCGATTTTGAGTGAACTGAAAGATCCGTAGTATTTATACACATCCCTCGTATCAAACTATACTAGTATCCCAACGTCAAACTGCTAACTCCACACTCCGAACACTGGCAGTCAGCTTTCTTTTAGACTTTTAACTCCAGTGTGTATAACTCGATACTTTTTCAGCAACCGCCCAAAGTGAACATTTGTTTGGCCCCCTGAAGCGCCGACGCTATTTGAAGAAGCGTCTCCGGGCTGCTGTGTATTGGCGGTGAACACTGTCTGTTCAGTCAGTTCAAACTGTCACGAGTCGTTACCATCGAGCCACGGAAGCTACCGCACTGGGCATGCGTAGAAGCAAGTTGAGTCCGAGACTATTGCGTTCACTGATACTACACGCTTACTAGGTGCACTGAGACAACAAACACCCAAAGTTCCTCGAGACAAAATCTAGCAAACGATCAATTTCGATTTTCATTTTTTTCATTTTTACTTCAAAGTCACGGGGCATACTGGACACATCTTTGGGAGCAAAGTGAACTTAACTTGGGTGTGTATCCGCCAATAAGCGTGCAAGTCCCATGCCTGTTAGAGCAACTTTAGACTAGGTTATTTACGTTTATAAAAACAATTATATCCTGGCCAATTGTAATCATAGCAAGCGAATTCTTTTGCATGGCACTCCAGCTGACAATAATGTACAGCAGTAACAAATATGGTTACACGATGTTGATTGGTCAGAAGATTAGTTCCAGACAAATTCCGGACACAGAAACATACGGGCAGACGGACAGAGGAACAGACGGATATACACAGACACAGTGACTTCGGCACAACTAAGCTAACACATTTGCGTGGATAATGATGATGATGAAGTGATGCTTAATGTCCTCAGATGTCAGCTGACATATTAGGGACAAGCTGTGACCAATGCCGAAGCATGGTTCAACAAATCTTTACGTCCACGGAAGCCAGAAGGCTCGTTAGGACGGACAGCCCAGGACGGCCACCTCGACTCTCACACAGCTCCTGAACTATGACACACATCCCGTAATATTTTCCGCCCGTCAACTGCATGCCAAGGGTTATCACATAAACACGCAAGAAGCGTAACGCGTGGGTCAGGATCGTAAACTGAACTAACGCCCTCCACACCTACCACCTCCCATCTCCACCCCACCCCCACCCACCTTCTCACCCCAACACCCACCTTAGCGTAGCACCAGCTGAGGCTTAACCCTGGAAAGCACTGACTTAACTGATAACACCATGACACATTGACATACAAGAACTTAACAGACACATGCAGATATGCTGACACTAAGACAGACTGGCGAACAAAGGAGGTAGAGAGAGAGAGAGAGAGAGAGAGAGAGAGAGAGAGAGAGAGAGAGAGAGAGAGAGAGAGGGAGAGACAGAGGCAGAGAGACACAGAGACAGAGACAGAGAGAGACAGAGACAAAGAGACAGAGAGAGACAGAGAGAGAGAGAGAGAGAGAGAGAGAGAGAGAGAGAGAGAGAGAGAGAGAGAGAGAGAGAGAGAGAGAGAGAGAGAGAGAGAGAGAGAGAGAGAGAGAGAGAGCACAGACGTGCAAAAAAGAAGAAGAAAAAAAAGACGTAGACGCACACACACACACACACACACACACACACACACACACACACACACACACACACACACACACACACACACACACACACACACACACACACACACACACACACACACACAGCGAGAGAGAGAGAGCATACACAGAGACAGAGACAGGGGGGGGGGGGGGGCGCTAAACACAAACACACACGTACGCACGCACAAACGCACTCACAAGCGGGTGCGCCGAACACACTGGCGGGTGAGAGACATCGACAAACAGCAGATCAGTGACCCCCAAGACCGAACGAGCACCCCAAAGCAGCTCTCCTGCAAGACCTGGGCCATTCATTTACAAAACACGGGGACTGCAAGGCACTTAGTTGTTTTGCTCGGCAGGTGCTAACTATGTACTTTCGTTTATACGTTGCCGTCGCCAAGACTAAACACTTTACCCCTCAGCTGCGAGAACTACAAGGAGCAGGGTTCAGCACTTGCACCCGTGTCACAACTGAACCCTCTCCCCCTCAAAACAGACCGCAGATCAGTGCCAGGAGATAAATATCTACACCTTAATTCTCATTGTAAGGTTCACGCCAGACAGGATTATCAGAAATGCAAAGAGGACACTGGAGAAAACATTCTTGAAACGTTTGTTCTCAACGAACTCAAGTCTTCGCGCCAGCTATTTTCTCTAAGAAAGTGGATTTGTTTCGATCGCATGTAGACGAGGCCTCATTAAAGTAATTATGAGGAAGGCTCAGCTAGTCTACGCAAACGGCCAAAGATCAACGACCATAGAAACATTAACCCAAGCACGCAGCGGCCCCCTTTCAATCGTAAGCATTAGCCGCAGCTGCACAGTTGTGTTTTATGAACACAGTGTTTAGACGTTACTTTCCACAGTGAAACAGCCTCCCTTCACCTCCTAGCCCAACCTTCCCCACATGCTTTCTGCTTATCCTAACGCAGATTCCGTCTGCAGATTCAGATAGTGCAGCATCAGAATCAAGTTAGTGACTGATTTAAACACCCTGCAAACGCTTGGAAACATCTGCTCATAATCTAAACTTAATTCAAAATCAGGTCTACAAAGTCATTCTAAACACATACACATTTTAAATAAACTCCTCTACTCATAATCGTATCTAAAATTATACCGAAGCCAGATCTACAAATTCAGTCCAAACGCATAATTATACATGGTACCTGATGCCCCCTGTAGTGTATGTACCTCTTCGGAACTGTTGACATTTACCTTGACATTTAACACGTCTAACAGACAAATCAAACGTTTTCGTACGCAGAAAGTCAGCGAATATTAGCACCTTCCCCCTCGGCATTATGCTGAACCAGCAACTAAAGCAATCTCGGAGACGCAGAGAATGAAGTTTTCTTGTTGTTTTTGTTGTTGTTGATACATTTTTTGTTTTGTTTCGTTTATTTTGATTTTGTAATGTTTGTTGTTGTTGTTGTTGTTGTTTTGGGGGGCGAGGGCGGTAAGGAATAAAACAGAAGAGATTCACAACAAAACAAATAAACGAAAGCAACCCCCCACCCCACCCCAAAACAAAGAAGAAGAAGAAGAAGAAGGCCCTTAGCCTGGGTGAGTGTATGATTAATCCACGAAATAGCATATGCCAAACTAAACCTTTTAATAGTTGTCCAGTTAGGGCGAGAACTTAAACCACATGTATAATAAAGAAGAATCATTACTGGAGGATCGAAGCAGAATTATCCGAACTGTATTAGAAAGTGATGTTGTCCACGGCCACCATTTTCTTCACTGGGTTTTGCAACTGTAAAATTCTGGGCCTATATGCACGATGAACAAACAGCCCCCTAATCACATTAATTTTGTCTTCTAAACGGTGACGACACTGAAAAAAATCCATGCTTTCATACCACCAATCGTAAGTTCTTATTATTCTCTTAACAGTTCAATTCAGTTCAAGATGGTATCTATACGCTCGGAAAAGCCCATATACTGTCCACCCCGTCTCTCAGATGTTTCCCCAACGTTGCCTTTGAAACAGTTCCAATGTTTGTCCGATTGACGATGGCCCTCTCTCATCCTTTCAAAGAAGATCGTCGAGCGCTTTCTCTTTCCACTCAGCTCTCCTCCAGGTAACTGATGGTGTAATGTCCTTGGCTTCGTGCCCGCAGGTGATGTCTGAAGCTCCTCAACACTTCAGAGCTTCCAAGACGCAAGCCATTTGTGACGGTGGCTTTACCCGCTAGTCTGTATGGTCAGTCATCTCCCTTCACGCTAGCATGTCAGGGGATCCAGTAGTACCCAGTAGATCCAGAGGAGTTTTCGAAGGTGGATGTCGACTTCAGACGCATTCCACTCTGCGCTTCCCATTCCACTTTTCACTTTTTCTAGCAAGCTCACTGGATCTGTGACGATAATGTCATGTGTGGTCTGACTGTCACGTTTGATGCAGTTCTCTCATCGAAAGGTGGAAATGGGATCTTTAACAGGCACGGTGATCCGAGAGTGTGCTGCTGTGTAGAGAAAGATGAGACAGGCACTGACGAGTCTGCGCAAGTGTTGACGTAAATGGTTTAATAATAAAATAAAATAATAAAAAATAAACAGTACGTTGACCCTGCGTTGCGCGAGAGTCTATATCATGCTGAAGTCTGTGACATTCCCCGATTATTATTTTTTTAAATAACAGAGAGAGAGAGAGAGAGAGAGAGAGAGAGAGAGAGAGAGAGAGAGAGAGAGAGAGAGAGAGAGAGAGAGAGAGAGAGAGAGAGGTGAACGTAAAAAAGCGAAATGTTATGTCCGAACAGCGTTGATATAATCGCATTAAGCGTGTATATGATGTTCTTTGTTATCAGCGAATGGACGTTCGTGGATTTGTTCCTCTTTTTTTTCCGATTTTCATTTCCCTCCTCTGATCTCCTTATATCTAATCGATGCTCATTTTTCATTCCATTATCTGTCACTCCTCTCAAATGAAAGAGGCAGCATTTGTCGTTGGAGGACAGCCAACGCAGAAACGTTTGGTTTGTTTGTTTTGTTTCCCCGAAAGCAATGCAGAACAGATACCTTTGTAGTAGTCAAGCCAAAACTCTATTTGACTTGTTTCCACTGTTTATCCTTCCAGCTTCGAAGAAATGTACTTTGTGCCCAAACGGTGTTACACTCTTTTATTTGTCTGATTTTCGGTAAGTTCGTAATCATATACCGCATTCTTTCACGTTTTTGTTAGTTTTTTTCCCCCTCGTTTTGTCGGATGCTACTTTTTGTTCATCTGTTGTTTTTTAGCGTGACATTAGGCTTATTCTGTGCGTATTGTGCACATACCTTGTCAGTCAGAGAACTGCCGGTACCAGCCTCTTTAATGTGCATCTGTTTAATGTACCTTTGGGAGTCAGTCATACAGTCTATTTCCGCAATAAACCGCTCGTCCTAGCCAAGGATTGGAAGCCACACCCGAGCCATGCAATCAGAGAACCGCGGAACGAGTCTACAGTTTCACTCTTTATCGATCCCACAGTCTCTGTCTCCCCTCCACCCGCTGTGCTTCAGCACACCAGGACATTGTCAGAATCGACACCCCCTCCACCCTCCCCCTCATGCCCCAGCCCATCCATTTTTATTTTTTTATTGGGTGGGGGGGGGGGGGGGGAGCTGGGGGGTGGGGGGGGGGGGGGTTGCTTCTGAAAGCTCAAAAGCTCAGCGAACGGCAGCCAGGGAAGTGGCACAGAATTAGGTGAAGACATGCAGTTCATTAGCTTTTTGTCTGTCTAGCTGTCAAGAACGGTTCCACAAAACAAGAAACAAAGAGAGAGAGAGAGAGAGAGAGAGAGAGAGAGAGAGAGAGAGAGAGAAGAGAGAGAGAGAGAGAGATAAGCCCCCCACCCCCCGACGCCCCCCGACACCCACCCACCTAAGTGAAAGAAGTTTAAAAAAATGGAAACAACTCGAGCCCAAGGAAATGCTGGTGGGGTAAGAGGAGAAATTCTTTTTTGGGATTCGAGGAGGTGGCTCGACGTTTACAGAGTTACCCGTAACTACCTCGCCGAGGGGGAATCACGTGCAGTGCAGACAACGGGCTGTGGGGCTGTGCTGTGGGGATGGGTGTGTGGGGTGGGAGGGAGGGGTGTGAACGGGAAGGGGGAGCTGTGGCAGGATAGGCGGTAGAACGCCACGTTGTCTCCGGAGAGGTAATGGTGGGGACTGATATGAGAGAACGGTAACGGCGGGGGGTGGGGTGGGGGGGGTGGGGGGGATATCTTACTTACACTACACTGACACCACTACAATCAGAGCTCAGGAGCTGTGTGAAAGTCGAGGTGGACGTCCCGGGCTCCCGTCCCTAATAAACCTACGGTTTCTGTGGACGTAAAGCAACACTTCAACCAACCACTACAATGATTCTGTGTTAAGAAGGCCAGCGGTGTGAATACTTTTCATGCTCCATTAATTGTAAAAATGAGGAAGGGGTGGGGTCAGTGTCACAATTAGACAACGTCCATAAACCATCATTTTCCATAAGACATTGTTCTCGAACGACAAAACCATTTTCAATAAGAAAATGCTGTCCACAAATCATAGCTCTCAGACAATGTCCATGAACCACAAATCAATTTCAGTTGGGCAATGTCCATGAACCACAAATCAATTTAAATTAGACAATGTCCATACACCATACCTTTCACTTATACAAACAGAAGACAAAGAGCTCTAGAACAGAGACGGTCGAGACGGCAGACGTCCTTCGGCTTACCAGCCTAAAGACACAATAGGATGCAATGTCATGATCGCGAAAAACACCGATAATGGACAATTTGCATGAAGACGAACATTCAGCGTTCGTTAATTTAATTTACCCCCCCCCCCCCCCCCCCCACCTTTCGCTTCGCTGGTATTCGTTGACTGGGCGTAAAACACCAAGTTACTTACCCCCCCCCCCCCCCCCCACGCCACCCCCCCCCCCCTTCCCAGTTTCCGTACCATTACTTCATTGTGGGCGATCCCGTGTGTTTATCTTTCCTTTCCTTTCTTTTTCTTTTATTTTGGTGCTCATATCATATCTCTTTCTCATTCGCTTTCCTCACTGGAACGGTTCTTGACAGCATGACAGACAGAGACCTGATAAACCGTCTTCACCCAATTCTATGCCACTTTCCTGGCTGCCCAGAAAACGGGGTGAGGGGTAAGTTCTCGTAAAAGACTATTGTGAGCTTCGCTATTTTATTTCGTTTTTGTTTTTTGTTGCTAACGTCGCTTGTGTGTGTGCGGGTGTGCGTGCGTGCGTGCGTGCGTGCGTGCGTGCGTGCGTGCGTGCGTGCGTGCGTGCGTGTGTGTGTGTGTGTGTGTGTG
Organism: Alviniconcha marisindica; assembly: GCA_018857735.1. NCBI lineage: Eukaryota > Metazoa > Mollusca > Gastropoda > Provannidae > Alviniconcha > Alviniconcha marisindica. The sequence goes on along the minus strand of JABMCL010000522.1, from coordinate 101,844 downwards.
TGTGTGTGTGTGTGTGTGGTGTGTGTGTGGTGTGTGTGTGTGTGTGTGTGTGTGTGTGTGTGTGTGTGTGTGTGTGTGTGTGAGTGTGTGTGAGTGTGTGTGTGTGTGTGTGTGTGTGTGTGGTGTGTTGTGTGTGTGTGTGTGTGTGTGTGTGTGTGTTGTGTGTGTGTGTGTGTGTGTGTGTGTGTGTGTGTGGTGTGTGTGTGTGTGTGTGTGTGTGTGTGTGTGTGTGTGTGTGTGTGTGTGTGTGTGTGTGTGTGTTGTGGTGTGTGTGTGTGTGTGTGTGTGTGTGTGTGTGTGTCTGTGTGTGTCTGTGTGTGTCTGTGTGTGTCTGTGTCTGTTTCCTTTTCTCTTCTTTCCTTTTCTTTCTTTCTTTCTTTTTTTCCTCTTTTCTTTGGGGCGGAGGGTGGGGACTACTCGGAGTCAGCTTAAACAGCAAAAGATAATGTGAAGAAATCTGGGGTTCCAGTGAATTCAGTGCGGCAATCTATCTAGAACTCCACTCACCTCACCTTCCTGCATCAGACCCTTTCATCTGTGATCTCTCCAGGAAGCTGAAGGGAAAACGTTTTCAATCGGAACCGCCAGAAAGCTGTGGCAGCTCTCTTTGATCCATCGCTCACTATTCTCTCCGCGTATCCCTCACATCTGTATTCATCAGGGTTTTACACTGCTCCCAGACAAGGGTTATTTTGTTATCTACATTTTTTGCAGATGTGAAAACAGGTCCAAATGTACCGGTCGGACATATTGCAGTAGGAGGGAAATTGAAATTCTGATTATGGCGATAACCTGCTCCCATTTGAACGAGCTCCCGGCTTGGGGTTGACTGGGTGAGCTGGGTGACCTTGGGGTGACTGAGTAAGGTGGGTGCTCTGTGCTGCAGATGTCTGGCTGAAACTGGGTCAGTGTGCCCCAGTCTGTTCGTTTGATTCAATGATGCTTTACGTGCGAAGAAACCGTACGGTTTATTAGAGATGGTGGAAGTGAGGGATAGGGAAGGACAGCCCGGGTCCACCTGAGCTCTGCCGTTTCTTCAGTGATGCCTTCCTTCCACAGAAACCGTCAAAATATCAACAATAATTTTAAAGTTTGAGGAAGACTGCGGAAAATGAAGCTGAATGAGATGGGAAGGTTACAATTGAAAAGATAGCATTCCGGGCAGTTGGCGATGCTTACGGCCGCCGACTTGGCGAAGGACCACTCGTTGAAGATATTTTCGGTCGTTTACGTTCTTAATATAAAATCGGCCGGCTATACGCGCCAAATTTGTTCGGCGATTTGCCGAAGAAGTACATCCCGTCTTTTGCTTCTATTCTTGCAACTGTGATCAGATGGGAGTTCCTTAGCATCAGCTGGTCAATAGAGAGGGAAGAAAGCAATCAAATAAACATCAGTATTCTAATCCTCAGAGCTGGCAGTTTATTCTTTCATCGTCCGCAGGTCGAAAGGTCTCACAGACAACAATGGCCGACGACCCGGTCACGTCTGATAAACTGACTAGCCAATCTCAGTCAACAATGGCCGACGACACGGTCACGTATGATAAACTGACTAGCCAATCTCAGTCAACAATGGCCGACGACCCGGTCACGTATGATAAACTGACTAGCCAATTTCACAGACAACAATGGCCGACGACCCGGTCACGTCTGATAAACTAACTAGCCAATCTCAGTCAACAATGGCCGACGACCCGGTCACGTATGATCAACTGACTAGCCAATCTCAGTCAACAATGGCCGACGACCCGGTCACGTATGATAAACTGACTAGCCAATCTCAGTCAACAATGGCCGACGACCCGGTCACGTATGATAAACTGACTAGCCAATCTCAGTCAA
>JABMCL010000522.1:82500-97500 GCA_018857735.1 Alviniconcha marisindica | reverse complement strand
TGAAGACTGGCGGTTTCAGAAAAGGGCGATCGATCAGCACATGCTCACCATTGTTTTAATCTTCATGGCGTGCAATGGCAACCCATAGTATGCTGGCGGTTCATTGTTCACTTTTGCTCGTTCAGCACATAAACCGCACGGCCCACAAAGAAGAATAAGGTAGCCAAAGAGCACACGGCGCAATGAGGCACAAAGTAGACCATGCATAATGATTAGATAGTTAGTTAATTGGTGCTTCGAGCCTAGTCAACCACACGCATAATGAAAGAAATTACAGTGCGATTAAACTCCTCCCGAAAGAGGCCAAGGTTTCCTTTTTACTCTCTCTCACACACACACACACACACACACACACACACACACACACACACACACACACACACACACACACACAACACACACACACACACACACATATGAACGAGTGCTTTACTTTCTGGTGTAGCTAGCTCCAGTTATCTCCCCTTGTAGAAATAATGGCAGGTTTTATTATCTTTCTTGATAAGGCACTCCAAAATTCAGTTTAAGCGTTTTGGCAGCAAGTCTCTATTCAATTTTTCGGATACAATTTCATTACAAGTCTGGGCCGCTGCTGACGCGCCTTTTTTTCTTTCTTTTTTTCTTTTTCTTTCTGTTATTCTTTTCACTGAGAGCCTCTAGATGGTATAAGGTGAGAATGTTCTCCAGTACACGAGAAAAAGACCACAATATATGTGGTCTTTCTTTGATGGTGAAGGGTTGAACATTTCTTTCACGCCGCAATCCTTGTCCCTAATATGTCAGCCCGACATCTGAATACATTAAGCCCCACATCGTCGTCATCTTGCAGCACAGGTGAGACGGTTTCTCTTAGCGGTAAGGCGTTACCAGGCTGTAAGCAGAAGGGCATCGGTTCGATTCAGCTTCGGCTCTCCTTTGTCTTCAAAAGTTGTGGGATTTGGACACTGTCTTTGTGACTTCGTTCTCCACAGTTAATGAAGCATTAAAATGTCGCTCATCGCTGCCCATCTCAGCGCAGGAGTCATTCTGGTGGTGACAGTGTAGCGTTAGGTACATAGTCTCCCTCTTCCCCCACCTCCGGGGATCTCGGTCTCTGCCAGTACCTCTTCGGAGACAACTCGGCGTTAAACAAGTTTCACCAAACCAAACCTCGCCGCACAACTGCCCGAAGGCTACGAGTGTCCGCACACTTATGCACGTCGTGATGTTCACTATTTCAACACTCTACCATCAGTGCCTGAACGAACACAAGCAGACTGGCATTTGGATGTGGCAATGTTCGTCATCACACACAGACACGTACACATAAGCAGTATAAGCATTCCGCAAGTTACGTATCAGCTGTCGAGATACCCCAGAAACGTCGATATTGCCCAACAATCACTATTACTAGTGGCTGTCTCGGTGTACGATGCTCTGGCTGTTTCAAGTGTCATGATGAGAGACCATTGGTGTCATTGCTCAAGACGGTTCTTCCATTGCAAGTATCACCGAGATCCGATCGAGCTCTCGATCATGACCTACAGTACAGGAAGATCTGTGAGAAAATATTCCTGTACATGCGGTGTCTCAGTCTCGCTGCCATCAGAAAGTAACCACTGAAACATCGTTCAAATGGGCAATGGTGCCAGGAGACCAAGCTAATAAACTGTTTGCTACTGCGACAGCTTAATTTAATTTCGTTCTGCAAAACAACGTTTTATCATTTATTAGATTTCCCGCGAGATATCAGCCAGTACTCCAGCATACTTTTATAAACTTAAGAGATTAAACTGGTGGTAACAATAAAATTATTTCCGTAGCGAAATATACCGACGGCCCCATCTGCGTAGAAGACTAGTACGAGTGCATTGTGTATGGTGTCCGAAGGGCAGAAACAACGACGATGGTCAGGTGGTGGTAGGGGACGATGATTTGTTTATAATTGAGCTGAACCTAATCAAATTACTGTCCAGTTATTTTAATAGAGGCGATGACTTGCACTGTGTGTGTGTGTGTGTGTGTGTGTGTGTGTGTGTGTGTGTGTGTGTGTGTGTGTGTGTGTGTGTGTGTGTGTGTGTGTGTGTGTGTGTGTGTGTGTGTCTGTGTCTGTGTCTGTGTTTGTGTGTAGATGCACGAGTGTTTGGAACGCGAGCCGGAATGTGTGTAAGAGTGAGACAAAGAGACAATTTTACGTATTATTTTATTCTAAGTGTAGCTTCTTTTTGAGCCGATGTGTCAAAGAAGAAGAAGAAGGAAAGAGAAGTTGTTGTTGTTGTGTGTTTTGTTTTTTTTGTTTGTTTTTTTTTGGGGGGGGGGGGTAATTTTCATGCATTGTATAATTATGAACAATAAAGATTTAATTTATTGATTTGTCTACGTAGCAATTAGGCACCAACAGTGCTAGCCTCCTTGAAATGAGAACAAGATAAAGACACTGATTTATGTGTACGTTCAAAGATGTTTTCATATAATTCCTGTCGTTTCTTTCTTCCGTTTTCCTTATAAATTGTGTAGACATCAAAGGATGATAAAGATAATGATCCCGAGGTCTGAGAATGCATTAAGGTGGGTTAAGTTGGGTATATATATATATAAACACACAAGAGATTGCCACTGACTAGCATCGTATAGCCTAGACATATCACGTGTTGATAATTAGCATCGTAAGTGTGCTCCGCCCCCTCCCCTCCCCACCACCCCCCAACACGAGCAGATTCGGCTGGGAGGCTGTCAGTTACATTGACGATAGGCTGATAGCCTAGGGTGATTATATACCTATCGCTACACTCTCACTACCAGAATGACTCCTGCATTAAGATGTACAGGGACGAGAGCCATATTTATGTTTCATTAACCCCTTCACTGCTGTGATGTCATCTCAAAACTATCAATAAAATTGCGAAATTTGAAACTCGCGGCTTTTTGTCTTCTTTTTCGCCCTGGCACGTGAAAAGATTTTGATCAAAATGCACAGCATTGAAAGTAGCTGAGTTATAGGACCGGAAAACATACCATTTGCAGGCGCGTCCGTGCATCTTTCAGCCCGGAAATTGTACAAGCTGGGGCAGCGAAGGGGTTAATAGTGAGGGACAAAGTCACGAGAAAGTGTCCACAGTCAGAGCCGATGCGGAATCGAACCGAGGTCCTTCTGCTTACCAGCCTAACGCCTTACCAGCAGGCCAAACCGGCTCACTTAAAGCTCTATGGGAACGACCGAACAGTTATAGGCTGACTACTTCTACTGGTAACATGAACAATGACGAGTACGCCTCCGGCGGAGGAGTGGGACCCCCCTATGTTACCTAACCACAGGAGGTAATTGTGCAATTGTGAACTCTATAGCCACTGCGACAATTATAATCCAAAGATGGCACTCCATGAACTGCATGAGCAGTGCGTCCGTAAAGATACACAAGATTGCTTTGCATTGATACTCTAAGACTTATATCCGGAACAGTTAAAACGGCAATGTAGGAATTTACTCTGGCAGGATTATAGTCTCGCAACATTTGGCAACGCGGAACTGCTCGAAGAGAACACGAATAATCACGACTGGTAGTTGTACTACTGCCAGTAATACCGGCCGCACCATAAAAAAAAGTAGAACCACCATGCATACATATACCAGAACGCGTACATGTCTTTTGCCAGAGGCGTACTCGTCATTGTTCATGTTACCAATGTGAAAGTCGAGGTGGCCGTCCTGGGCTCCCCGTCCTAATGAGCCTTATGGTTTCTGTAGACGTAAAGCAATATTGAACCATGCTCACGCATTGGTCTCAGCTTGTCCCTAATATGTCAACCGACATCCAAGCTAGGACATTAAGCAACACAACAGCATGTACAAAAGACCAGAGTTCAGGAGCTGTGTGAAAGTCGAGGTGGCCGTCCTGGCCCAGTCCTATTGAGCCTTATGGTTTCTGTGGACGTAAAGCAACTCTGAACCATGCTTACGCATTGGCCACAGTTTCTCCCTAATATTCCCACCGACACCCGAGGACATGAAGCTCTACGTCATCATCATCGTGTACAAAAGATGGATTGTTTTTTAGAGGCTTGAAGATTGTTTTTGAGGGGCTTGAAGATGCAAATCACCAAAACTTAACAACAGTCACACAAAAAGACAGCTTGCTTCAAAGAGAAAGGCCAACAGATATATCAGTCTTGAAATACAGTACGGCAGAATACAGCAATACTTTATAGATTTTTTTTTTTTTAAAGAAAAAACAACAACAGTTGTCTGCCTTTGACAAAATACTCAAAAACACAAGAAAATGGAATAACGTATACCTAAGTACAAGGACAGCTTCCCTCACAGTACAAGTGGTGCAACATGATCAAAATCCCACCTGGTCTGATAATGATACCAAAATATCACTAATAATTATTTTATAAAAGAACAGGACGAAATCATACGGAAGAAAGATCAAGACAATGAGATACAGAGAAATGCGAACGAAAGTCAACGCCATCTCCACACACACACACACACACACACACACACACACACACACACACACACACACACACACACACACACACACACACACACACGCACGCACGCACGCACGCACGCACGCACGCACACACACACACACACACACACACACACACACACACACACACGCACGCACGCACGCACGCACGCACGCACACAGACTCACACACATACACACACGCACACAACGTGCGCACACTAAATCAACATAAAAACTCGACTTCACTCACAAAAGAATAACCTCGATGATTCTACACACAGGAGAGGTGGGAGAGAATACGAGGTTGTTCTCCTCCTCCTCCTCCTCCTCCTCTTCCTCCTCATCCTCGGTGACGTCTTCAAGCTCCACGCTGTCCTGAGTCACACACGACAACAGCAGCTGTCTCCGCGACAGTAAGCGGGACATTTCCAGCGGGTTGAGTCATAACTCCATCCCAGGGAAAGGTCACAGTCGTCAGACGGTCACTCCATTTGCCACCACCTCCGCACCGTCCATGAGTTCAGCTTATGAGAGGGCGTCGAACTTATGACACTCGGTGCGCGCTTTTTGTTAGTAAAGGGCCGAAAAAAGCCCATGCTTCATGTTCATTCATTGTCAAGGTGTCCTCAAGTTTGTTTTCAATGTTCCTCAAAAAACAAAACAAAAACAGGCCTGATCATCTCTACCTCGTGTTTTTACTTGTGAGCAATGCGATTCGATAGCATTGCATCGGTTTTCTTCTTCAGAATTCGTCGACGAATGATTGCCTTTTGGTTTGTACGAGCGTATAATTATGTATAAGGCTCCTTATACAGTCTGAAAATTCAGTCCTTACTCTCTGCTTCTTATTCTGAAAATTTACGGGATCGAGAGTAATGCAGTGCTGTCGAAGAGCAGGACTTCTTGGAAATGTCTCAGAAAACTTCGTAAAACAAGATGCCTCGTGAAAAGTCTCCACGTATTTGATCTCATCGGAGCGATGTGTCACAGAGGAAGTAAAATGCATGGCTAGCTCGCCTTCACGAGAACGATAGGCTACACTAGCACTAATGAGACAAAGCGCAATGTTTCGTGACCATTAGGCCGTTTTTCACTCCGCTCCATAGAATTGGTCACTGCGGATGGAGTAAGTATATTACGTACAAGACCGCTGAAGTAGTCGCGCGTTGTTGCCGTCAATGTGCGGCTCTGTCACAGTCAGACTAGACTTTTTCGCAGAAAAATGTCTGGATTATCCCAGTGGGGTCATCAGCATACATTTCCATTATCAAATCTAAATTCTACACGGCCCCCGCTCCCCCCCCCCCCCCCCCCCCCCCCCCCCCCGACTGTCGGCGCGCTTTTTTGTGTTGGAAGACTGTCGCCATTCGTCTGAAGAGTAATAGTTCCCTAGAGATGCCGCCGAGAAGAAAAAAAATATATATAATCTTTCGGAGCTGTGCCAAAATGTATTTTTCTCCATGACCTGTCAGCAAGTTGGGTCATAGGCCTCTCAGAGGACTGAAGGCAAAAAATAAATGTTCTCTCAACAAGAAGAAGAAGAAGAAGAAGAAAGAGAGACGTTCTCTCAAGAAGAAGAAGAAAGAGAGACGTTCTCTCAACAACAACAAGAAGAAGAAAGAGAGACGTTCTCTCAAGAAAAAGAAGAAGAAGAAGACGAAGAGAGAGAGAGAGAGGGAGAGAGAGAGAACTGAACATAAGGGTATTCATTTCACATTCCGTATGAAATGAACACGCTTATCCTCGAGAATAAATCTTAAAGCAAAAAGCGACAGCGTTCATGTGGACTGTATTGAAACCAGAAATATATTAAGTTTCGAATCGCATCACTTTTCACTTTGATTAAAATTAATGTGCGATCTGTACTACGCTATTTGGTAGTTAAAACGCCGTATGTACTAATAATATAGGCCAACATCAAAAGTGTGCAAAGGCAATTTACTTTTTTAATCTTTGAACTGAAAATGTTACTTCAGCCATAAAAATAGTCTGGCGTCTCTAAAAGTATACGCTGTATGTAATATACAGCCCAAAACAAGCAAGTAAGTAATTTGGTATTTTACGCCCAGTCAACCATTACGGTTATATCAGGGCGACCAAAAACTAGCAAACAAACCTAGCATTACACTGAAAACTGTTTTGAAATAAAACAGTCTCATTGTTGTTGCTTTGTTGCTGTTATTGGTTGCTGTTTTTGTTGTTATTGTTGTTGTTTTGTTTTTCCTCTCTGAAAGAAGTCCTGCCTTAAAACGCCAGATCCGTCTTTTAAAAATAAAAAGGTAGTTCAATTCCTGTATTGCTCTCTTTGTAGCATCACACTTAAGTTCCTTGTCATTATGGAATCATCACCACAGGTGCCTGTGGCTATCACGCCACAGTCAGGTCGACATTTTCAGTGTGAAACCACTGGACTCTGCGATATACGAGACTAGCAGGCTCCAAATTCTTTCTTCGTCCAAGTGGACATGGAAGAGATTCTTCACCTCAACAAGGCAGCGTACTACGCAACACTCTCGTATGTTACACACAGTCAAATTTGTTCAGGTTTGTACACGAGCCTGGTTCAAGCCGAGCCGAACGCAAACCCTATGCCCTACTACAGCACGTAGGTGTCACATACACACTATAGTCTAATTGATAAATCCGTCGCTAGCTTCAGACTGCCATTTTTCACTGTCGCCGCTGCAGACCGGGCCCAGACGTTTACACAACAGTCAGAACTGAAGAATGTTATCAACTCAGCCAAAGACAGACCAACAGGCACTGGAAGTGGACACCGTTTCAGGCGCCTCGATAATGTGATAATATAATATTGGCTCGTCTCGAAGTGTGCATTTTTGGTTGTTGTCGCAGTTATGACTGATTCCCTGTCCATGCAATAGTGATCCAAAGGGGAAACAGTATTATAGAGATATATGTCTTCCATTATTTATTATTTTTCATTACCGTTTTTGCTGTTGTTGCTGTTACTATGAAAAACTTTGAGGTACAATAAAAGAACAACAAAAACTTCTTGATCACATCGTCTAACACATTCGGCACGCTACTATAGGTTTTGTATTTAATATGCTATGTTTAGTTGTGTCTATCTCATCTGGAATCGCAGCGAGAAAATATAAAAACCGCTGTACAATCAAACAGACGTTTACACAACAGCCAGAGCTGAAGAATGTTATCAATTCGGCCAAAGATAGATCACCTGGCACTGGAAGTGGACACCGTTTCAGGCGAAACGATAATGTAATAGTGCAATATTGGCTCGTTTCGAAGTGTGCATTTAAAAAAAAAAATGCTACGACAAAACAACATCAACAACAACAAAACGCCAAGCTAATCATATTGGTTCAAGCGAGAGGCATGGGAAAATCGTCATTTCGTAAAATAATTAGTTATGATATTAGTGTATAACTTCGGTGAACGCGCATACAGCTAACATTGCCGTTACTTAAATTCAGAATTTTTTTGTCTGACACTTTCACGGTCGTGACTTATAGACGCAGTGTCGAGATACTCTCGTAGCCAAGACCGAGACAGCTGAAGAAGAAGAAGAGCCCACCACGACAAACTACTCCCTTTAACGTGTAGCTGTGTCAGCAAACTGACCAAATCGGTGAAGCAGCACGTAGTCGACGTTGTCTCCTTCTTCCTTAACCAACACGACAACACAGATCACTCAGCACTAAGCAGCCACTATGCTTTCATCAATCTGCACGTAGACTAAGTATACTCCGACCGAGATTCAAAACAAGTACCGATTTAACCCATAACTGCAGCTGATCCAAGTCACTGCATATAGTCACCTATGCTCGCACAGAACTCTCGGCGTGGACAAGCCGCTGCCGGCTGTGGACACATTAATCCCAGTAGCCAACACAATAACCGGCGTGGGGACTCGATCACCACAAGGTACTGGCTCCACGCGACACCCGAGGGGTTCAGCCAGGGGTTCCGACACCCCACTCCCATCACCACCCCAGCACGGGCCCCTGCGGGAAGACAGTTAAGTGCTAACGCCAAGAGCGCGCCACAGAAGACCATTCGCCTGGAACCGTGGTCTCTAACGCCCGCCGCTACTCCAATCAAGTCCCGGGGACTGAGCAGTGCTGTACGAACACACTCGCCCGTGTCTGGTTACTGTAGACAAGCCAACAATGGTTACACCGCAGGCACTAAACAGGAGCAACGTACGGCCGTCTCACGCAGTCCGGTAGACATGCAATCTCCACAAGTACCCGAGGTATAAATGTCGCGGCGTTGCGAAAGCTATCCGCCCGTCCCTAATAAGCCTTATGGTTTCTGTGGACGTTAAGCACCATGTTTACTTATATAAAGCTATCCGTGAGCCGGTTTGGTCTAGCGGTAAGGCATTAAATTAGTAAGCAGAGGGAGCTCGGTTCGAAACCGCTTCGGCTCTCTTTCTCTTCAAAAGTTATTGTCTGTGGACACTGTCTTGTGATTTTGTCCCTCACAATTAATAAAACATTAAAATGGCTCATCGCTGCCCATCTTAATGCAGGAGTCATTCTGGTGGTAAAAGTGTAGCGATAGGTATGTAAGCTCTCTCTTCCCCACCTCCATACACCGTGTTTGTTCACTACAAAGCAAGCTAGCCGCTCAATCTGAAATGGATGTACATATCACAAAAATATGTACTTCCGTCAGGGTTTCAACGTGTTCATTGCTATATAATCTAATGACTATAAGAATCACCATCATTTTTTTTTCATTTTTTAAACGAAATCGAGAATAAGCAGAGAACTGACAGTAGACAGCTGTACAAAACTGCATCGAAGAGACAAGCAGAGCAAATCGCTGTTGTGCATTTCACAAAGTGAACAATTTCAGTACACGGTGCCTTCCTCGACACGACAAAGCGAAACCTAGCACAGAAAATCAGACATGTGACAATTAATGTAGTCTTCAACCCGCTACTCCGGGGTAGTCCTTAGAGACCGGCATTGATTTGCCCGCGGTACATACCGGATAGGCTGTAGGTAATCCACGTGTACCTACCGTCTTCGGTCCCGGCCATGGATTATAGGCGCCAATCTTGCCAGAGGGGTTTTGTGATCCAACGTTGCCTTATAATTACAAGATTTCCTCGGAGACTACGCCGGAACTGACCTTCATTAACTTCTGACCAGGTGTTGAAATACTGTGATCATTATTACCATAAAGGGGTCAAGACTGGAGCGTAGCGATATGCTGTGGTCAGGTTCGAAATTAGTTCAGGTCAGTGGGAAACATCTCGTACTGACAGACTTGATCCATGTCTGCATGGTCGAATATAAATTGTGCTGAGCAAGTGCCTGAATTGCTATGCTTAACTGGGTCATCATTGTATATGTATACCCTCCGTGTGTGTTCACAAATCGCAAGGACTGTGAGAGAAATCCTTCAGGGCGACTAACTTTGATTAGCTTTACGGTTTATTACATGCAGGTTTGTTTGTTTGTTTGTTGTTGGTTGGTTTTATGTTTGTTTGTTTTTGGCTTTTTGTCACAGTTGCGCGCGCGCGCGCACGCACGCACGCACGCACGCACGCACGCACGCACGCACGCACGCACGCACGCACGCACGCACGCACACACACACACACACACTCTCTCACCGGGCGGGCAGAGAGAGAGAGAGAGAGAGAGAGAGAGAGAGAGAGAGAGAGAGAGAGAGAGAGAGAGAGAGAGAGAGAGGCTGGAGGGGGCATTAAATAAAACTTCTTCTTTTTTTAAATTTAAAAAACAAACAAACAAAAAACGAGCTATCACCGTTGGCCCGAGTGCAAAGACGGCAGTGGTGAATATTTGATACGCCTAACCCTGATGGTGAATGATACATATAAATTCCCATTTCTCTAGCACCGTCAGAATAATGGAACGGCCACACGGCTCAACGCACTTCATAAGATCAAAGGAACACGCTGTTTATGGCAGTTCCGTGAGCATCGAGCCTGTATATATATGCGAGTCCTTGACACATTTTGTCGATTTGTGTACGTGTGGTTTCTACACGTAGCTAGTTCACTAGTACGAAACGTGGGGCGGGATAACTCAACTGGTAGAGCGTCCGACTGAAAAGACACGCGCATGGTGCGACATGGGTTTTTTTTTCTCCCAGAGTCAACTTTCAGTGCAGACTCTCTTACGGTGTCCGCGTAGTCCCCGTTTGCAGGACTGCATGCATCACACCTGGGTGCACGTTAAAAATCCCAAACACTGGCAGCCGTACCATTGTCTGGACACTCACTGGTAGGAATGCGTATAGCGTTGCTCTTGCGGCTGATAAAGCGACCCAATTTCCCGAAAAAGGGACAATGAAGTATTTCCAGGATAGACTAAGCCACAAAAGGTTATATACACAGAGGGAGGGTACATCTAGATGCCGGCAGAGGATTGTTGCCACTGGATCAAGCTGAAATGCTACCGGATTATTAGAAAATGCCAGTCTACACAGCTGTACGTCTGCCAGCGAAGTTGACACTTGGAAAACAAAAATATGAGAGAGAGAGAGAGAGAGGAGAGAGAGAGAGAGAGAGAGAGAGAGAGAGAGAGAGAGAGAGAGAGAGAGAGGATATGATATATATATATATATATATATATATATATATATATATATATATATATATATATATATATATATATATATAGCCTGCATCTGACTTTAGTCAACCAATCTTCCTCGCTCTTCCCCCGCACCCCCCACCCCCCCCCCCTCCCCAACCCCCTCCCCGCCTCCCCCCCGTTATACCTTTGGCAAAGCAACACAAAGGAAATGAGAGATTTCTGGTAACGGGGAGATCTGAAATGAGGCTCTGATAAATGGGAGTTTCGATCCTGAATGTATGAATTCTGACAAGCAGAGAAATCATGAACATCAGTGAAAAATGCGACGGAGAAAAAAATAATGGTGCGAACGCGACAGTCTTGCATTTATCTTTTTGCTGAACTTGTTATAGAAATTAGATTCTTTTCTGCCCCCCCCCCCCCTATTTTTTTTTAAAGATTTGCAACGGCTGCCCTTTCGCACTCGGCCAATACGTCACATCAGAAGCCATGGTGTAGCTGAATGATCCTTCGGAACAAGATTAACAAGATGATATAATTATACTCACCGGTCTCTTCTGGGCGTGCCGAAAGCCGTGAATAATGTCAGAGAGTCGAGAACAAGCTTCCTATCTGTCCTGCCTGTCATCGCTTCAGACACGTGAGATTAATCTTAACCACAATTCCTTTTACTCAGTGCCATTATTACGATTGTGTCTAATCGTTCTTAAAGGTTGCGCAACATGCACACAGTCATTGGCAAGCTTCTCAGTTTCTGCTGCTAGGGAACTAAATCAGCAGAAGGAGTTAGACAGCGCTCGAAAGACATCACACACATACAACAACAAAGACCTGAGTCGCCTACGGTAACTCTCACCTGGCATGCGTGTAAATACAAGGTGCATAAAACTCCACCAGCGGTACATCCTCACCTCGTGGTGAAGACGTACCTCTGCAAAGAGATAGCACTATATACTAAGGACTGCACAAGAAAATTCTTCACGTCTTTCATAATTATCTAGGTTTAGAGTAGCAAGAAGAAGAGAGAACGAGAGACGGGGCAGAGGAATGGGAAAGAAAGGGGGGTGGGGGAAAGAGAGAGAGAGAGAGAGAGAGAGGGAGGGAGAGAGAGCGAGAGAGGGGGGGGGGAGAGACAGACAGACAGAAAAGACAGACAGACAGACAGACAGACAGACAGACAGACAGACAGACACAGAAGAACAAAGAAAGAGAACAAAGAAAAGAAAAATGTGGGAGTGGATGTGTCACATTCCCAGCAAAAAGTCTAGCCGAAGCTCTGCGGATTTCTATTTTTCGCCAGCAAAACCAGGAAGTCATTACACTCAACTACAGAGAGAGAGAGAGAGAGAGAGAGAGAGAGAGAGAGAGAGAGAGAGAGAGAGAGAGAGAGAGAGAGAGAGAGAGAGAGAGAGAGAGAGATGGGGGTGAGGGAGGTGGGGGGCGGCGGTGAGATCGGGAAAAAAGGCAGTGTAAAGCAAATGTGAGCAGAGTGCACTATGCATTGTTGCACATGCTCCTGTTGGGTTGGGGGGATGTTGCGGCACGTTTTGTCACCCGGCACGTGACAAAACTTGCCAAATTTTATGTACCGCCTGCACATTTTGTCACCCCGGCATACAATGTCACAATGTGGTGACAAATCGTGCCGATTGTCAACCCTTTCGCTAGCAACACTATGCTCTGTCTTCACTCTTCATTCCATGTGTGTGTGTGTGTGTGTGTGTGTGTGTGTGTGTGTGTGTGTGTGTGTGTGTGTGTGTGTGTGTGTGTGTGTGTGTGTGTGTGCGTGTGTGTGTTTCGTGTTGCGTTGTGTTGTGTTGGTGTGTTGTATCTTATTATCGCCGTGTCAACGAGTGTTATACTAAAATTGTGTATTGCTCTGAGTATACCACAAGACCAGTGTTACCTGTATCTGTGCCAAATATGTCTTACAGAGAGACCGAGTGATTGTGTGGTTTGATCGTGTGTTGTGTACATAACCTGTGGGTATGTTCGATGGAATAACTGCTATGATTTGATGAGACTGAAAGTAAACATGGACTGACGTTGTTGTTGTTTTTCAATCAGGCGGTTTTATTGTACAGCGCCTAGTGAGGTTTACAGCATAATTAATATACGCCTAATAAGTTTTTGGTAGCCTATTCTTATTATAACGTCACTCACACAACATCAGTGACATAGTTGCGAAGCAAGACAGATCAAAGCAGCATTATTTGTTTATTATTCAATTCCTCTTTTTTCTGCTTCTTTCTTCTTCTTCTTCTTTCTTTCTTTCTTTCTACTTTTCCTCTTCTTTTTTGTAACTGGCGTCGATGAAAAAATCAAATAAAAGCTTCACTTCTTTATTTCGTCTCACATACCTTTTCGTCTGCGATATAAAAATCAGTTTCAAAGAGTACAAAAAAGCTCAAAAGTCTCTGCCGGAATGCTGTTTCGGAATTAGGTTATGAACAAAATCGAAGAGGAACTTGTTATCGAGTTCGATATTTTTTCGGACTTTGGTCTTCGTGACAAATCGGAGAGGACGGCTAATCGAGTCACTGACCTTTCCGAAGAGATTTTGATTGACTAGAAGATAAACTATAGTCTTCGTTGGTCAGACTATAGTTCCCATCCTCGAGGCGTCTTCATCTATTCTCCTTGGCAACTCATCTTCAGATGTGCTGCATCAGCTGATTTTGTGACTGCTGTTTTCCAGTTGTTACTCAGATTCAAACTCGACATAATTTGTAGAAGGAATCAAAGGACATAAAATTATTACAGCGAAAAGTTAAAGCAGTATTCACTGACTATGATATATTCGCTGAAGAATGAGACAGAATGGCAGAACAGAATCTCTGTCTCACCAAACAGTATGTATACATCGCCCCTTCGGCGCTTTGGGGCCGTTTGGCAAGACAAGTGAAGGCATAATTATACACAATGGGGATGATATGACAAATGCCGTGGTAAGAAGTACGTTTTTGTCTTTTTTGTTTGTTTTCTTTGTTTTCTGTTTTCTTTTTTGCCGGACAAAAATTTAAAAACAACAAAAATAAAAAATATAACTACGAATTAGTAATTATCGAAAACAGAGCACAGAGAAGAAGAAATAAGAAGAAGAAAAAAGAAAGAAAAAGAGAGTAAGAACAACGGAAAAAAGGGGGCGGGGGGAAGAAACAACAACAAAAGAAAAACAAACAAACAAACAAAAAAACAACGGGAAAAAGAAAGTGGAAAAAAGAGGAAGAACGAAAAGAAAACTGGCCTACCTGACACCCCACACCTGGACACGCAGAAGATAGTCTGGCTTCATTGGTCACACCGTTGTGAAATACACAGTATGAATCAGTCCACCCGATACCATTCACAACTTACCGAGAACAGCCACAATGCCATAATGCCATCTAACCCGATTCACATAGAACGTACTCCACGTTACTACTCTGGTTAAAACTGAGCCACGTCAGGAGCTTCACGGTTTTAACACGTCCATCACAATAGAATCAGATGAGCGCAGTCCTTGTTGACCCAGTTTCATTTAAGATGCTGTTAACTGGATGTTTAAATCCAAGAACTAGCTAACTTCCTCATTTAAGATCCGCGTCTTGAGATAGCTTTCTGGCAAGATGTACCAAAAATAGGATGCGTGTGCACAATCTTTGACGTTACTTCTTTGTGTATATGAGTCACTGAGAAGTAGACGAGGCACATTTCACCACGATACAGATGCTTCGACTCTTTTCATGACAGGCCGGAACAACGCTCACGTTTTTATATATATATATATATAGACTGACGTGACCTAGTTCCACATGGCCGTCTTTCAAAAAGAAGCCAATCATGACCCCATTCTTATCTCCCTCAACATCGGAGAGATATTCCTGTCAGTGACGTCGTCAGTAAGGAAAGCGAGCGCTCCAAGAAAAGCACAGCCTAGAACATATCTTTTCAGGGCAGGGACAAGGGTGGGGAAGCATTTAGCGGACTACCCCCCCCCC